>OZ018326.1:172538769-172963355 GCA_963969495.1 Ceratothoa steindachneri
CTTTTCACATATATAGCAACCAGAATTATAGCTCCTTATCTAAGGGAAGAATGACCTTTGATTTAAAAGCAAAATATCAAGGTGTGTAGCCTATTACTCACGACCGAAGTAAGATGAAGAATTCGAAAATTTGCTGGATTAATCTTTATTCCTGTTCTTAATATTGATTCTACACTCTTTCTCTCTCTCTCTTCATAACGAAAGTAGAGGGAGAGGTGACGCCCCCTTGTTGCGGGAAGAGAGCTTGTGTGGACCTTTGACTTTTCGAGCTATGTCGGCGGGGGTACCTCTTCTGGGTACCCCTGGTAGGGCTTTCCTGGTCGACTTGGTCGGAAACGAGGTTCCAGACTAAGTTCGTCATTCCTTCCTTTTTTCTACTCTATCCCTCTCCTTTTTTACTTTTATCCTATTTCCCACTCATACATAAATAAAAAAAACAAAACAAAAAAAAGCCTACTCCAAATCATGTCACTCTTTCTCTTTCTTCCTATATGTACATATAAAGACCTGGCAGCTACCTCATGCATCAGAAGAGAGGCTTTGGAACCTCTATAAACCACGCCAATCGACGCTTACTGGTTGCGAGAGCCTAAGAGTAGAAGTGTCCTAGGTGTTGAGGCACGATGAATGGGATGAGGGTAGTGCCCCGTTAACCCCTTTCCTGGCGCGTAATTATTGACCGTTCCCAGTGCCCGTTGACGGCTGCTTATGGTAGCATTGGTCCGAGGTGACGGCCCTTTGTTCTAATGTTGGTTGCCAGACCAATAAAAAAACTTGGGTCGAGTTCCTTGGTGTGGTGGGATATCCATTGAACAGCTACTCCGAGATCCTAGCCGTTGTGAAGGGAACTAGTAGGAGTTTAGCAAGGGGCGTGCTTTGTTGTTGTTCACCTGGTGACAAATCGATGGCCCCTTCGGGGACCGTCAGTGCTGCTTGGTTGATAGCCACGGCACGCCGACTTTTGACGACTCGGTCGGACGAACAGCAGCACATGAAGCGTGCCTTCTGAAAGTTCCGAAACCTCTCCGATCGATAGGTAGGAGCGACTCACGCGGGGACAACTCACCACCCCTCCTTTTTATCATTGATTGGTCACGAGTTTTCAGAGAGAGAGAAAACGCTCAAAATGACAGGCAAAAAAGGACCCGTTCGTCTAAAACACAAATGTGCAACATGCCCGTTAGAAAAGTGATGCGTTGACTTTCCGGAGGGCTGCTAATCAAAATGCAGCCCTGAAAGTATCTGCACTACTTGCATATTGACGCGAGAGGTGGAGAAATTAAAAGACCTCTATAGAGCCTCAAAGGAAAGAGCTAAAATCCTTGAAAAAAAGTTGGAGAAACTCGAAGCCCCTAACGCAGCACAGATTCGATGCCTAGAAGAGGCACCGCCCACTGACGTGTCGGAATCCCCTGGTACCCAAGCGGACATTCCGACATCAGCTGAGGCTAAGCTAGCTGAGGCGAGAGAAAAAGAGAATTAAGAAGGAAAGAGAAACGAAGAAAAAAAAGAAAAAGAATAAAGTTGAAACAAAAGTAGAACCAAAAATAGAAGAAAAACAGATAAACAAGAAGAAAAAGAAAGATAAAAATGTGGAGAGTAAAGAGGAAAAGGGGAGGCCTCTATCCCTAGGGAAGACCCCGTCTTAAGAGACCAAGTGTCCGAGGGTCACCATCATTGGTAACTCGCAAACACAGGATCTGCAGCCGCTGATAGCGCCCCACCTTCGCACTAGCGTGAAGGTAAGCTGCCTGTCAGGACGGGGTAACCACAATATCAGAGTAGAGGCAGAGAAATCTTAGATTTCTGAGAATCCAGTTGTTGCTCTGATGGTGAGCGGCAACGACCTCTACCTCCTAGATGGTAAGGTTGGCCTAAGTGAAAAGACCATCCAAATAGTGATGGGAGCTGTGGATGACATAGGGCTTAAAACCCGCAAAACGTGTGGTGGTTGGGATGCTTCCGAGAAGAGGTCCATTCCGAACCGCTCACGAAAGAAACGTCGCAGTGAACAAAAGGTTGGCGGATCTCTGCACGGCAGAAAGAGTCTTCTTGGTGGACACTTATTGTACCTTTATCGGTAAAGACGACTTCTACCAAAGGAGCGTTCGAAACAGAGCGAAAATGGACGTGCGCCAGCACGCCCGTGTCACTCCTGGAACGACCTTCTCGGAGGTCGTCAAAAATGGTGTGACCACAAAAACAGAGAAGCCGGGAAATGGAAGAGCGTAGGGAGTCCTACACTAGGGAACTCCCTCAAAGTTTTTCTGTTCAATGCGAGGTCAATCAAGAATAAGTTTCTTGAGCTACGTGGCCTCGTAGTAACAGAGGAACCTGAGATGGTGGCAATAACGGAGTGGTGGATAAAAACCTCAAGCAGAGATTTTGAAGGTGAATTCACGATTCCCGGTTACCAGCTCTTCCTGAAAGATAGGCCAAACAGAGGGTGGGGGTGTGATGTTGTATGTCAAGGATACTCTCAACTCAACGGATTTCAACATCGTATCCAACCATGAACTACTAGGTGTTGACCTAGAGATAGGTCCTGCCAAATACAGGACCCTGGTGCTTTATAGACCTCCTGCCTAACTTGTTAAAAAGGATAGAGATCTGTACCAGCTACTACGAGAAATTTTCGAAGACAGAGTGTGTAT
Organism: Ceratothoa steindachneri; assembly: GCA_963969495.1. Taxonomy (NCBI): domain Eukaryota; kingdom Metazoa; phylum Arthropoda; class Malacostraca; order Isopoda; family Cymothoidae; genus Ceratothoa; species Ceratothoa steindachneri. The sequence continues at coordinate 172,541,424 of OZ018326.1, forward strand.
CGTCATGGGTGATTTTAACACACAAGTTGACTGGGAAACCAGAGAACCCTGTGGCGAGAACGCACTACTCCTGGAGTTCGGGAACAACGAGTTCCTCACTCAATGGGTGAGAGAGCCAACGAGAGGAGACAATATCCTCGACTTGGTTTTCACCTCTGAGGATGACATCGTTGAGGACCTCTCTGTGGCGAAGAGGTCGGTGGCAGTGACCACCGAAAAATTAGATTTGTAGTCAAAGTCCCGAAGGCAGGGCCTGCAACTAGCAAAATCGAGGAAACTCGATTTGAAAAGAGCAGACTTTGCAAGGCTTCGTGCTGGACTGACTGACGCGAAGCTAGAAGTGTGTGATGTTATTGAAGACTCGTGGAACAGTTTTAAAACCACATTCATGAGTCTTCAATCACGTTTCATCCCTCTAAAATGTCCTCGTCGGTCTTCTGTTTAACCAAAGTGGTTTAATCGAGAAATCGGCCAACTGCTTAGGGAGAGGAGAACTGTGTACCGGCAATCAAAGACCTCGGGCGACTTTTACGAATACCGGGGGCTAGCAAAGAGAGGGAAGTCTAGCATAAGGGCGGCTAAGCAGGCTGAGGAACTCCGAGTGGCGAGACTCTGTAAAGAGAATCCCAAGGAGTTTTTCGGATATGTGAACAGCCGTAAACCAATCTGTCGAACGATTTGCCCTTTGAGAAATGAGGAGGGGGCATTAAGGCACTTAGATGCAGAAAATGCTAACCTCCTCAACGACTACTTCTCTTCAGTGTTTACTGAAGAGTGTGGTCCCATCCCCCAGCCAATGGATTCCTACTCGGGGAAAAAGCTAGAGGATATGGACTTCATCGAAGGGGAAATACAAAAGAAGATCAGTGACCTAATGACGAACAAGTCACGAGGCCCGAATTGGTTTCTACCTAAAGTGTTGAAAGAAGTGCGCGATCAAGAGTCACGACACCTGAGCGCAATCTTTAACATGTCAATCCGGACCGAATGCGTTCCTAGACACTGTCGTGAAACGGAGGTGACTCTTATCTTCAAGAAAGGAGACCGAAGCCAACCGTCAAACTACCGACCTATCAGTCTGACTTCGATAGTCGGTAAACTCATGGAAAGCATGATGTTGGACAAAATAAAGTCGTATTTAGAGTTAAACCTGCTACTGAGGAGTTTTCAGCACGGCTTCCGAAGGCAACGGTCATGCCTGATGAACCTTGTAGAATTCTTCCACTTTGTGTTCAGTGAGCACGATCGGGACAAGGCGGTGGATGTGGTGTACTTAAACTTTCAGAAAGGCTTTGATAAGGTACCACGCCCCCGCCCTCTCCGAAAAGTGCGAGCGCTGGGAATAGACGGAAAAGTAGCCGGCTGGATAGAGAATTGGCTACGTGGCAGACGGCAATGGGTGGTGGTGAATGGACAGGCTTCTGAGTGGGTGCCCGTTACTAGCGGAGTGCCTTAAGGTTCTGTCCTGGGACCACTACTATTCATAATCTACGTCAACGACATGGATGGTAACATGTTTGCCAAGATTTCCAAATTTGCCGACGATACCAAGCTTGGTATGAACGTTGCAAATGATGGAAATACTGCCCGCCTGCAGGAAGATCTTGGGAAGATTGGGGAGTGGTCGGACACGTGGCAAATGCCTTTTAACCTGAACAAATGCAAAGTAATGCATATCGGCCTCAGAAACTCCTAATCTCAGTATATCCTTAAGGGCACTGCTCTTGAATCTTGTGACACTGAGAAGGACTCAGGTGTAACTATTACTAGCGACCTCAAGTACTCGAAACAGTGCATCGAGGTAGAGAAAAAGGCCCAAAGGATGTTAGGCTACATAAAGCGCCAGTTTGGATACCGTAACAAGGAGATAGTACTTTGTCTGTACAACTCCCTAGTCCTGCCGCACCTGGAGTATGCCGTACAATTTTGGAGTTCTTCATTGCGAAAGGACATCGCAAGGTTGGAACGCGTACAAGCCAAGGCAACCAAGCTGATTCCCTCAATGCGACATAAAAGTTATGAGGATAGACTAAGGGAATTAAATCTGTTTTCGCTGGAAACCCGTAGACTGCGTGGTCAGCTCATCGAAGTTTTCAAAATACTTCGAGGGTTCGACAATGTTGACTACCGGAAGATTTTCACACTAAGTGAGAACAGAACGCGCAATCACGGCTTTAAACTTGAACTGAAGCGTTACAATCGCAATCTGTGTGAAAAATTTTTCACCTACAGTATCTGCGGCAAGTGGAACGCACTTCCAGTGGAAGTTGTTAACAGTGAATCTGTTGACCAGTTCAAGTTAAGACTAGACAAATTCTTGAAAAGTGGCCGTTTAGGGACGCAAAACAATTGAGCAGCCATGTGCCTGCTCGATTGCTAGTCCAAAGGTACCGTAAGGTCTCCTAGGTTACTTCCTTTCCTTGTTACTCCTTGTAACTCTTCAAGAATGATTCTCTCACAAATTAATTTTGTGAAAATATACATACGAGTTTAATAGGATGCTTGCTTGCTTAGTCTTTAAGCTGGATTGGATATATTTAATGGGTCCATGAACCTTGGATATTTTAATATTTTTCAAATCTATAAACTCAGTTCTTTTTCTTTTATATCTAAATTTTAATATATAGTTTCTTTTTTGATATTTATTACGTCTTTTATGGTAGGTATAGTATTTGTCCTTGGAAAAATCGTTTGTAAAATGTTCATTCACTTTCTCCGCATCGTAGTCCTGATCGTCGCTATAGACTCCATCAGTTTCGTTTAGGGACCTTATGCACTCTATAATTGCCTTACGATCATTTACATAGCCTTCAATTTACTCAGACTCGCGTTATGAAACTGATATTACTTCCTTTTCATAGTTCCTTTGGATATTCTTATTTTCATCTTGAAGGTGCAACGTCAATAGAGGCATGGGTTTCTATTCTCAATAGTGTTTCGTCTTTTCGAAATTTTCTACCATATATTATGTTCCCACATGGAAATTTTAATCTTACTTGTTACCTACGTTGCCTGATTGAATTAACGTTGAAATTCAATATACATTTACTAGAGGTTTGTAAAGTTTAAAATTACTCATCCACAAATTAAAAGTTATAAGCGGGGTATAAGAATAAAAAGATGAAAATTTAAAGTCCAGAATAAGTTACCAGGAACAACCTTCAAGAAAATTTCATGGAATACTTTAATTCAATTGAATCTTGTTATGATTTATATTCCCAAAAGCTTTGCTAACATGTAAATTATCCTAATTAAGTCTAGCATATTTTGTGGTATATCCGTTCTAGCACTATTTGATGTAAAGTGTTCTTATAATCAGGATCCTACATTAATTTATTCATTTTGAAATCCTGAAATATATATCTATGTGATTTCATCAAGTTTTCGAAATTTTTTAATTTTATATGTATGTTATTATGTAACCTAATCGGTTGATTGGCCAAGAATACACTATAACTCGTAGCCCCGATCGCATAATCAAACTTTCATAAAGATAATAATGGAATCACTCTTGATTCGGTAGTCACCAGGAGTCGTCTCTCTATATTTGTGGGGGTAGTTAAGTGATTTGCCTAAAAGTATTTGGGTCTTTTTTCACCAACGAATGAAAAAGATGCCTTATAACAGGGGAGAAGTGTGTGTGCGGTGCTACAAAGACTGGAAGTCAAATACAGCCGAGAAATAACACACTCTGTGGCCAATAAGACTGGAAGTTCTAAATGACCTAGTTGAAATATTTCTCTATTATCCATTTAATTGATTTCCAAGGGAAAATCAAATAAAAAATTCTTGTATAAGATTATTATTAATATCATTTGTTAACAGTTGCAAAGAATTTCTGACCAAAATGCCTGAGGCACATACAAATCTTGAAACTTACATTTAGTCAATCATTCCCAAATAGAAGCAATTACTTTTAAAGCCAACAAAGACAGATTAGTAGCACTCTCTCATTAAAACTCAATGTTTGGAGGGAGAAAAATAAATAAGCCTAATGGAAGTTTAGTCCAGAGTTAAAAAAGAAGAAATTAGCCTCTTGCCTTCATTCATTATAGATCATCAGCACCACCATAGTAGCTGACATGAGTTACAGGAGGATTATCTATCATACATATTTCCCTTCTAAAGCCTCTTGGTTTTATTCCTTTCTTTAATCCCATTTTCCAAACTATTTTTAATGTTATACAGATTTTCCATCAAGTCCGAAAGACTGCGTTGTAATAATGAATTTTAGGTCGTTTTTTTGGCTCGCTTCCATGCGGAAAATGGAGGATTTCATGGCTTGTCATACAACTTGCTGTTGGCGATCTTCCATTGTGTGCTAAAGGGCTCGTATCCCGCACGAGGTGAATGTAAATTTTACGATAACGATGCACTGGCCCTCATCAAAGACCATCTCTACCTTGGTTGATTCGCTGCCAATACCAGCTGAGACGAGACTGGCCACATTGTAAAGAGTTTATTCTCCGGAAAAAAATCTCCACAAAACCAGAGATTAAAAGTTATGAGTATAACAAAATAATTTATGGGCCTCATATATATGCTAAAGGCAAAGAACTAAAAAATAATGTACTTTATGGTATATATTTTGAAAATGAATTCACGCTAGAAGCGAGGCAGGGGGAAATAAGAGTGAGAAAATGGTTAATCTAAAAAAAGCTAGGCAAACTTTTGTGTTTATCTTCGCAATTTCTCACCCCATGACTGCCATAATTTTTTATATTTGCGTAACAACTTACTTTACTTTATGTTAAAAAGATTATACGAGGGTTTTAATAACATTAAATCAGTTATGAGGAATATCTACGTAAAAAATATTTTTTAGTCCAATTAGCTTTGAAATTTAATTTTTATAGGGATGTAAAAAACTGGGCCAGAATTTAGGTTTATGTAGAAATGATTTAATGATTGTCTTATGATGACCAGATTTAAAGCAAAATTATATCTGTCGGACCAAAGCAGAAGTTCGTTGAGAAAACGTGGAGTGCGTTTAATACATAAGTAATATCTAGGCCTTATAATTATAAACATATATATATATATATACAAATATATTTTAATATGCTATGGTTTACTGTGTACCAATTATAGGATTTCCTAAGACTTTAAAATGCTCATCTTTGAGGTATTTATTAGTCTTATCCGAATCTACAATATGGTTCCATCACCACAAGAATTCGTCGCGGGAACGTGGAGTGTGTGCTAGCATATTATGAATAAACATCAAAGTACTTTATCTAAATTTGGATGAACTTTAGAGCGTTTGGACGCAGGAACTGCAGAACTTGAATGCGAACAAAATTATGTTTGCGTGCGTGTGTGCGCGACACAACTTTATTATGCCGTTCCTCTACTTCTATCATTGGTTGCAGTATAAGTTAATTATATTTATAAGCATACCTACACCCTTGTGTGCGCGCCCACAACATTATATACTTGCGTATTTCATTTGTTGTTCTTGATTGCACAACATAGATTTCAGAGTGGTCAGCAGTCCTGACATCCATTGTATAACCTATTTTATGCCAAGTGATTTAACAACATTTATTAAAGGGTTCCACATAAAGTAGCTGCAGTTTCTTGTCGCAAACTAAACCTTTATGTACGTTACTTTGTGTGTAGGCACCACACCACTCTCCCTAATTGAACAGCATGAACTTTATATTGATGTGTACACGAAATATTTTTACACAACCAAAATTACTATATTATTCTCATTACTGGACCTTTGGCTTTTTCACTATATACACTTTTCATTTGTAAACTAAATAGGCACTGAATATACACTATTAAACTTATTTACACTGGGATTTTTACACTCTCATGGTATTATTAATTTTTAACACTTTGCACTTCTGTTCGAAGGAGAGAGTAGTCCTCCGATGAAAATACTGCCGCCTGAAGTAGATCGACTGTCTTGGGAGGTAATGCTGCAGAGATATGGTAGAATTTCGTTTCTTCTCGTTGCAGTTTTGAGATGTGAAATTACGCCTCAACAATTTTGAATCATACTGAGAATGCTGCTTCGTTAAAAACAGGAGATCTGATGGAGATCGCGTTCGCGAGTTCCACTCCTTAGTGTGGAAGAAAATGAGCAGCTTGTATATGTCTAGATGCGTCGCCTAGCGAATCTATTTTGTTGTATAATCACGTTATTCGTTCGACGAAGAGGGTTTACCAGTTATAGGGTCTGGGTAAGGTATTCTCTCTGGTAGATTGGTAGGCTGCGTTAGATGATCAACCGCTTCTTTATGGGATGAAGGAATATATATATATATATATATATATATATATATATATATATATAGGGAGGCTTTATTCCTAGGTATATACCTGGAATAAGGTTCGAAATGGTCAACAGGAAATATAACTTTTTTTCTTGAATAATAATAACTTTTCGGACTATCTTTTTACACAACAGTACACCTATATAAATAGTCATTTCATCTATTCATAACAGTACGAAAATTCAACCAATCAGGATTGATGCTTTTTTGAGACTCGATATACATTTAATAGTCATTCTCACCTTCATTTTTGGGGAATAACAGCCCTAGCTTTGACAAATTGACCGATCAGCCTTTAGACATAAGCAGTAATAATTGTCCAATCGCGCCATGATAGATTTGGAAGGTTACCTACGCTCAAACCGTTTGCACATAAACACGGATGAAATCAATTTTCCGAAGAATTAGCCGCTTGGATCGCTGATAGACGACTCACGTTAAGCTTGGTAAATCAGACTCCCAGCAAAAACTCAGCCCATTCTCGATCGAAGAAGATTTTTTTACGTAGAAGATTTTTTTACGTATTACTCTCTGAAGAAATCGACACGAGGATATTTACTCGCAAAGAGATTCAGAAGGAAACCACCGCTCACTTCATTTTCAGCATTTTCAAGTTCATTTTCATCTATCGGGGAAATCACCTTTCCTCTCCCACACCCAAAATCCTCCCGTATGGGAGGGGGTACTAAATAAAAGAGAGAAATACTTTTCTAGGTCCGTCATACATTTCCCCATGACTGACTAAACCCCCCCATCTGCTGCCCCCCACCCAAGGTCCAATGCCTTAGCTAAAGGACGCTGATACTCGACCTCGTCCCATCTATGGAGAGCACTAGCATATGCATAATTGGGGGTACGGGAGGAGGAAGGTTTGAGGATTAGCCCACTGCTAGATACCCGTACCATAGGAACCCTGGACAATGTGCCGGGCTGCAACCTCCGCAGGGGAGTATAACAACTCCGCCTGTGAGGGGCCGCCAAGACCACTGAGGGACACGCAACCGTCTTAGTGTATGGTATGTTGCAGCCGCGGTTTTTAATACCCTCAAGGAGGCTGCACCCCGGCTAGCGACGGTTAATTCCGCGCTAGCCAACGAAAAGTCCGTCACTTTTCATCCCTAGAGAGGAGCCCACCCGGGTGCATCTTGTCATCATTCATTACATCATATGAGCCATTTTAGCGAGGGTGGGTCTACGGGATAATTGGGGGAGGGACTTCCATAATACAAACATGAGCATAAAAGACTGCCACTAAGGACCGAGGTAGGAAAAACAAAACTAAAAAGAGGAACTCTAATCAGGACCATATATACTAACTTGAAAATCGCGCTGACGAAACTCATAGAAGTACCAAACGGGTACGTGGCACTCTGCCACAAAGGAGAGGAGGTTGAAAAGATGGTAGCAACCGATGGGCTAAAAGCTCTGAGCAAAATCGGCTTGTCACCGAAACTACCGCCACAATTAATGGCAAACCTTCATTTGTGTGCCGCAAAGTAGACCTTAATGTCGGCTCGCACACAAATGAAGAATTTAGAGAAGAATTGGAAAGGGAAAACAAGTACCTCAAAATTGCAGAGATAATCAAATTCGGCCACCATATTGATGTTTTCAAAGTAGTGTGTACATCATCGGAGATGGCCAATAAAGCTACGAACAACGGAATTGTGGGATTCGGAATGTGAATACCACCAGAAAACATCGACATAGAAAAATTCATTAATGTTCAACCTGTTTCCAATGTTATGTCATCGAGCATCACATCACAAGGAACTGCCCGAACGAGGATAAAAAAATATGTTTGGAATGTATAAGCACTAGTCCAACCTTCAGTGAATGCACGGAAACCATAAAAAAGTGCGTGAACTGCCAGGGGACACACAGGAACATGGCAGTAAACTGTCCAAAAAGAAAAGAAATAATAAACAAGAAAGAGGAGGGACAACAGAAAGAAAGTACTATAAACCGAACCTACGCCAGCGTAGCAAAAGCTAAGATAAAAGAAATAAAGGAGACCCAAGAACCAAATCACAACATTAATGTGAAGGAGGGAACGGGCCTGGATATTCTAGCCTGCATTATGTACGCCCACGTCCAAAACATCACACAACCGGGGATTTTCTCAGAAACACTCAATCTTCTCCTTGAGAAAAACGAAGTTAGAAAGATTTGGTCCCCATCGAACCCCTCCCCCCCACCCCTCGGCACTAGTATACAGAGTAACGGTGGGCAAAACCCTTCATTCAAGTAAAAGATATGTTGAATATAGGAGCAAAGATGGAAGAAAACGAAGAAATAATTCAATCCGACGAATCTAATGAATAGGAAAAAGAAAGGGAAACTTCAAAGAATGAACAAAAGAGGGAAAGAAGAGCCAAAAGAAAACAAGAAAACACCCAACTAAAGAGAACCAAACCGAATGGGACACATAAACCGACGCGGAAAGCGAAACGGAAAGAGAGGAAGGCTGTCGTTATGAAGCGAGAGATTCAAGCTTAAGTTCGTAAACGAGGCCTATCCCCTACCCAAAGGTACTAAATTAAATGATATAATTAAAGGTATTGAAAAAGGTTCTGTAAATGGAATTACATGACAAATCATGACGAAAGTATTATACAAAGTCCACTGGAACAAAACAATATAAAGATCTTCCCCAACGACGTCAGAATCATCAAGAAGGATATATTTGACACAATTAAAAACGGCAAGTGGAAAAACCCCGAAGCAAAGAAATAATCAGATACAAGAATGTTGGAAAACGAAATAATCAAATAAAAAACAATACAATACGGAGATCAATAGTGAAATCAAGCAATAAAAAACTTTACAAAGGCAAGAATGCCCCAAAACAAAGAACTGGGAAATAACTACATAAAATAAAGGAATTTTAGAACAATCTAACTTAAAGCATAAAATGAACAGTATTAATACAGAATTTAAAATCGACTTAGAAGTACGTTACCGAAAGGTACCCCAAGAAACAAAATTAAGATTTTGACATCGATAACAAAAAAGACGCATACAAAAAACTTAGAAGCAACCATTAAAAGTTAATCTTAAAAGCAATTAGAAGATGAAAAAGACAAAAGAAATATCAGAAGAAAGAGATCAGCCAGCAACCTGGCTTTCTTTTATTTTCTACTCTCTCACAAACACTAAAACTCATATCCCCCCTAAAAAAAACTCTCACTATCCCCAATCTTCTCTCACCTATTTTCCGAAGTTCACTGCTTTAATCGTTGGATACCTTCCCTCTGCATAGGAAAAGGAGGAAAAGGACAAGGGAATTTTCTACTGCTGCCAGTGGATTTTCCACTACGGATTGTTGGTAAAGAATTTTATTTTGCTCCGAATTCCCACAACCTAGCCCACCGATACCTGTGCTACATACGCGCACTCGCGTGCATGCGAAAGCACCCTTTGAGAGCTTCGCTTGGACTACCAGCGAACGAATTTGATATTTTTCTTACCACAGCAGCACATCACGATTTCAGACAACTTTTCTGCTATCGGAGGTCTGTAGAAACCGCATGTCTTCTGACCTGTCTGAGCCCGCGAAGGAAGCCGCACATGGTGCGCCAAGGTGGGGACCCCAGTCTGTGGTGAAGTGGTCAGGACAGTTAGGTGTATCCTGTTAGGCACGATTATAGGTAGTGCAGATAAAGGAGATTCAGTGAATATTATTAGGTCAAAGCCCAGCAATAAGGGCCTGTTTGGTTCGCAGAGGAAACCACCGCCTTGGGGCCGTCTTAGACGACCCCTATGGCAAAAAGCACATTGCCCTCAGGGTGATTGAGTTCTGTCAGAAGCCTACAAGTGAAAAGTGTTTGAACTCGCTTTTTCAGAACTTGGAATTGCAATTTGCCGAGTCAAATAACAGGCGTATGGTTACCTAGCTATATGCTACACGTCCTAGGATATTGACAAGATACTGAGTACGAAGTCAATAGAAGAATTTAGGAAGATCTGCCTCGCTCCTAAGGTGCCCTATTAAGTTGCAGCTCAGGGATCAATCGCCTGTCGACAGATATACTCTTACGGCGGTTCGCACTCTATTCAAGAAGTGCACAGGATATTGAGTCCGAGCAAGTTTGGACCAAAATCGAAGAAGTGTACAAATTTAAAAACTGCGAAGGAGAGAAGTATATTCACGTTTTTAAAGTGACATTCCAAACAACCGAGATGGTGAACAAAGTCTGTATTCTGCATGAAGCGTGAGATGTTCATTTCAGTCTAAATGTGCTTCTCTTGTTGCTCTCTAGAGAAACACCCTACAAAGGAGTGCCCCTTCGAGGCTGACGCATGTTCTGAATGCGCCGGTAAAGATCATACATGGAAAGAGTGGTAGAGCCTTCAGAAAAAAGGTATAAATTTTGGAAACCAACACCGTACCCTAACTATGGCGGGTCCGCTAAAGAAATTCATAGTGGCAGACAAGAAAACGCAGACTATAAAGGACAGATATTTGAAGGCTACTACAACATACGCACAAGCAGCTTGAAACGGATAAACAGAATAGGATGCTCTTGAACATAGACACGGAAATGCGACCTGATTTAGTATGTGCATCCTTCACGCGCACTTTGCAAATGTAATAAAACCAGGTAGTTACGCTACCGAATTGAACAAAATGTTGATTGACAACGGGCTCAAGCCGATGTGGTTTTCGGACAATCCTCCGTCACGGGAGTTGTTTCAGGCCGAACTTAAAACAATGATAGACGCTACCTCAAGATTTCGCTCCTCATCTAGAGACCCCGCCTCAATAGACCTAAAACGCCGATTCCTAGTGTCACCCAGATGGAATCACGCTCCACTAATGAAGAAAGAATCGCCACTTCTTTAAAGCAAATTGAGAATAAAGACGAGACCGTCCCAATGGACAATATTGCAGCACTAAAAGCTACAAAACAGCCAATGAAATAGGCATGAAGATATACGGCTCGCCGTCTGCACCATTTGGTAAAATCTTGAAATCAGCTGACATTATCTCAGGGATCATGAAAGAGAAGTATAAGTATGACTATGAAATGGACATAAATAAAGATAACATGTTAGCGGCTCTGAAACAAGGAATAATCATGAAGACCGAGAAATCATGCTTTAATCTTGCACACGAGATGTTAAAAGAGAAAAGAAATGGGAGGAAAAGATACCTAGCAGAAGAAAACGAGAATAAATCTAAACAAACACATAATAACTAAAAGTCATGGCCAGCCAAATTAGCTAAACTAGAAAATTGAAAATCTTCTCCCTCAATGTCAACAGATGCACAAATAAAAAATAAATATACAAAGAGATTATAAGGAACCTGGACCCAGCCATCATCCTCATTTCCAAGCATGGCGTCGAGTTGCGAAGAGAGTATATTAAAATATAAAATTATGAAGTGCTGATGGCCAACCAATCTAATGACAGATTCGATGGCGTCGCAATTGCAGTTAGGAAAGAAATAAAATTCAAAGAAATTCAAGATTTGGAAGAGTCTAACCTGGGCTGTGAAGATCAAGATGACCTATGATGACCTTGTGGTGGCAGTCGGTTATCAACTACCTAGACGCTCATATTTGCCAATTCCTACTTTCATCCACCTATTCTGTAGAAACTCCTCAACAATTTTAATTAGAGACCTTAATGCCTGCTGCAGAGAGGCTGGTTATACCTCAGCTTTAAATGGAGACTTCTAATTAGGAGGAACATAGTGCAAAGAGTAGGTCTGGATTTCCCCAAATTCTCAACAGGAAGATCTTCTACAACCCCTGATGTTATATTGACTAACACCAACTTTGCTCTCAACCAAATGACAGTGCCGGGTCCTTAAATACCACCAGACCATATCAGCATGGTAACTACGTTATTAACTTCACCAATACAAGTCCAAATACCTAAACGGAGGTGCCTTAACAGGGCTGATTGGGAAGCTTATAAAGACCAATTAAGCACCATACAGGTAAAGGGACTGGAAGGAATCTCGATTGAGGAGATAGACCATCGTCTTAACAATATAGGAGTGAAATTCAAAGAGGTTGACTGTCATGCTATAGCATGGACCAGATTTAAAACTCTTCCGCCCCCGAGTTGGGATAGAGAAATTCCCGAAAGAATGGACCGATTAGATCTCCTTATCAATGAGATAAACTTGTACGGTAACACAGCCCAACGCTATAGAGAACTATGAGAACTGAGAGAAACAATGAAAATTCTCATCATGAAGAAATCCAAGGAGACGGGACAACATAATTGGTAACCATGACACTGACAGGGATCCAAAAAATTTGGGGATCAAATTAAAAGCGAAGTGGAAAACGCAGAATTTGATGGGGGCTACGAAGATGAAGTTGATACAAGGTTGAGAAAGCTGGGTGAAGAATTCACACATCTTCCAAGTGACCGTACGCGCCGTGGTCGGGAGGAGGGCTTTGCCATTCACATATGAAGAATACGAATTTAGAATGAAGAATTTAAAACAAAAGGCGCTAGGCTTGATCGGAAATACGAAGACTCACCTAATAAAAGCCCCTATAAGCTAAATCAGGGAATTTTAAACATCATTAACGCTTACATGAATATTGGCTACTTTCTCGATTCATTGAAAACGGCTAAGATAATATTTTTTCCTGAACCCCGGAAAGCCTAAAAAAGAGATAAGTATGTAGCTATATACCGATCTCCCTATTGGAGTTCATCGGTAAATTATTCGAAAAGCTCCTGAACACAAAACTTCCAAACTATTTGAAGAGTAACGGCCTGTACAACGATCAACAACACGGGTTTAGAAAAAACTCGGAACCAAAACGGCATTAGCTCTCATAACAGTGAAGATCGTTGTTGCAAAAGCCAAGGGCAATAATGTAGGTGTCATAATTATAGACGTGGCTTCGGCCTTTGACATGGTCTGGGTGCCTGGCCTGATAAATAAAATCTACAACTTTTGAATGAAAGACGGCATGACAAAGATTTTGTGCAGCTACCTTTATAATTGTAAGGCCATGGTCATCATTAACGACATCGAAGGAGAGCATTTCAATCTAGACGCAGGAGTGCCACAGGTTTGCTTTTTGAGCCCCACGTTATAGGTGATATTTACTAGCGACCTCCCACATCCTGCCTACGATTTTGCACAATACATACAACTGGCAGATGATATCACACAGATCTTGACGAGTAACTACCTACCATAATCCGAGAGAAGTGGCAAACAGGACAGGAGAAGAAATTGATATAGTCAACAACTATGAAAGTAGGAATAAAATCAAGATGAACATCGGCAAGTTCAAAATAATTCGGATGGGACGCGCAGACGTATGAGGGAAGTTATGGCTGAGGGTGTACCTTACTAGTACTACACAGACGACAAGGCACTAGGCCTAAAAATAACAACGAGTGGATATAAATCACATCTTAAAGAAAAAATTGCCAGAGCCTAAAAGGCGCTCCGATCTCTCTTCCGTTTTAGATTAATAACACCATCCAACAAAAGGAAATTATATCTAGCGCTCGTAAAACCGCTGCTCCTGTACCCCGTCATTCCCCTACACACCATGAGTGATACAGCGCTTGGGAAAGCGCAGAGGGTACAAAACAAGGGGCTGAGATTCATATCAAATGTTACTCTTTGTGACCGTCTCCGCTCGGCATTGCTACATGAAATAAACAATGTAGTTCTCATTAATGTGACTTTACACAAGCGTGCAATCAATCTATGGGATAAAATATATAAAATTATAACAGAACAAATTACGAACCAATTAAGACTACCTGATGATGAATCCCGAACATGCACTTTAAGCAGGTGTTTAAAAGCAGCCAGCTAAAGATTTAATAAAAAGGAAGATAAATCAAAATTTAACTAGATAATAATGAAAAACAAAGAACAAGACAAATATAACTAAAGAAAAGATCCGTAGAAGACATGTTTTAATGCAAAAAATAGATCCAGAGTGGAGATGTTTTAATAAAAAAAATATCCGAAGTGGACCCCAAAATAAAAATCTCTAATACATAATGAATAATTAAAAAGGAATAAATTACAAAGTTTGAACAATTAAATACAGTAATCTAAAAAGATCCGAAGTGGACACATAAATAAAAAATCTCCAATACATAATGAATAATTAAAAAGAATTAAATTACAAAGTTATAACACTTAAATAAAATAATATTAAAAGATCCGAAGTGGACACATTAATAAGCTATTTAAATAATCATTACATTAAATATGAAGAATCAAGAAGAATAACTGCATTGGCAATTATCCTTTATTAATTAAACTATTAGATCATAAACGAAAACAAAGGCTTGAACGCTAAAACATTTTTCATCGCAAGAATCAATATGAATATTTAAAAATACTCAGCTTGCCATTAATCATTTCTAAATTTTTACACTTGAAAGAAATCTACAAGAATATTAAGCTCACCGAAAAGTTCACAGCCGGCAAAGAAGGAAAAGGTTAGTGAGATTCGCCTCAAGAAAACGCCTGAGAATCTTTACTTTTTCCCCACCGAGACTACAAGAACAAGGTCTATTTTGTACGGAGACACGTATAGCTGATCCAGGATATAGTACTGCATAATAGGGAGCTTGTTTGACTTCCTATTTACGAAAGAGAAATATTACAAAGTGGGAGGTTTATCTGGCTTTTGACGAAAAGAAATTGTACAAGGAGGGAAGTTTAAATTCTTATTTACGAAAGAAAAATACTACAAAGCGGGAAGTTTGTCTTCCCATTTATAAGGTTCAATGTGTTAACAGTTTAAAATTTTGAAACAAATGTTTACTAGCTTTGACCACCACAAAGGAATGAGAACAGTTATTACCAGGATGTTATTACCAGGTTATCCCAGAGAGTAAAATATATTTACGCTAAAGGCAATATGACCTAAATCTACTACCAATACAATCTTACCTATGTCCACTTCAATCCCCCATCCCCACTTCTCTCTGGTCATACCAACGATGGTGAGTATTTTGATGGTTCTCCCTTGTATTCCTCTAAGATTTGTTATATCCTGACTCATTATAAATTATGTATTTTGTTAGGTTTTGCATTATAGAAAAAGTCTCTTTTTGTAGATATTTGTCAACACTCTCAATATTCTAATTTTTAGACAAATATTTTAATATTATAATTCATTGTAAATTATGTATTCCTTTATATCATAGAACCCGAAGAGGGGGGGATAGCTCTAAACGTTGTTTATCCCCAATAAATGAAGATGAATTTCTCCGCATTCTAAGTACTCTCATTCCTGGTGAAATTATATATATATATATATATATATATATATATATATATATATATATATATATATATATATATATATATATATATATATATATATATGAGGGGTAGGCAATAAGTTTTGCGAATCGGTAGGGCAAAAGAGAGGAAAGGCAATGGCTGTTTATAGGGGTATTAGGACAAGTTATGACAAGTCAGGACCTGCAGTCGCACGCTACTGCCTCCTTTATTTAAGAAGCAGCAGCTGATCGCAGATTGTAAGTGACAAATTTTTCAACAATGGACGAGGTTAAGCACCACGCAGTGATCAAAGCTTTGACCAAGGAAGGTAAGAATGCAAAAGAGATCCATGAACGCATGGTTGCAGTGTACACCGAAACCACTCGTTGCTATGCAACCATTGCTCGCTAGCATAGGAAGTTCTGCCATGGTCGTGAGTCCTTGGAAGATGACCCCCATCTAGAACACCCATCAGACCTAAGGAACTTGTACAATGTGGCCCGTGTGGAGAGGAGGATCCATAGAAATCGACGGGTGAAGGTCGAAGAAATCAAGCGAGAACTTGGAATATCACATAAAAGTGTTATCAACATCATCCAAGACAATTTGGCCATGACCAAGGTCTCTGCCCGTTGGATCCCTAGAAACCTCACGCCCGATGATCGACTTCAACGTCGTCAAAGTTCACAAGGCCAGAGTTACACAAGCTGCTCTGCCAAAGTGCGGATTCAAGGAGCTTAACCATCCCTCCTACAGTACAGATCTGGCCCCTAGCGATTACATTTAATTCCGCCAGTTCAAGGCTGCACTGCGTGGTTACCAGTTTGGGGAAAAATGAAGATGTCCAGCTTGCCGTCCAGGAGTGGATTGAACAACCAGATTTCTGGTTGTCCGGAATTCTAAGCTTCAGGGACAAGTGGCGCAAGTGCATTGAAGTCGAGGGTAGTTATATTGAAAAATAATAAGACACTTTTCCTCATATCTCGTTTCCTTATATCCGAATTGCAAAACTTATTGACCACCCCTCGTATATATATATATATATATATATATATATATATATATATATATATATATATATATATATATATATATATATATATCGTAGAAGAATAAGGTCGAAGAGCGACCAAGTGCCATTCGGTACCCACGTGATCTCGAGATTACCGCGCGACTGATCTACTGCAAGGATGCGGTCCAAGCCGTTTTATTGCACCCCAGATTTACTTGCTTACGAAGGCATTTTAATCGTCTCACATGGCCTCAGAGCCATCCTTCCTGCCCTCCGGCATAGATCGAAGTTCTTCAAACATTCTACACAAACTTTATCTAGGCTACCCCGAAGGAATCGCTGTCTTTTCCCTAAAATGGCGCGATTTCTAGAAGCTCCCACCATGGCAATATGCCAAACCCACAGACCGTTTATATAATTCCTCGACTCGGTGTAGCACCTAGCTTTTCAAAACTCTCCACCTAAAGCCACGTATGAGCTAAGAAAACGCTCACCTTTCGTGATCGGAGACAACGACGATTTCAATTCGAGCACGAAAGCTAAATAGACATCCGTGAACTCTACCAAAGTCAATTGGCGAGTATCTAACGAGAACTTTCATCTCCAAAGGCCAAACTACGTGTGCTGCATCATGCGCCCCGTGAGGTAACTCAACTTTCATATTGTAGTCATCGAATCCCGAATGGCCATTACTTTCAACGAACCCATAAGCAGTGCAATCGTTGACGCGTACAGATTACTCTATAAAGTTTTCTACCCGAATCATCCCATCCGTTGTGTGTGAGTCCCGGTTTAAATTTCACTTTTAATCATCAACCAGAACCCGACCACAAATCCTGTAATTTACCCACCTGGGTTTCGAGCCGACATTTAAGTTCGGCTGTGCGATTATTCCCTTTATACCCTATATCTGTGTATAGTTAAATTCTATTTCTCATGTTGTTAGTAAAGGTATACTTTCGATATTGTCTTTTTCTTGCAACATTAAAACGTGTACCACTACTCGTTGATATTTGGCCAACTCGCACTCTGATTTATTTGTTTTAAAAGTACTGAGCAAATTTAAAAGTATACCATCCCTACTGAATTCATAACTATTTGCAGTCATGAAATGGCCAGGTTGAACCTTAAGCCAACTTCTACCCTAAAACTCCCAAAGGGCATATATATATATATACATATGTATATATATATATATATATATATATATATATATATATATATATATATATATATATATATATATATATATATATATATATAGAGAGAGAGAGAGAGAGAGAGAGAGAGAGAGAGAGAGAGAGGAGAGAGAGAGTCTTGCCATTTCACAACATATATATATAAATATATATTATAAAATGAGGTGATCAGGTGTGTCAGGGTCTTTAAAAGGTTTTTAGAGAGATATTTTAATGGCCACCCTTTAACTTTATTGTAATTCCCAAAGCTGAGTACTGTTTGAGTTGCAAAACACCAAAAACAAAACAAAATAAAACAGGAAACAACCCTGCGATATTTATTTATTGCTTATTGTTTGTGTGCGGTAGACCAAGAACCTTTATTAGGAAAATTTGTTAGGAGACAGAGCTTCTCCCACGGTCACTCTAATCCCCTAACAGATTAATAGAGTCCGAGCTTTACTTGTATCACGAAAGTTCCATTTTTTTTTAACTTTGGGTTAATTCTGCATTATCTTAGTGTGGGTATTTGGATAACAAAGATTCTGCGCTCAATCAAGCTTATTTATCCCTGTGTGAGTACTTTGTGAAAAAGCTCCTCTCCAACCCCTGCCGATTGTTTATTAATACCCTTTTTCTCGGACTACTTAAGCACCGTGTTCCAAATAAAATCTCGTCGTTAGAGAGATTGAAACTACAAGGAGAATCCCTTGGTTTAAGTGGCAAAGAACTCGTCGCCTATATACAGGAAGAAAAGCGAAATGAGCAACTGATACAAGAGAACAAGAAGAATGTAAGACAACTTATAGAGAGAAATCATAGAAGAGAACAAGAAGAACAAGAGACAGCTGTACAAAAAGAGATTAGAGAGAGGGAAGAGCGCGTGGAGAATTTGCCAACATGACTTGGAGTGAAATCTCGATCAGCTGGAATTCCTTTGAGTCGATTTCCGCGCAGAGGTCCCTCAATCTGCTTCTATTAATCTCCCGACTTTCCAAGAAGCACAGGACTTCGGAATTTTTCTCAATCACTTTAAGAGAATTTTTAAAGTTAATCTTTGGGGCATCGAGACAGAGGATGTCACCAAGATTCTTCCCCTTCTTAGCTCTCAGCTCCAGGACATTCTTGTTTCCCTCACCTCGGAAGCCACGGTGGATTACTCCAACTTCAAATCTGAACTTATCGCTGCGTATAATATGACGCCTGACTTCTACCGCGCCAAATTTAGACTCGACCGAATTCAACCTAATATAACCTTTCATCATTTCGGGTATACTCTTTCCTGTCATTTCAATTTCTGGATACACGCAACGAAAGCCCCCTGCAATTATGAGTCCGTGGTAAAGTTCGTTCTAAGGGATCATTTGCTGGCGTTGCTACCACCGTAGATCAGTTCCTTCGTGAAGGATCGTCGGTGCAACTTCTTCAAAGAGTGCATAGAAGAGTCAGATAGCTAGACGGTGAGTCACAACATATACCCAAATGAAAATAAAAATTATCCCCTTCACCACTCAAAAATAAAATTAATAACTCGCGGTTCCCTCCTAAGAACTCCCCAAAATTCGTCAAGGTTACGGGCCCCTTTAAGCCCAGAAGTTTCCCTCCATCGGAGCTCTGTGATGTCAAGCCCCTCATTTTCAATCACTCGGCGTCATCCTTTCTCCGTAGGTCAATTGTATGTTTCACGTGTGGTGTCGAAGATTACACCCACCTGCACTGTCCTCAAAATTCCCAACCACGGAATAATCCCTTTCACCAAGTCCGTCAAGTTTATGCTGCTCCCGCTTTCCCTTCGTCGCGACCAAAAACCCCAGCTGTAATCTCTTCTGTCAGTACCCCAAGGCACCAAGTTAATTTCCTCTTCGACAAGAGCTCTCCAGGGAGATTGAAGTTTGACAACGGAACCGTTAATGGGTCCCGAGTCTCCCACCTCGTCCGCGATACTGGGTGTAGCCGTATCGTGGTATCAAATGAAATACTTCTCCCTATGGCCCCTGACCACAAAAGGTTTGCGGTATTCCACGACTATCTGGGACGCGCAAACCGCTTCCCCATTGTAAACTGTTACCTCGAGTGTCAATACTTTTCAGGATGGGCTGAATTAGTGTCAGTCCCTTTAAAATTAT
Source organism: Ceratothoa steindachneri (assembly GCA_963969495.1). Lineage (NCBI taxonomy): Eukaryota > Metazoa > Arthropoda > Malacostraca > Isopoda > Cymothoidae > Ceratothoa > Ceratothoa steindachneri. Next base: position 172,561,271 of record OZ018326.1, read on the forward strand.
GTTCCGTTTTGGTAGGACAGTACCACCAAGTCGCATCTAATCCGGTGGCTCAGACCGTTATCATGAGAGCCCAAGCAAGAAGGATTTCCAGACGCCCGCTGCCCTTGACTCCCTAGGACTCGGATTTCAGCGGAGTTATGAGCGAAAAATCCGCTCAAAAACAGGAGTGTCTAAATCTCCTTCCCCTTTGGGAAAATCTCGTAGCCTTGAGCAGGATTCTTTCCGCGTTAACAAGACTGTCTCTTATATCGTTAAAGAAGGCTTGTTACATCGCGCTTGCTTGGATGTCATTAACCCCAAGATTCACACCCTCTGTGTTCACCGTTCGCATGTCCCCCTGGTCCTAAAAAATTGCCCATTATACTGTATTTTCGGGCCACTTTAGCCACAATAAGTGTACTAAGAAGATTTTCGGGTATTTCTACTGGCTTGGTGCTGCAATTGACATTTCGGAATACTGCCAATCCATTGGCAGTATCGTAACACTTTTCCCGAGTGGTCATAAACCTTGTAGGTTATATTCGTCTCTCTTTCATCGAAGGGAATATTTATGTCCTTAACCTTTTTGAATGTATAACCCGTTATTCCGAAGCCGTACCATTAAAGAGAATCAACAGTGTTACGTGCTCCGAAGCCTTAATTTCCATCTTCTCTAGGGTAGGCATACCAAAGGAAGTATTGTCTGCTAGAGGTAGACAATTTACCTCTAAATTGATGCAATACATCGGGAAACTATTGATGGTAAAACCACTCTTTTCCCCTCCTTTTCATCCCTGCGCATACGGAGTTTGCAAAAAATTAATGCGACCTTGAAGTCAATATTAAAGAAGTAGTGTGTCGAACAGCCCCGTGAGGGGCATCGCTTTTTGAAAGTGGCCCAATTTGAATACAGTGAGATTAACCATCGGAGCCTAGGATTTGCTCTCTTTGAATTAATCTAAGGACGTAACCTGCAAAATCCCATTAGAATCCTCAAGGTGTTATTCTCGAAGTAAGTTAGATAGGGAAATTCAAACTTCCTACACGTATGTTTTGGATCATCCACGAAGATTAGAAAAGTGTGCCGAGATTGCAGACCAAAATGCCAAAATTAATTAGGAAAAGTTACGAACGTACTTCGATGTAAAGTCGAAGGAGAGGAGGCTCAATCCCAGTGATGAGGTTCTGGTGCTACTTCCTACAGAGAACAACAACATTCTAATCCAATGGAAAGGGCCCGTCCAAATTCTTGAAGAGTGAGGACCTGTGGATTATTTAATTAACCCATTACCAACCAATGTCGCATTTATGGGACGCTGTATTTTTGCCAAATATTTTTATTGTGTACCATATGATTTGTGTAATTTTTTTACAGATTACTAATTTCAATAAGATTTAAGTGCCCCATAAAATTTACAGAATTTAATTTACAATAATCGTCACTAAGGAGCAATAGTTTTCATGATTTATTGCAAACAGACCTTTTAGAGCTTGTATCGTTTTAGTTAGAAACTAACGTCGAAGGAGGGAGGTTGTCTGTGTAGATTATGTTCATCCATAATAAAAGAATGTACTTAAGAAATATATTTATTGAAATCAGGCAACATGTCCCATTTTGTGGATGTTGGCAGCATCTTTGTGATTTTATTTTAATATAAATACTCAGGACTTTCTGAACTTTTATTTAGTACAAACTTTTAGCAAAAAGATTTCACTTATATTAATAAAGTATTAAGTGTATAATGTCTTTAAACTAGTACCACCTCACACATCTACGCTTTTTACATGCATATGTTCACATACGCTGAAATAAACACACACATATGAAAATATTTATTTAGGAAAGGAGACTTTTTGCCCACGATATATATATATATATATATATATAAATATATATATATATGCGTCTGTGTGCTTTTTTTTCAGGATTCAGTTTTTCGACCCATGGCGCAGAAATTACTGACAAAATCCGAAGAAGTTCTTAGAGAATTAAATGTTTTCAGAAATTAAGAAATATTAGAGAAAGATTTCGAAGTTGATATTATTCCTCCAAGTCCACATGAGGTAAATGATGATGAAGCAATCAATGATGAAAACCGTCCCGACAATACTTTTGTTCAAGACGTTGCTGGTAAGTTTGAATTGATTGTTCATAGCAGAGACGAAACATTAGATGAATCGATTTAGCATTCTCCGACACCTTCACAGGACCATTTATTTATGTACTCAACCTTCTTTAGTTAAACGAAGAAAAGTTGAAAACACTAAATTACCATCTCAAAGTATCTACTCTAAATTAGATTAACCCAAAAGGACACAGCATTGTTTCTATTTTTGAATACTTTTAATCCTATAATTATCTTTCCGGTGTCTCGTGCCGACATCTAATTTCTCCTGTGCGATCATTCCCTTTAAACCCTATATCTGTGTATATTCAAATTAAATTTCTTTTGTTGTTAGTAAAGGTATATTTTCATTATTGTCCTTCTTTTGTAACTTTAAAACGTGACCAGCTACCTATTAATCTTTGGCCAACTTGCACTCTGGATTATTTGTTTTAAAAGGACCCCTCAAATTTAAGAGTAAACCATCCCCACCGAATTCGTAACTATTTGCCGTCACGAACAGTCCAGGTCGAACGTTAAGCCAACTTCGACTCCAAAACCCCAAATGGGCATCAAATATGTAGAGAAAGAGTCTCGCCATTCTACGAGATATATGTTATGCCTTTATACCGTATTTTGTATATATTAAATTGATTACATCTATACAAGCTATTCATGTGTTTAAAATCATGTTAACTTTAATCCCTGCAAGATTTATTGATATTCATTTGTTGTTTCTGAAACTCAGTCGCCGATGAATAATAACCAATGATGAATAATTATCGATCATTGAGTCATAAATTGGCAATGAATTTGCATTATTGATTAGCAAGCCTCATTGATAATATAACCTAGAATAAAACAAAAAAAATGAGCAATAAATAAAAAGGAGGTTCTAAAGAGGAGAGATAGGTAATAAAATATTATCATGATTAAATGAAGAGAAAAAAATACTATTAAGACGAAAAAAAGAAAGAAGTAAAAGTCTATTTCAAACGAATACGAAAACGAACGTATCTTTGACGCTAAAACTCCGAGAGCGAGCAAAGAACCTAACTTCAAGAACTGTCAAAGTTTCCTCATCTCAAAACTTGTGGTGTTGATCTCACAGTTTCTTGTATGTCATTTGACTATTTTTGTTTCTTAACAATTTATATATATATATATATATATATATATATATATATATATATGTGTATATGAGAAAAACTAACAAAGTGTCACTTAATATAAGGTTGTCTTCTTCATTTTCTTGCTATTCCTTGAAAATATACTTGCAAATATAGTTCAAAATGTGCTTGGATTCATCTTTTCATTTTCCTGTGGGTTAATTTTCATATATATAAATATATATATATATATATATATATATATATATATATATATATATATATTCCCTAGCTTTTCCTAATTATTTTTCTAGTAATCTTAGTGTAGTGAGCGTATTTTCTTTTTCTATAATTGTACCATCCTGCCGAATATTAGCGACTCTTCCTAGTCCTTTAGTCCCTTTACTGTTTACACTATCATACGACAATGTTTAAATGTAGTTATAACTAACGTCTTATTCTCCTAATTCCTTAATTCCTTTGTGAACTTTTTAGCTTTCTACCAAGGATTCTCACACTAGTCATTAGCTTCGTCAACCTAGTTTTTCTAGTGTGATTTTGATTAAATCTATTGTTTATTGATAAGTATATAAATAGTTGAGGTTATTCTTGAAGTTTGACTCTCCCGATTCAATGATTTAACTCTATTTCTGTCTATTAAATGGTCAAAGATAATTTGGATTAGTTAATTTACACCTGACTAAAATCAATCCTCTACGTCAGCGCCCTGGAAGAACTCCACCGAGCACATGTGATTTTCCCAGAGATCTGCACTCTCCCTGTGTCTGTAAATTGTCTTAATAATACAAGTGACTTGTAGGATGTGATTAGTTGTTAAACTGTAAGACATTTCTGTAGCATTAAATTCAGAAGTCTGTTGTGTTCATGGTGTTACAGTACTTTAGGAATATATTTTAAGTTAGTGACGGCACCAACTCATTGGCCGGGTGACACTTTGTGTTAGTTATTCTGTTTTGATATCAAGTAAAATATCGTTTAGAAAAATGCTATAGCCCTAAAATTTCATAGCTTGCTCTATTTGAAAAGTTGTGGATTGGTTTGTGGTTGATGGGGACCTATTTACGGGGTGTCTGGATTCCTTAGGTACCTTGATCTAATGTAACCTTTTAGTTTTGCGCATGTTTTGTGGATGATGGGATGGAGCCTGAATGTAATAAGAAAGGTCTCTAAGTGTTAAGGACACGTTTTTGTTCTGTTCTTTATGTGTTTAATTGCGGAGTTGATAACGCTTTCCGTGACGAAGTGTAGGAGTTCGTTGATTAGCAGTTTCTATATTCTACTGTAGTGGTGGATGGAATATTAGATGAGAAGTCTGGTGCATATGTAAGCTGGAATTCGGATTGTGTTTTCATAGTGTGTGGAAGATTGGATGTCCAGGCTATAGTGGTCATATTCCGTTTGCGATTTGTTGAAAGCAACAAATGTTACTTTTCTAATTAAGAGGAATAAAGTTATGGTTAAAATGATGGCGGTGCTTTATTTACTCCACTTCTGTGCGTTGTAAAGAGAGTACTAGAATATTGGGATGATAAAAGGGTAATTAAGTTCGGTTGAATGAACGGATCAGTGATATGATTTTGACTCGTTTTCGCTCTGTTGAGATCCAAGGACGACTTAAAGTGGGGAATAGAAGAGATGCACCCCAAAATTAAGATCACTGAGGTGATTAAATTCCCAGTATTTGAAAACATCTCCATGCCCATCTGCTCAATACCAGGAAATTGCCATGAAAATAAAAGAAAATGAAATTTTGTTCTTAACATGAGAAGCCCTTCAGCAAACATCATGCGTGAAAAATATAAAATTATCTATATATGCTTCTCCTATTATCAAAAGTACGCCCATGTAAAAAAAAATATCACGAAAAAGAGGAAAAATACTATGCCGAATATGGCCTGCAAGATCGAGTTCAAGGTCTTTTTAATCTACGACGAAGGAGTATGACTAAACTGCGAAGGTCCCTTCCACATATTGGCTTTGGTCTTTATAAAAAGAAGGCAAATGCTGTAACAAAACTAAATCAGGGCAAGAACAGCCGAATAAAGGAGAAAAATTAAACCTACACATCAAAAGCAAATGCAACCATTGGAGAGATCGAGTGTCAAACTATCAATTGGAAGATTGTGGAAAACATAGAGCTAAAGATATTAACGTGTATACTATAAGCGCACGTCAAAAACATTGGAATTTTCTCATCTATATTAGGGAACAATAGGTTCAAAGAGATGAAGATTCCAGATATTCCGTCTCCTTGGAAAATTCTCTGAATCTACCTGGTTAAATAAATCAAAGTCCATCAGAACAGCAAGGGAGAAAAATCGAACCTGTGGATATGAGAAAAATGGATACGTAAATAATTGAAGAATAAGAAGAGTTAATGCGGTAATCAATGGATGATGAGAAAAAAAAGTTAAAGGGTAGGAACAAAAGAAGGATTGCCAATCAGAAATTAAACAATAAGAGGACCAATCGCATATAAATTCATAGGACACCATTGATCCCAAGTAGAAGGAAGGAAGTGACTCTGAAGGAAGCAAATTTAGCATACTCGTGTTCTTTAAAGAGACCCACCCACTGCCAAAACACTCAAGATTGAAATATATTGCAAAGGGAATTATTGACAGAATTTACAAATCAATACAAGATTCCTATAATAACAATAAGAATTTTTCAAGAATCTACCATCCATAGGACATATTCGGGGTTTACTCTTAGGAAATAAATTACGAACAAATTGAAAACGGTTGAATTAACAGGAAACCTCGCAAATGCAGTAAAAATGAGATGATGCAAATAATAAGGAAAACTTCACAGCATATAAAACAGAAGGAAGAAATAACAAGAGGGAAAATAAACCAAATTGAGATATACATAAACTTAATATGAACTCAACGGAAACCTACCAAAATAAGGTTCCCCGAATAAGGAAAGTAAACAACAATTTTAACCTCAAGATGAAAATACATTCACCATCGCTTAAAAAAGAGAATATGATATAAAAAATACCGCAGAAACGCCTAATCGACACAATACTCTACACGTATGGCTATCACGTTTGTCCACAAACACCTTTAATGGAGTTAAAAAAATCTTATGTTAAAAATATACCTACAATAAAATAATTTTCACAAACCCTCTCAATTTTGTTTCGATAAACACAAAGGAGGGGCTGAACACGCCATAGCGTTTAGCGCTGAAAGGATCGTCATTTCTCTACCAAGATTGAAAGCATGCCAAATGTTAGTAAGAGACGCCAAAAAGCTTTGGACACAGCGTGTATAAAAAGTTCTTCAATAAAAAGTGTTATAAATAATTTTGTACTGAAATGTCGAAAAATAAATCTGTAATTATACATTTTTAAATCATGGCAGAGGTTCTGTAAGAAAGTTGTTTTGTCTGTTTGCTATATACCGTGATCCCAGAACCAGCCATTGAAGTATATCACGACGAGAAGTGCAAGCCAGCGGTTTAAACACTACCCTTGAATAGCTCTTATTGAGACTTATAAAAGCGCAGTGGATTCGCAGCTCCCTAAAAGTGGTCCGGGGACTTAGAAATATGTTCGCAACTGGCCTACGCCACGTTCATTTTTATTTTTTTTTTACCGCTTTGCATACATTTTTATATCTACCATGGCGCCCAGACCCGGGAGGGGAGGCTTACCTCCTTGGCTAACGTTTCCAAACGTCGTTCCTCGTCTGTATGAAGTTGTTTTATCTCTTTTTTATATACCGTCATCCCAGAACCAGCAATTAAAGGATATCGTCCATCAAGTGCAAGCGAACGGTTTAAAATATTGGCTTGAATGTTTCCTCTTTGAGACTCAGGATGGCGCACTGGATTGGACTATCAGTAACAGTGGCTCGACGAAGCGAGAATCTGTTTGCATCTCAGCTACAATCATTCCTTCTTTATTTTTTTTTCGCCTCTTTTTCTAAGCCGTCGTATCTACACAAGACGCCATCAATATAGTCCCCTGAAGTTGTAATGCAATCAGTTTCCGCGACATTTATGGGCCATATATTTTATGCTAGATCAACAGTGGGTGAAATAAAAGAAATATTGATTTCTATATGGAATAGAAAATTACAACAAACAGGCAAAGAAATATGATAATACCTAATATAATAGGACGCACAAATGATGTGGTAGTAGATGAAGAAGTTAACCACATGCAACGAAAGGTAAGATACTCTGCCCAAAAATAACGTCTACCACCTGTATTAACGAATGCAAAAGATTAGCTAATTCCTTTCCTTCCAATTCCTTTAATACTCTTTCTTCCTGGATGTTAAATGCATTTCTCTCGCCCACGTTGAAAGTGGTTGCACTCCCCTAAAATACCTCGCTTGTTTACTTACAGCAGTAATTTAAATCAGAGACTAGCCTCTTAATTCATAAAATCCTATGGTGGTAAAAAAGATCTGTATTTAGGATTGCTTTCATCAAGAAAACCTAAAAATGCGTATACGACATGGCTAAAATCTAATGTTCCAATTAAATATATGCCATTTTATCGCAGTATAGCTGGCAATTAAAACATATGGCGTACCCCCATGAAAGGTCGAAAACTCTCTTCTTCCTCGAATGCAAAATTTAAGTTTAAATTTATCAGATGAAAGAGCTAATTTTATGACTATTTGATTGGTCTATTAGATTATGTGATTTGCTTAGCATTAATGAGGATCGCTTCCATTCTGGCCTGATGCAGTGTAAGGATGGTTACTCATCATTATATTAATCGCATATAATCACTGCTTAGTGCATTTCAGTTTAATTAACAAAGATATATCATATATGGGAGAAGTCGAGATTCCACTAGAATTCGAGTACACGACATTCACCTGGGAATCAAAGGCGTTCACATTCAACCATATCGTGGAATGGACATACTCTCTCTCTCTCTTTCTCTCTCTCTCTCTTTCTCTCTCTCTCCATATAAATATATATATATATATATATATATATATATATATATATATATATATATATATATATATATATATATATATATATATATATATATAAATATATATACGTAGGAACTTTCGGGCCTTTGAACCGAAGATAGTTGAAGACCGTTAGTGACTGGAGAATTTGTTATGATTCCAGTGGGGATGGTTTATTATTAACTTTGCGAAGTCTTTTTTAAAACAAATATTTCAGAGAGCAAGTTGGCCAAAGATTAACAGGTTCTGGTACGCGTTGGAATTGCAAAAGAAAGATGATGACGAAATTATATCTTTACTAGCAACAAAATAATATTTAAATATACATAAATATTTGGTTTAAAGGGAATGGTCGCACAGACGGAGTTAAATGTCTACGCGAGATATATGTGGGTTAATTAGGAGATTAAGGAGGTCTGATTCAGATCGGCTATTTAAAGGGGGGTTTTAAACCTGGGCGCACACACAAATAATGGATCGATTCAGTAAGACAGATTCTAGATCAATCTGCAGGTAGCAACAGTTACAATTGCTTACGTGCTCGTTGCAAGAAAAAAGCCCGTTGGGATACGATGACTGCAAAGGGCGAAGTCAGGTCACCTCTCGCTTCAGATGAGGGAGCACTCGTAGATGATCTTCTGAGATGGGAATTCTCGTCAGATACTCGCCGATTGACTATGGCAGAGTTCATGGATGTCGATTCATCCTTCCTTCTCGAATCGAAATTTTCGATGTCTCCGATCGCGGGGGGAGGCGAGCGTCATTCAACTCCTTCGTGGTGGTAGGTGGGAGGGTCTATTAGTGCTCTTTACGAAACTGCAGTCGAAGGATTATATAGACGCACGGTGCTGTGGCTTTTTGTGGCTTGGCAGACGCCTTCACACACAAGTGCAATTTAGGGGAAAAGTTGGTGTTTCCTTCGGGGGATGGGGGAGGGGGGGGTTCGTAATAACGTTGGCGTGGGATTTTCAACGAACTTCGATCTTATGCCGGAAGGCAGAAATGTTGGCTGCAAGGCGGCCATGGGAGACAATGAATTCAGTCCCTAAGCAAATACAGCTGATGTGTGATAACGGCGCGGGCTTTACCTTCACCCTGGTTTAGCCCTGCTTTCAAATCTCCATGCGGTGATCTAAGGAACACGTGGGTACAGAAGGGTAGTGGTCGCCCTTCGACCTTATTTTGCTACGACCTAAAATATATTACAAGACTAAACTAACCTTTTATTTTCCACTTAAAAATAAAAAAATAATTAATATCTCGTAAAGTTTGAAAACATCAAAAGGGGAAGGATAATGTGATATGTACAGTCGCATAGTTTCCGATTGTACTCAAGAAATATTGAAGAAATTTAGCGAACAATTTTAAATTTCAATTTTATTTGCTCTCAATAGTTTTATTAGTACCATTCTTCCCTGCACCTTTTTATAAATTTTGTGATGTTTGGTTACAAATATAATCGCTTTATGTTTACTCGCACATTTATTGCTTCAATAGATTTATGATCTTTCATCCCTGTGTTTAGTGTTAATGTTTGTTTTTAATTAAAATCTTACTCATCCTTAAATATTTTCACTACTCCTCTTGCATTTATATGTTTAGTTTTAATTAGATTTGGAATTGTTGAAGTTTTGTCTATGTTCTCTTTGGTTTTTCATGTAATAAAAGATTTCACGTTGTATACTCTTTCCGTTTTATCGGAGAGAAAATGTAATATTTTTTCACTATATGTAGGTCCATTGTTCCATTCATTTCTGTCTTTGTATTCGTCGCCGTGCAACATTTTTTGAATCAATTCATTTTTCCTGTCCAATAATCTTTTCTTCGGTCGTTCTCTTCTACTTCTGTCGAAAGCAGGCATCTGCATAATTCTTTATCACATATATTTATATCAAAACTTATGTCCAACTTCTGCAATTTCTTTGCCTTTTCCTTGACAATTTTGTTACCTTCCACATAACGCTTGTCTGCTTTGGCAGACCACGCATCCATCATCACATCAGCATTTCCGCAACATCCTTCTTTACCGCGATTTTTTATCGAGCAATTTCTTAGTCACATATCATTGCGAGTCTCACTGCTATTCTTCAATGTGTTCGCGTTAATCGGGGCAATATAGCCCCATAATCAGCAAAGAAATGTAAATGCTCACCAAATAGTTCGACCATTAAATAGGTAGACCTGTTTGCATTTCCGCAATGAATAGGTCGGAAATGAAAACAAGATAGCTACCTCATCCTTTTCATTAATATCTATTATTTCTAAACTTTAATTAATTTCATTTTTCGCGTTTTATTTTATTTTTATTGGTAAATATTTCGAAAAGTAAGTAAATAAAAAACAAACTTCAAACCATTGTGAGCTCCAGCGTGTGGAAAGTTAATAAGGAAACGCGACAGAGCGAAAATGGACAGGCGATTAGATTTCTCTACTTCTATTATGGATTAACTTCAAAATTGAATTGAGAAATGTGTGTTCATTGTTAGTGGTGGGTATTTTATCTCTTATGTGTGTGAGTATGAGTGAGGGTGAGTTATATGCCATTGATACGGTTTTTAACTTTATTTTTCTTTATATATGGCGCCCCTTGCCCCGCCGATAATTACCCTGTGAAAAAAGACTTGGATCTGTTGATGATTAATGAGTGAGTATGTCCCTCGTTGGGTTCCTCAGAGGGTGTAAAAAATTGGCGCACTTAATGATGATTGAAGCCCGAATAAACTGACTTCAATAGAGTGCCGCACCATCTATTGGGTATTGGGTATTTTTCAGTTACGTCCGACATCACACAGAGACGGTACTGTCTTCTTTTGTGGTCTTCCACGGTGCCGCAGGGTAGGGTATTAATCTTCCCCGCCTTAGTAAATGAGTACCAATCCAGATTTGCTCCTTCCTTTGGGTTCCGCGGGCTAAACCTTAGACCTCCTTTCCCCAAAGTTTGCAATTATGCCCTTTCTAAGTAGAACGGCATAGTTGCAGGGAAGTTCTATGTGTAAAGTCACATTCACAGAGCCAAGTCACGGTGCGGGAGAGATAGGGAGGGTTTAGCATGTTATATCACTATAACGTGCCAGAGAAAAAGAGAATTTTTTATTTAGGGGGTGGGGGAGCAGGAGGAGGTGGCTTAGGGAATCTTGTAGTTGGCTCACAAGATTATACCGTCCATGGTATAGATTCTTTTCTTGGCCTTGCCTCCTGTATCTGGGAGATAGGAGGGAATCGGAGCGAGATCATCAGAAGAGCAGAGTCTGATGTCTTGCTTTTCTCCAGATCGCCGTTTATATACCTCACCTATCCCCTAGGGGTAGAGGACGGGGGAAATGAATGCCCATGTTTAACTTTCTCTCCTAGGGGCATCACTTTTCAGAGTGGTCTCTCTCCCTTAGCCCTAATGGTCTCTTCTGGTTTTTCGTCAGAGAGAATGAAATTTCCTCTATTTGGCGGAACTAGATCTAAACCATAAGAGGGGATAGTGGGATTGTTTATAGATTTTTATTTGAGCGGCTCAGCTACCCTCCTTTGTTTATACTAACGGACTACGAAATCTGTCGATTCTAAGTTTCCCGACGAGGAATATCGAGACTGATTTTGCCAGCGGGGCAAAAGAGGATGAGGGGGGTTAAACTATCGGCGCACATGCCACGTTGCTATTGACGCTGTGTAACCGAACTGGCGTCTGGTTTTATCCTCGCGATATTGATTTCCCCACTTGTGAAACGCCAGAGAGCAAAAAATAAACCGACCATTAAATTTCTCTACTTCTATTATGGATTAACTTCAAAATTAAATTGCAGAAAAGATTCGCTATATGTGGAAAATCTTATTGTGTAGCAGGTGTTTGTATGAAAAATAATTTACTAGTAATGTATCCGTTTCAAAATAACATTAGAAAAGCTTGCATGTACAAATAATTTTCGTAAAATATACCTTATATCTTGCTTTGAAAATTTTAACACTAAAGATTTTATAGTATCAGTACACCAAGCTTAGTCTTTTGTAGTCATGGAGTTGCATGGTCAAATAATAGTCAACTCGTTACCACTTACAATGTCATTTTCTTCTCCATTTTTGTTGGCCTTAAATGATGTCCAAAGTATTTAATGGTGCTTATTTTTGTAATGTTTACTACATTTTTACCCGATAGAAAGAGAAATAGAAATAAACTAGTGAAAAGAAACCTCCGACCTGAACCCAAATGGCCGAAAATGATCAGCATACCCTGATTGACAACTTGAATTTATTACTATTATTATTATCATTATTAATTACTAGTATATATATATTTATATATATATATATATATATATATATATATATATATATATATATATATATATACATATATATATATATATATATATATATATATATATATATATATATATATATATATATATATATATATATATATATATATGCATTGCACTCTCAGTTTCTTGAATGTCTTTTCCCAGTAGGAACCTCTTTTTTGATTAACTTCAGATACAAAAAGGCAATAAACTATGAATATTTATTCCTCGATAACGTTTCGTCAATTTCTTTCTATAAGAATAATAGACTAATTTTCCCGAATTCAAACCCTAGAATAAGTCTTTGGAGGATGGTAAACTTAAATAAAGCTATGAAGAAATTTTGTAAGAATATGAGTTTAATTATTTTACCCGTAAATTAATTAAAATCATGAAAGATGTGAAAAAGGATATAAGCCACCTGCACTTCTACCCAAGCATTTTACCCTACCCAAAGCACTTAAATTCCATGTAGTGTATTATATTTTTCGTCCATGTTAAGCATCTACGTGTTCAAATACTGGTTCCACTAAAGATAACCTAAAACCCACGCCTTGTAGCAATTAAGGAACATCGATCTAACTGGAGGATTATATATAGATCCTCTGAATAAAAGCAGACTATCAAAATCTTAGAAGATATCGCGTCAAAATAGATAAACCTACCAGTAAAACAAAAAATGAATTAAAAATATCTTTATCCATTCTGTGACCACAGATATATTAACCATCAGGATCAAAATAAAAGCAATGTAGGTTAAAATTAAAACATTCTCCTTTTTTGTTAAAAAAAACGCCCTTTTCCTCTTCTTTCCCAATATAAGTGATGTGGGTATCCTACTATTTTAGTATGTCTGAAGCTGTCAGTTATAAATTGAAGAAACATTATCGTGCAGATGGTGAAGAGGGTTCGTGCTTGCGTTTTGCCAACAATCACAGACTTTGTATCCCTTTCTGTGGCTCAGGGGAAGACTATCCTTTCAGCTTCAGTAGAGTGAAATTCTTTTGCCGACTTAAAGAGAACGAAGAGTGATATGGCCTATCTGTGTAAAGGGAAGTAGTGCAAGAGAGTTGTTGTAATTTTATGTATATATTAGGGTGTAGGAATATAACAGCTTCCACGATCGGTAAGAATCAGCGCGTAGCCATGATTTAGCGGAGTTCTTTATAAGCTTGAATATTTTATGAGACGACGCCCGATGGGAATCAAAGCAGCTGTCAGCGACGGTAGTAAATATTTGCTTAGGCTAAGTGTGCTTAATAGGATGGATGAAAGTGTATATGTAATTTTAATTGTCCCTGTATGCCATCTAGCGAATAATTCCAAGCGTTTTATTTTTTAGCTATTACATGTTATCAGGTTATTGTGAAAGTATTAATTTAACAGGTAGTAGAGAGAAACTGAATAAAGATTGGGTGAATAAGTGTTAATCATAAGCCCATCAATATGTGTGACTTTAAAGTTTATAGCTTGCAATAAGTCAGAAATTTTTTAGTGTGTGTTATAGGATAGTGAAAAAATTGGAATTTTTTCTAGAAGTGGGAGAGAGGGACATTAATGTATATTATAGTTGTTAAGGTGGCTGGATTATCTTTTTCCTTTCTCACTCCACCTTCTCCTCTACTTAATTTTATTTGTTTACATTTAACTTCCGTTAGTCTACTTATCTGCTCTTTCTTTTTAATTTTGTTTTCTTCCTAGATTTATCTTGTTCTTTCTTTTATACCTGCATTTGTTTAATTCTAGTACGTATTCTGCTTCGAGCTATACATAAATAAAATGCACCTGGTTCTCCTTAAAGTTTCATCTTAACTCTCTATTTTAATATCAATCAAGCCTCTCATCCATTCTTTATCTTTGTTTCATTTTTTCTTCATATCTTCTTTGGTATTTTGTGTAGTAAAACATTAATCGGTTATGAATTTTACTTTTTTATGCAGTTCATCTTGTCTACTCATATTTCCTCTGCTGCTACCTGTGATTCCGCGACTGTTTTGTCTTGCATCGTTTGATATTTAGCATTGTACTCTTCAGAGCAACATGTAGCGGGAATTTCGGGTACAGCTGGGTGTCCCTAACTATGGAAATATGAAGTTCCTTTTATTTCTAAATGACAAACAATTGAACCTTCCTAGCTATCCAAACTTTATCTTCATTAATATTATATTTTCAGCTTCATGGATCCTATGTCCGATCTTCGAACTCTCAAGCATCAATATTTTTGTTTCCTTTACATATTAATATCATTTGCACTTAACAACATTGATATTACTTTCATCTTTTTGAGGAGAATCAAGAGAAATCTTTCCTCTATTTGACTTTATTTTCCATTCCTTTCCTACCTATTATGATTCTGTATTTCACTGGTCGTTTTGCAAGCCGCTTTCTTAGATAATTTAGCTGATGTTGCCATAATTTCAGTAACGTTCTCTGCAATTTATATATAGTCTCTATCTCGCTCTATTGGAAATATAGCATATTCTGAGCATAAATGACGTTGAGGAGTGAATAGAGAGAGAGAGAGATAGAGAGAGAGCTCATTTGCAGGAGCACTTCTTGGTCTTAAAGCGGATCATTTATAGCCCCTGATCGATATGTAGCCCGGCTTATTGCCGATAATGGTTCAATAGTCTGTCATCCTCTCTCCTAGTTCTATCTTCACCCTTCTGTACACTAGCATGTACATCTACACCTAATCAAGTGCCTGCTGCACCTCTTGTGCGACTATATCGACCATATTACTATGGCTATTTGTTTGGCTAGCTATTGAGGTTTTAGAGCCAGGGCCATGTCAATTCCTTTCCTCATTCTGAATCCAAATTCTTTGAATTTGTAATTATAGTAACTTTCAAGATGTTTCAAAAATCTCTTGCATAATATTTTTTTCAAGCCATTGACTAATAGGTTGAGTGCGAGATTGGTCTTTAACCATTCAATGTCATTGGTAATTTATCAATTTTAGTCACAAAAACCATTTTCGCCACTTTGAGAATATCCTAAAAGTATCCAATGTTACAACAAGCATTTAATATTCCGAGCAACCCCTCCAAGACGTTGTCTGGTATCTTCTGTTGAAAAGCATAAATTAATGTTCTAATTTCTTTCATTTCTATTTATCCACCACCTTTGTTATCTTCGTCAACTTCGCTTTACCTCTTTATCCTCTCAAATTGGCTGCATTCTTTCCAGCTGTGTGATAATTTCTCTGAAATATCTTCATTTTATCCTTCGCATTAAATTTTACATTATCCCGCATGGTGATGTTAAATAGCTCCTTGCACTGATCCTTAAAGAGTGCTTCTATTTTTGCTCCAATACTCACCTATTAATTTCCACACTTTTTTCTCGTCTTCTTTAGCGGAAAATACTTTGAAGATTTATACTCAATTGCAAATAACAGCTCGGGGTTCCTTTCCTGTCCATGCAGTGAATGATATACTCCTAAGGATTCTCCTTTTCGCGTGTTCAGAGGAACATTACTTCCCTTAGCAGATCATTTCTGCTCCTTTAGATTTATTTTTTGACCTATTTTCCTCATAATTTGAGTAATGTGCTCCATCCCCCTTATAAATGTTCATGTTTGATTAACCTCTTAGGAACAGACATTTTTTTCTCAGCTTTTTTCTCAATCATTTCTATAACGCGGTCAACATCCAATCTAACCCTTTGGCGAACTAATCCTTAAGCTATTCCTAATTATTGTCCCAACTAGCCTTTGAGTAGTGTTTTCTGACCTAGTTAGCCATTCTTCTTATGCTCATGATGGAATTGTTGTCTGTTGGAAACATCACGCCCAGCTACAAAAAAAATGTTTCATTGGAAACCGAGTTCTAGTCACAAAAAATATCTGGCATATAAAAATTCCCTACAATAATATCCGTAACGTAAGTGGAGAAATTCGGGCAAGCTCCTATCTCTATTACCCTCTAGGTAAGCAGAAGTATTACTGGGGGATTTCTGCCGAAAAGCTTATAGAGTTCTGTAGAGGTAGGTAAGGCCCTGGCTTAAATTAGTCGGACACCAGAAATTTTAGAAAATTAGATAAATGCACGGTCTTAAAGTATTAGTTTGGATATGAATATGAACAGAAGATGAAAAAAAGAATAAATAGCAATTACTATATATGTCCCAAACAATCGAGAATTAACAGAATACAAAATTACCTAAAAATGCACCCTGAGTAACATATATCAGATGAGCAAATGAAGCTCTATAAAAATTTCAGTAACATCAACTGATAAAGGATGTTGAGTAGCGTGTCTTGAGTCTCATGACAGTAATAAAAGCATTTATTATTTAAGCCTTGCTCTCTATGAGGGTTGGGCACCTGATAGGTGTGATGCTTTCTCACCTCTTGGTAATGACTGCCCCGTAAGGGGCGCGGCGATTTGCCATCCTTGCCGCCGTGCTGACGGGATCCAGCGCTCCGTCCGGCCACAGCTTAGCCTCTTTTCCTTCCTTCAGATAGCCTGTATTTCTCTCCTACCTCGTCGCTTTTCATACAACCTCTCCCACAACTTTCTCTGGTCAGCCTCTAATTTCACAGGGTAGATGCTGACCTTCCTCTCAGCCAACCGTACCGCATCGGGGCTGAGGGGGGAGGGGACAATGTTCCCTAACTCCTAAGCTACGGTCTGGGCTGGCTGGTTTTTAACAACCTGCTTTATCCCCACCCATACCTTCCTCACATCCCTTTTCCTCTCCTCTTTACATTCTATCAATTTTACGCCGTGTCCAAGGTGGAGCCGCCATGCCGATGGACTGCCAGGTCACCAGGCGGCAGGGGTGGTCCGAAATGGCTGCGCCTGTCTCTGCCAGGCCTGTAAGCACCTCTTGCAATGCGGGCAACTGCAAGAGGTGATGAGCTATTGCGTGCCGTTGCACAAATAGGGTCACCATGCCCAATGATGAAAATAAAAAAAAACAACCCCCAAATTCCTCAAGAACATCCACGGAGCCGCACTCGGGCTGCTCCACCGAGAAAATGGAGGTCTTCCTGCCTTGTGCTTGCGCAGGGAACCCTCCATACTTCTTTAACCGAAGAAGTGGCTTACTTCTATCCTACGCCTACAAGAGTAGGGGACTCCCCCTCACCCCCTTCTCTGAAGGTGCTTTCGGGCACCTTCCTATTTCAAGCGGCAGTCCCTCCTTTGCCAGCAGGCAGCCCATTGCGAACTGCGCCTCGTGTAAGCGGCTGATAGGGCGAACCCCCTTAGGGGGGGAGAGGGAAGCCAGGCCTCTTCGGTCGCTTCCCTCAAAAGACCTGCTGGCATTATATTAAACCTTGCCAGGGTCAAGGCATATGCCTCCCCCAAAAAAACTCATGACGCTGCCAAGAGACCTGCGATGTCCTGGGAGGGGATGGCCAACTGGAGGCCCCTCCTGTGATAGACATAGTCCTTGAGGAAAACCAGGATCAGACTGTAGGGCCTTCCATGAGGGGGAATCCGGGCTCGGTGCCAAGCACCGAACCCGAATCCGCCCCTATGCAACGTCCTCCTCAAACGGATGGGGATTCTGAGGCAGTACAAGGAGGGAAGAAATCTCCTCCGGATGATGCCCCCGACGACCACCAGAACCTTCTCGATTTCGGAGAAGGAACTGGCTGAGGCAGGTACATCTGGCCTGGGGGCTTCTACCGGCATAGGTGAGCAGCAGGTTCATTCCCCGCCCTCCTCTCCTAAAAAGAAGAAGAAGACAAGAAAGAATAAAAAGACTCGGGGCTCCTCTCCATCCGCGGGGGCTGCGATGACGGATGAGTCTGCTGCCACTCTGGCAAGCGACCAAGCCAAGATCGGCACATCCGACCCCTCTGGCTCCCGGGTATGGAGCTCCTGACCATGACAAAGACCAAAAGTGAACAGGGCGGAGTCTCGATGACATCGGGGCCCCTCATTCAGAGGTTACCTGGCGTTTTCAAGCCCGCTGGCTTCCAACGCGTCCTCGTTATTCGCTTCACTGATAAGAGCATGTTGTCAACAGGCAACATGATCCATCAGAGAAGAGGATTAGCTAGTGCAATTGGTAATGAGCCAAAGGTGACCCGTTTCTCGGACAAGAGCCTTCTGGCGAATGCGGCGAATCCCACCAAGGCGGCCAAGATAAGTGCTCTTCGGAAACTTCGTGGCACCCTGGTGAGTGTGACGACGCACTCTACCATAAACTTTGTGAAAGGTTTAGTTTATGTGAGGGAACTCGTTGACTACTCCATTGAGGACATCACCCTAGAGCTGGCCGACCATGAGGCGGTCAAGGTCGAACGTGTGATGAGAGCACAAGGAGACCCACCCCTACACTCTTCGTCACGTTCGACTGTGACAGGCTCCCTGAGTTGGTGCGTGCAGGTTGGTGCGCTACCGCGTAAAGGCATTCATGCCACTGCCGCGGTGGTGCTATTACTGTCACCGCTTTGGCCATACAAATCGCTCATGCAGACGTGCAAAGTCGGGGTTACCCGAAGTCTGTGTAAATTGCTCCAAGGTCGCACACGATAAGTCCAAATCGTGTGTGGCCAAGTGTGTTAATTGCGGAGAGCCGCACCCTGATTCTTCAAAGCAATGTGGTGCATATCTCCTTTAGAAAGAAATCCTGGACGTTCAGGCCCAGGATCGACTCTCATTCCGTGAGGCTAAGGACTTGGTCCTGGCGCGCCTGGCTCTGACTGGGACGTCATATGCTTCAATAGTTAGAAAGGCACCCTCTGCTCCTGGACCATCCAGGCCAACGAGCACGGTTGTTTCCGCGCTCATTTGGAGCCCTTCTGCGGGCTCTATCTAACCCTGGCGCTCCCCTGGTAAAGCTGGCGGCAAAAAGGGTTCATACCCAGCCCCGGCTAAAACCAGGGCTCCCCCCAATTCCCCCAGCGTGACCGTTTCCCGTAAGGCGAAACGGCCACGCGTCTCCACCGAGTCGTTAGACTCACAGGGGGCAAGACCCCTGAAGATGGTGGCTAGGCCGTCTTCCGGGGTTCCTAAAGCTGTCCCCTGCAAGAAGGACAGCAACAAAGCAGCTAAGGCTCCTTCGCCCACGCCCGAAAGTGTGGCGAGTGGCTCGGAGACGGTGGTTCCTCGAAAAGAGGGCCCCCCTCCTCTGAAGCCGCAACGCCCGCCTAAGGTTTCGAGGCGGAGGGAGGAAAAAACTCCCTCCAACCTTCCCCAATAAGTCCTCAAGGGCGACAGCGCCTTCAATGCTTTTTCCGGCAAACAGCGCCTGGGGTTCTGCCCCCGGAAAGCGCACGGCCATTCCCGTGAGGGTCTTCAGTTCAAGGAGGGCCCCCGCGTCTTCTCCGAGCTAGGCTTGGAGGGCAGATTCCTTTAATGGAATTGCTGTGGACTCCGGGTCAACTAGGAGGATCTGAGGAGGCTCGTCTTATCCCGCTCCCCGTTAGCTTTTTTTTGCAGAAGACCAGGCTAGGTGCTTGTTCCCTGCCCGCCCTCTCGGAGGATAAGGGTAGTGCGACCCTACGACCGCGGGATGGCTGGACTAGGGGATGCGCGGTTTACACCTGGCATGATGTCTCCGTTCTTCCTTTCTCTTTCGATACTCCCTTCCAGGCATTGGCTGTGCAGTTGCACCTGGATAGGAGGTATACTATCATTTCTGCGTACATTCCACCGTCAGCTGACTTCGATGCGGGGGACTTCCGCCGTGTCGTGGCACGGTTGCCGAGGCCCTATCTCTTTCTTTGAGATCTGAACGGCAGGCATCCTCTCTGGGGAGATTACTCAATAAATCCCAGGGGACAAGTCCCTGCCGATCTGATCGAAGAGCTTGAGATAAGTGTCCTAAACGTGGAAGAGTTTACGCATCACTGTACGAGAACTGCTTCATTTTCTTGCCTTGACCTATCTTTGTGCTCTTCGGATGCACAGCCGGATTTTGATTGAAGCGTGGTCGATGACCTCCATGGTAGTGATCACTCTTCCATTCAAAGATTATTTTCAGGGCAACTACCGGCTGAGTGCCCAGCTCGGTGGTGCTTGGCGCGGGCGCGGTGGCCTGCATTTCAGGAAATGACTGAATTCTCTTATCTCGGTCGAGTAGTTTAGGTCGGTAGATGAGGACGTTGAGTGCTTCTCCGGCAACCTCATCGCCGTGGGCCTGACTACTATTCCTAGGACGTCTGGCCGTTTTGCTCACTGACCACTCCCATGGTGGTTGGCCGAGTGTGAGACGGCCCTCAAACAGAAGCGTTATGCCTACATGCGCTACAAGCGCCGCCCGAACGATTTCACTGTCGGTAAATTTCATCGGGCTAGGGCTAGGTTCCGGTATATTTCGAAGCACGTCCGACGCTCTTCTTTGTGGGCATACGTGTCTTGACTTAACGGGAAAGACCCCTTTAGCTGAGGTATGGAAGCGAGTCAAAAGGATTCGGGGCAAGTTTTCGCAGGACCCTCCTTCCGTTCTCCAGGAGAATGGGACCGCAATCTCGGACCCCGCGTCCGTGGCGGAATCCTTAGCGACCGCTTTTTCCGCATTCTCTAGCCGTGATGCTGCTCCGCCAGCATTCAATTCACGTCGTGATTTCGCGAAAGGCCGCCGGCTGTACTTCACCTGCAGAGGCGGAAAACCCTTTAACGACATTTTACTGTGAGTGAGTTGCGTTCCGCTCTCGCTTCGTGCGCGGACACCGCCCATGGTCCGGACGATGTCGCGTACGCCACGCTTCGACACCTGGCTGAGCGAGGCATGGCCTTTCTGTTAGATTTGTTCGACAGGATCTAGGTGGAAGGTCTTCTCCCAAACTCCTGGCGAATCGCTACTGTGCTCGTCGTTCGCAAACCAGGAAGAGATCACTCTACTCTGACGGTTTCCGCCTAATCTCTCTAACCTCTTGCGTGTGCAAGTTTATGGAGAAATTGGTAAATGTTAGATTAGCTTATTTCCCGAACAGCGGAGGCCATCTGTCTTTCGCACCTTGCGGCTTCCGCAAGTTCCACTTCACGTCGGATGCTCTGCTCCGACTGGAAAATGCCGTATGCAAGGCTTTCCTTCGTAGACAGCACTACGCCACGGTGTTTTTCGATCTGGAGAATGCCTATGATACCGCATGGTGATACGGTATCATGGAGACTCTCTACTCAATGAGAGCGAGGGGACGCCTCCCAAAGTTTATATCTGAATTTTTGCGAGATCGTCGATTCCGCGTACGGGTGGGGGAAGCCCTCTCGGGCCCAAAGGAGCAGGAAGAGGGTGTCCCGCAGGGAAGTGTCCTCAGTATCACACTCTTTGCCCTGAGCATCAATGGCATCACCTTGGTGCTGCCTGAAGATGTACTTGCTACGCTCTACGTGGACGACCTTTCGATCTCTTTTGGCGCGGCCCAGATGCCAACTCTGAAGCGTCGACTCCAACAGGCATTGAACCGCGTCTCTCGCTATGCTGAAGCGCACAGGTTTCAATTTTCTTTGGCCATGACTAAGCTGGTGCACTTCTGCTGCCATCCACGGCTTCACTTCGACCCAGATTTGTTTCTTAATGGGGTGCGCCTGGATGTGGTTGAGTCGCACCGTTTCCTTGGTCTTGTATTCGACCGACGCCTCACCTGGGAGGCTCATATTCGCAGCCTTAGGGTCTCTTGTACCCGCGCCATGGACATTCTCCGTTCCGTGACGTTCAGCGTTTGGGGCTCTGCTAGGGCTACTGCCTTTCTTTTTTATTGATCCTTTGTTCGCTCGAAGCTCGACTACGGATGCGAGTTTTATGCACTCGCATCCAAGCGTTTATTGCGGAAGGTGGATTCGATCCACCACACCGGTCTTCGCCTTGCGAACAGCGCCTTCCGCACTTCCCCCATTGAGAGCCTGTTGGTCGATGCTGGGGAGATGCCACTCGCTCTGCGCCGCGTGCAGTGCATCACTTGCTTGTATGCGCGAGCCCGGCGCCTTCCTCAGTCGCTGGAACCGTGTCAGTGTATACGGATGGCTCCAAGTCTTAAGAGAAGGGCGGCATCCACGCCGTATCCCCTCTGTTTGAAGTCAGCGAAGCTCTACCAGGCGCTGCGTATGTCTTCACGGCTGAGCTGGTGGCAATACACCACTCGGTACGGGAGTTTACGCGATATGCCCGGTTCGGAGACCGGATTGTGATCTATAGTGACTCACAAAGCGCCCTGAGTGCTCTTGTGGCATTGGAATCTCCACATCCCCTGGTTCGCGATATCCGTGACGCCACGGTTTTGGCGAGCCCGGCGGATGTCAAGATTATCTTCTGCTGGGTTCCTGGACATGTAAGAATTGAAGGGGAATAAGCGCGCCGATGAGGGCGCCAAAGAGTCCGCGAGGACTCTGCGACCGGACCAGCGTTTCGCTCTTCCTCACACCGACTGCATGGCAGGAATACGGGCAGCTCTTCGGACTGCTTGGCAAAGAAGATGGGAGACGGTCGAAGGGAACTTAAAGTTGCGTGCCATTGCGCCGCGACTGTTTCCATGGACCTATCCCCCAATGCCGCGGCGCTTCAGTCTGCTTTCTGTCGTCTCCGAATCGGACACACTCGTGTGACGCATCACTATTTGGTGGAGCGCTAGCCTGCGCCCTATTGCAACGACTGCCTCGTCCCCCAGACTGTTCGGCACATTTGGGAAGAATGTCCTAGTCTGGGTGATCTCCGCGCACGATACCTGTCTCGGTACCGGGATGGGTGGGGTAGCTACCGCCTGTCACTTGTACTCGGGACAGATTCATGCACATTGACTTGTGGATTTGTTGACTTTTGGGGGGAGGCCGGGCTTTTCGCCTTTATTTAAGGTTCTTCGTTTTGTTATTGTTTTGTTTGTAGGTTGCACTCTCCTGCACCGGGGTGAGGGGGACTTCCCCCCGCTGCCGGAGATTGCTTCCTGATTGTTTAGTTTTTCCAATTTATATCATTGTTAAGTTTTCATATTTTTATTATAAAGTAGCCTAGTTCTAGGCTGTCGTGTTTTTCGGCGATTTATGCCAAAGTGGGTAGTTGCCAGATGGGCTCTATAAAATTAAAAAATATTTTTGGTGATGACTGCATTCGGTTGCTCATTTGAGGCTGTCTAACAATGTTTTGCGGCCTATTTCATGTAATTGAAGAGGTTTTCCAGTTGATTCATTGACCTATACCGAGGTAGCTAAGCCAGTATTGGGATATTTTTGTCCGGGACCACAGCATCGCACATGTAGATCTGCGACATGGTACATTGCCCTGCTGGAAAATCACATCTCGTGTATTTTCGCAGTGGTTACGGGCTGAGGGCAGCATTTAATCTCATAGGAGAGATTGGTACTTCGAGGAATTCAAAGTGCCATCAGAAACGCTGAGACAACCCACTCCTTAACTTAACCTGCAACTGCATATCATATACTTACCTATGGAATAAAAAAAATCCAGGTGTCCGAAAACATTTGTTTGGAGCTGTAATTTCGACTTTCAGGTTGATATTCCCCTTCCCCCATCAGAATTGCAGAACCGGTACAAAATAAAAAAGAAAAGATACGTCCTGATTACGGAATAGGCGGAATAAAGTGAAGATTTTAGAGGTTTCAAACGCGGCCTTATAGGCAATTGTAGTAGGCAAAAGGCAATTTTTAAAATAAAGTGGCTTTACTATCGAAAGCATCTTACCCCAACGAACGGATGATACAGGCCCAAATTAAGATAAGTTCATAAATAGATAGAGTACGAATCTTAAACAAAACTAAGTGAAAGGCATTAGGGATTTCGGCATTTCTGTCAGCAGGAATATATAATGTAACCATAAGGGAACAAAGCTCTCAAAGGACTAGTAAATAAGGTTTTAGATTACTAACGCCTGAGTAATGGGTCTAATCTAAAGAATAGCGGGCACAAATCATTATCGTCTGGCAAACGCATGTGCCTACATCTGTTAGGTACAGCAAATCACATCACTGCTATCACTTCCCTGCTCATCTTCGAATTTCTCTTTCATCTCTGAAACCTGTTAATTGGATACTGATAACCACATACCCCTCGCCCCCCTTCATCAGAAACACTGAGATCATTTCCTGCTACCTTCATTCTCAAACGCGATTTTCATTCCGAACTTCATGTAATCTTTCTCTGGTCATCCCAACTTAACCTAACCTACCTACAACAACGAACACCTGGATGATCCCTTAAGCTTGCGTGTAATTAGACAAGAATTGCAGATATGAGACCGAGGAAAGAGAAAGAACCGAGTACTTGGAATCTCTTTTATTCTCTTTCCTGTAAAATACATACATATGCACAATGAACAAATTCGTAGAATGGAGGCAAACATTGATCAAATGATTGAAATGATACGAAAATTCCTATTTCGGTTGTTAGGCAAAGTGACACTTTCCTGACTTAACCGGAGTAGAGCTTCGTGTTTCTCTATTGTTATTTTGATCAGGAAATTAAACTTTGTTAATACGGTCATTATTGGCCACTCAGTTGTAACCAAACAGTGTACCGAGGTTCTTAAACACTATCACTACCTCGTACGGCAACCACTTTAAACTCGACCAGGGACTTACCATAGAGATTTAAGTTAACTTTAATTACGGTGTGAAGAAAGCCAGTAAATCAGAATAGTATTAGTGCAAGTAAGACTAAACAAGTGAGGCAACCTAGTACCTCAAGCCATTGACTCAAGCCAGTAACTATAAACTATGGGTTAGGCCAGTAAAGCAATCGTTTAGTTAAAGACAGTAACTCAAGGCTGATTCAGGCTAGTAGGACTAGCCAGTTTGGCAGCCAAGTGGGTCGAGCCTGTGGGTTACACAGTCAGTCATCAGAGACAAATCCTCTCAAAATGTGTTTGGAAACCATAAAATAATTAAAGGGAATTTCCCCGCATACGTAAAAGCGCCTTTGGAGATAACACTTCCTGTCCATTAGATAGTCCTATTTGAAACAAAGAATTTTTTACTAGAAACAAATAAATTCCTACTAAAATCAAATAAATTCTTATAGAATAGAATAAATTACTAGTAGATTCAAATGAATTATTAATAAAATAAATAAATTCCTATTAAAAACAAGAAAAAATAATACTAGAATTAAGAATTCGTACTAGAATCAAATAAATTCACAATATGTCGAAAAAAATAAATTTAGAATAAAATCAGATAAATTGTACTAGACTCAAATAAATTCCTATTAGGCTGAGATGAATTCTTAATAGAAACAAATAAATTGCTAGAATCAAAGATATTCTAATAGGATCAAATAAACTCTTAAGAGAAATAAATAAATTCGTAATAGAAGCAATGATTTCTATTATAATAAAATAAATTCCTAAGACCTCAAATTATGTAATTCCTGATAAAAATAAATTAATTCCTTCTAGAATAAAAGATATTCCTAATAGAAACAAAGAAATTCGTAATAGAAAAAATAAATTCTTACTAGAATCAAAGGAAAGTGTCTGGCGATATTGATTGACCAATATTATTTATTTTCACACGTGTTGGATTCCTATTTGCATTTTGCTTTAGTTTATAGCGCAATATCAACGAGGTCGTATCGGACATTAATGTTTTATGGGAAGATATTGTAAAGAAAGTGGAAGCTGTATATTTGCAGGTATGGTAAATGATGTAACATATGGACGAACTGTTAACGTTAATTCTTTTTCAATTATTTCGTTATTTTGTAAGACATCTGTTAAAAGTCTTTTCTCATTATTGGAAAACACTCCTTCTAACTTTCAGTGATTTAAAATTACTTTCTCTATCACTATACAAACGATGATATACAAACTAATAACCATTTTTGTAGGCAATTTCCCCTTTTAACTGGAGCTTAATAGAGTTCTTGGAAACAATGTGATCATATTTTATAGCAACAGAGACAAGTTTAGGGATATAAAAGAAAGAAAAGAACGATCCAAGGTCAATATAATGCCAAAGGTTTTGTTAGAGATATTCAATAAAACTGCAATTAGTGTCAAGCTAAAAGGTGCTCCTTAAGTTAAATATTATCAAAGAATCAAAAATCAAGTTTTGGGTGTCAGAATTTTAGAGCTTTTAACAAGATTTTGATATCTTTATTGTCCTGCAAAGAAATGCTTATGTAATCAGTGTAACGTTAACGCTGTAACCTCATGAAAAGGATTTATGATTACTCTCGAGTTGCTTAGTGTAAGAAGAGTAGTTTTCCATGACTGAGGTCCAGGTCCATTTAAGTATACATATATCGGTGCAGTGACACTGGGCAACTCACGTTTTGTTGACTTATGACAGAGACTTATTTCCTACTACTTTTAGGTCGTCGAACTCAAATATGATATTTACTTTGAACTATACCTTGGCTTCTTTTTACAAAGTAGCTCATTTTGATGAGTCGCCACAAAAAACAGCCGATTAAAGTTATTTCAAAAATCAATTCAATACTATTATTTTATGAATAATACCGTTTTTTAAGATATACTAAATGTATTATAACATATGTGCATATATGAGTAAAATAGGCAAGATAGCGTGCCTTGTGAAAGTTGCAGTCACTCTCCACTGTTATCCGAACCCGCGATTTCACGCGTATTAAGTGCGCACTTTAAGCACTAAGTCACGATGGCTTAGTGCCAGTGTGCTTGTCCATCTTGGTTCATTGGTTAACGACTGCGCTTTTTAATGTAAGCTAAAGGATTCAAATATAGCAAATTTTCTGCCCAATGTCCCAAACTTCGTTATTTTCAGCCAAAGACTTTGTTATAGATTTTGCTTTGTGAAAAGGTGCGCTCTCTTGCTAAAAATACAGTGATTAAACCAAAGTTTTCGTAAGGTGTTGTGGAAAGGTGCTGATGAAACAGGTTTGGTATCATCGCAGTGTTTTTGTGCAACATTATTAGTACTGTAATTGACATAGATCAGATGCAGCCCCAGACACGGAGATCATCCAAAAATTCCAAACAAGTGAAAAGGGAGTTCACCAGAGAATTTCACTTTCCGCCATTGTTTAACAGTCCATTCTTGTTATTTCCAACAAAGTTGGAAGTTATCTGTAAGGTTCTTGGTGATATGAGGCTTCTTCGCAGCCCTACTCGCCACAAAGCGTCCTCCTTACTTTGTGCGCTCAAGCATACACAGCTGTTTTTTTGCAATCGTGAGCAAGCTTGACACTGGAGGTAACCCGATCCTTGCCAGCAGGTGATCTTTGCGTTCAATTGTATGTAGCTTAGGCGCCCAGAAGACTCATCATGCGCAGGTTGTTTTGTTTATTAGGCGCAATTCTTGCACAGGCATCTTAAGTATCTAAGATTGGTGGAAGAAGACAACCTTAGTGGTATTCTTTATCTGCATGTAAATTGTTTGAAAGCTTCGCAATTGGTTTTATAAGACAGATATTCTGAAATTTATTCCATTTCATTTTCTTTGAGAATAGGTATAGTCAGTTCTCCACGAGCTATATTCATGTTGTTGTTGTCTATATATTTGGATTAATGAGTTGTACACTGAGTTCCATCCGGTGTCGCACGGGTACCAAAATTTGATACTATCAACATTCCACAGCGCCAAACATTTTTCCATTTTAGAATGTTTTTTCTTCTCTAGTTCAAATTAATTCAGTTTCGTTATCTATATCAATTGCTGCAACCAAATTCAATGTGCTGAGGGTTTTTTGTATGTCTTTTTTCATTGTAATAGTTGCTGTTACAATAGATTAACCAGTGGCAGCTGAAGAGCATAGATGAAGTCTACAAAAATATTTTAAAATTAAAACAAATTCAATAGCTTAGCAATGGAAAAGGATTCCAAATATTAAACTAGGGTAGCAATAGACTAAAGTTCATTAAAATAAGATTAACAATTATTTTACTCAGAGAGTAGCTATGAAATATCGCAAAAATATTTAGCTAGGGTAGCAAGAGTCTAATGTTCATACAAATTTTATTATTCAACAAGTAGAAACAAAAAGCTTATTAATCAAAAGAAATTAATCAGTCCTTTTAACATATTTCAAAGTGTGGTATTATAAAAATATATTTTAAAAAATAATGAAGATTTAAGATTTTTTCAAAATTGCTAAAATCTTTGCAATAGCCATATATTTTTCGAATACTTAGGCTTCGTTTTATGTTCAACATCTTTTCTATCTCTGTGAATGGTCCAGTAGAGATCAGCAAGCATTTCAGGACTCCTTTTACCTTTATAACGATTTTCTATAGTAGCAATATCTTGGTGGAATCTTTCGCCATGCTCATCGCTGACTTCTGCTTGATTCTCTGGAAAGAAAGACAGATCGGAATGCAAAAAATGCACCTTTAGTGACATATTACATCCCAACTCATTATAAGACCTAATCAAATTCTGAACAGGAATGTGGTAATTATCTGATTTGTTACTTCCAAGGAGACCAATACATAGACCTTTGAATCTATGTCAGGCCTCAAATTCTGGCTTGCTCAATGTTGCCTCAAACTCACTATCTACCATAAGTTGTCGAATCTGAGGCCCAACAAAGATTACTTCTTTAAATTTAGCATTACTAATCTTAGGAAATTTCGTTTATAAATATAAGAAGGATAGCTGGTCATGCTTTAAGGTTTATAAAAATTGTTTCATTAAACCTAATTTTATGTCAAGTGATGGTAAAATTATGTTTTCCCTAGGAAACAATGGTTCACGTATGACATTAAAGGCCCTTCTGAGCGTATGTAATGTCCTACTGGCACAAAAAAACATGAATTCTGTGTAGCCTGACTGCAATCCATTTAAAATTGGTACTACCTTAAGGTCAGCACAAATCAACCATTTATGCTCACTGTATTTATTACTTTTTAAAATGAAATCTAAATTCTCATAAGTTTCTTTCATAACAACAGAGTGAGCTAATCGTATCGATGGTAGTTTATTTCCCTTATGCAAAAGCACGTCCTTACTACTATATAAAGAAGCGTCAATGAAAGGTCTACATCCACTGGGTTAATAATGTATATCTAAGTTTTCAAAGAGACGTGGAATATTATTACAGTGGCCTAAATTGTTGTCAAATGAAAATTCGCTTTGTAAATTGTTTGATCGAATACGAAACTTAGTAATTCGAACATCTTTTGCTACTAGATTTCTTTCTTTCAGTCTGGAGGCCATTAATTCACATTATTGCTTGTTAAGTTTATATCTTTTACAAAGTAATCTAGCTCAAGTTGTGAGAAAGGTTTTGGAGTAGTATCAACAGTTTAAAAAACATAAATTTCAGTTTCTGGTTCACCCGATCCATATCTGATTCATCATAGTTAGACAAAACAATTCCTGCAGGTAGTTCAGGTACTGGAATGTCTTGGGAGTGAGGTATAGGCCGATTTGCAAAACTTATTGACCGACCCTCGTAATTCACGTAAATGGTAATTAGTTTTGTTTACTTTAGGCTCGATGTCTATGGTTCATTACCTCAGAAATTCAAAGTTAACCAAGCCTGACCAAGTATAAACTACACGGTACCTAGCAGGACTTCTTCAAACCACGCCTGCACAATATAATATTAGGTGGAGTGTAATATCTGCTTTGCTGGCTCAACCCTTAACGCCCGGGTTTCCCTCGCCATGGCCAAACAAGTTTGGATGGTGATAGCGATTTATCAGGGTTTTGGGAGTTACATCGGAATCCCCTTCTCCAAGGAAGGATAGCCTATTATGGCCAAAAACCAGCGTAGACGAGAAGACATAAATTCATCTGCCCAAAATCTTTCATTAAATAGCTGAAGGTAATTATTGTATCATGGCATGTACACATCCATGGTCTACATTTGTTAAGCCTTCAAAATCCAACTTTATATTCACTCTCACATGTAATACTGTATAAAAATATGTATAGTTAATAGAAACCTTCCCTTTACTAGAAAGACTAGTAACTCAATACCTGAGGTAGTGTTAGGGTGAAATATCATTGTTATACCAAATGCATATTTTTATTATACATCAAATTGATATTGTAGCAATAAATATTTAAAAAATGTGGATAGGAATTATAAACGATTAGCAGAGATTTAATTGCTTTCAGTTAGCATTCACATGGTTAATCGACAACGATTAATTTTCCAAATAATATAATCTATTCAGATAAATACTTATATTTAAAATCATGAAAAGGCTCAAATAAAGATCCAGATAAAGGAATTTAGAAGTAGCGTGTGTAATATAGTTGAATATGAAATAAAATTAGAATAAGTGTCATTAAAAGAGCTAGAAAACTAATTATAAACTTCAGCTAATTTCAACAATAATCGGACCAAACTTTCCTCAATAAATATCCTATGAAAGTGTTAAATGAAGATTTATCTGTTTGTAAAAGTCACTTTCAACCTGCCTTCCACAAGACGGGCTATGACCTAATGTTCAACAGAGCGGGCTACCAACCTGTTTTTTGCTCAAGGCAATCTACTGACCTGACCGTTTGCAGGACAGGCTACCGCCCTACCATTTTCTACAATGAAAGCTACATAATGGCTCTTTCACAGGGCTGTCTACCGACCTGGCCATCCAAAAGGCGAGCTAAAGAACTGAGCTTTTTAAAATCTCTTTTGTTTACTTTCTTCTTTTAGGACATTCTCAAATGACAGCCTTGAATATTAAGCACTGTTGTTTTAATAAAAGGAAAAATGTAATGTGTTATCCATTTCATCTATAGGAAATCGTCATTTGATCTTTATATCCCTTGCAGGATTTGGCACATTATCTATTTCCTCTATACGAAATCCTCTTTAAAGACTCATAATTTTTCCAAAAGTTTAAATTTAGCTATTTTGCCTACGAAGACATTACTTAGTATTTAATGGAGGAATTGGAGAAAAACTTTAGTAAAAAGAATAATTTCAAGTTGGGAAAGAATAGAGTAAATAACATACGCATGTAAAGTAAAACAAAAAGTTTACAAAAACTACAACTTCAAGATATTGAGAAGGAGGAAAACTCGAGGGATCATGGTGGTGCACACGTATTAAAAAAAATATTGCTACTTGAAATTGCCATTTAGCCTCTCAAAACAAGTGTGTTTTTTGAGTTTCATGTCTCCCTCAAGTTAACCTGCTTTCGTTCTGAACCAAACTATAAAAAGGAGAGTTGCGTTTCCCCTTGTGCCATTGTATAGATCATCCCCTTATAATGGGTTACCTTTCGCATATTTTCAACTCCCGACAAAACCACATTCTGTATGATCCCCTTTTAAGGAGGTGCCTTTGGTTCTCTGCTTATTTTTACTAAATAACCCCCAAAACTTCTTTTAACCAATAGACATCCACCACACAAACGGCCACGCGATTCTCTGGTACACACCAATAAGGGTATAGCCGCCTACCCAGATAACGTATTCAAGCCATCTCTTCCCAGAAGAATCTCAAAAAGAAATCGAGAGTTATTTAGCCTAGCAGAGAGAATTGGGAGCACTTAACCCTGTCAAAGAGTCATTAGTTCATTCACAACGATAATAAATCGGTAGTCGTTCACCCTTTCAGACAATCAGGACTTATTTATCCTCTCATAAAATAAAGGAAAGGCATACATAATCTTATAATAAGGTATCAGGAGTCATTCACCTTTCCAGAAAATTATGAAGTGTTCATTGTAAGGCAATCGATACCCAACCATCAAAACTAAGCCACTGGTCCGTAATCACAAGGTCATGGCATTGGAGGTAGCGTAGCATGACCACTTAACACCCCTCCTCTCTCCGCTCTTCTCGAAGAGAACTAGAAAGGCTACCCCAAACCACAAAATGCATTAATCCTCGCATGTCGGACCACAGTGAGCCTAACATGGGTTAAAACAGCAAAATTTCCCCTAAGAGTTGATATTCAATTTCAGCGCATATGTGAAATTAGAGGAGCGCCGGCCTAAAACTCCCAAGGTCCCCGTGAAAGAGACTTTATGCAACCTGTCCACGCACCCCCTCCTTTCCTTCCTCTACCCCCAGTGGCGTGGTAAAGTATAAAATCAAATAAATTTGGAAAAAGGTGGTAGATTACGTTAGTCATCAAGACGACGAAGACCAGAGAGAGGCTCGGTTACCAACAGAAGGGACTTAGAAGCTCACCTGGAGTCAGTTGCTGGTAGTCACACGGAATTTAGGAGCCTGTCAGAGGTAGATCGTTAGAGAGATCTAGGGAGAGAATACCGGCAAAAAAAAGGAAAATCAACAGGAGGAACTGAGAAGAAGCTCACCCTTAGGCTTTAAGTTTACTTGATTTAAGAAGCAAGTTTAACTAACTCTCGTCAGAGAAACCTCCTATCCTGGTGTACCCCAAAACACAGAGATAGTCCTCGCCCTTAAGGAATGCCCCTAACCTAACTCACTCAAGCAATCCCCTGCTTAAAATGATTCACGCTTTGCCTCATAGCTCGCCAGTGCGAATTATTCCCAGATTAATAAGAATATCAGAAGAAACATAATTTCCCTGTCCCTTGGTGAAATCATTTCCCCCAGAAGGCGTGCGTGACTCCATCTGCTACAAGGGTCAAGATCCTCTGCGGCTTTAAAGCACCCCCCATCTGACCATCTGGACGCCCTGGTCACGCGCTGGTCAGAAACAACATTCTTGAGGTGACATAACAATTGAGTTCAAGGTCAGACTCAAACCCGATTCTCGTAGAAACTTGAAAGGTATTTAAACCCCCGGTATCGGTTTTGTTGAAGGTCAGTTTGCATTTAATATTAAAGTGAGCTTTGGGTCAACCATTACTGTAAATTCTATTGTGTAATTTAGTAAGCCTTACTTAAATTTGTTTAATTTATTTCTGTGTAGTTTGTGTGTTAAATTTCAATCTTAGTTAATGTTTTTAATTGAAGGTCTAATTTACTTAGAAACAATTATATTTAATCCCTGAAACGCTATGAAAGGCACTAGGAACCCTCAAAGATTAACGTAATAATAATAATCATAATAAAAAATATATCACTCTTAGAGAAAAAACTTAATCACGGGGTTTTGTAGTACGTAACCAACCTCTACCACGACAAATATTTGGTGTCAGGTTTTATGGATATTGGAAGAACGCACTATAAGTTTTTTTCTTGTGAATCCTTCAGGAATATTAAATCTGTGCCAAGCTTTCGAGGAAAGGTTAAATCTAAAAAGGTATGTGTATAAATTTGTAGTGATTAGCCTGTTAAGCTTATTAATTAATTTGTTTGTAGAGTGGTATTCCAATCAGTAAAGTATTGGGATTAAGAGAAGTTAGGCAGCGCACTACCTAGTTAATGGTTGCATAAGTACCTGAGCGTACAGCGATGAGAGTTTGATGAACATACACAAAATGGCTTCGTTCAAAAAGTTCCTTCAAGAAGGTCAAATTCTTGGACTAGAAGGCAAAGCTATGGTCGTCTACATCCGGGAAGAACAGATAATAGAATTCAAAGAAAGAAGAATAGATTGAAACAGAGAAATTCAAGAAAAAAGTAGAGAGTGGAACAGAGAAGACAAAGAGGAAAGAATGCAATGGGGAAAAAAGCCGAAGAAATAAAAATACGGAGGGGAAGTAAAACAAACGAAAGATTAATACAGTTGAAAAGAGAAGCAGAAGAAATAAGAATACAGAGGGAAAGTGAACTTGCGTAAGCGGGAAGAGAAGCCGAGGAAAGAAGAATAAAGAGGGAAAGAGAACTAGCGTAAGCGGGAAGAGAAGCCGAGGAAAAAAGAATAAAGTTGGAAGAGAAGCAGAAGAAAGAAGAGTAAAGATAAAAAGAGAAGTAGAAGAAGGAAGAATATAGATGGAAAAAGAACTAGCCCAAAGATAAAGAGAAGAGAGGGAAGAAAAAGAAAGAATGCTCGCACATGAAAGGGCATCAAACGAAGATCAGGTGGAGTTCTAGGCGGTTTTATCCCCACCTGGACCTAGGAAAGGACCTTTGATAAAAACCCAGATAAATGGGGTGACAATGGATGAAGAACTAAATAGGGAAAAGGTACACGCCTGTGTATCTAAGGAAGTCCCTACGACGAGAACCCAGCCAAATAGAAGGACGATGTACGAAGAAGGAAGTAGGGAAGCGGTACAAGCATGTGTACCTAAGCAAGTACCTACGATGAGAACCCAGCCAAATGGGTTGACTATAGAGGAAGAAGGAAGTAGGGAAGCGGTACACGCATGTGTACCTAGGATTTTCTACGAGGAGAACCAAGCCAAATGGGTTGACTATGGAGGGAGAAGGAATTTGGAAATGCGGTATACCCAGGTAAATCGAGTCAGATGGTAGACGCGTAAATGAGTATTCCCTACCCCCAGTAGTCTTTCCCCAGAACTTAACGTCCATGGAGTTACCATTAAAAGCCCAATTCACCGTGAGAACCACGCCCATTAACTATCCCGTAGTGAAACTGGTCTCCAACCTAGTTAAATCGAATCCAGACACGATCTCTCAGTGTACCTTGGTAAAGGATGACTACGAGACCCACACTCCCATCATTTACGCAACACTGCAACAGGCCGCCCTAGCCATTGGGGTAAGATTAAAATTATTCAGTTACCATAAAACGGGTAGTTCGAGTAGTTTGGAATACCATTACCAGTTTGTGACATACTTGAGTAGATCCCATAAACCGATCGGCCGACTCAGACGCGGTAATGTAATGGTCATCGAGCACCACTTTAATATTAACTATATCAAAGGTGCTGATAAGATAAAGCCGCTGTATAACCTGAGTCAAAAACCCATCGAGGGTTATTTCAGCACTTGGTAATCTTGAATCCATTCACCTTTATTGTGTGTTCGTAAATCGTTTTATTGACCATCTTTGAGAATCACAATCATTTGCCTTCACCATCTCATGTAATTGAAAGTTAGTCACCCTCCAAGTAAAAATGTTTAATTCACCATCTCTAGAGAGAATCGAGAGAAGTTCATCCTCTGAGAAAGAATCATGCGTGATTTGCACTAAGAGGGTAGAAAGTAATTCACCCTTTAAGAGAATTGTATGTCATTGAAACTCTTAGAGAATCGAAAGTCATTAACCTTCTAGGAGAGAATCGGCAGTTATAAAGATTTTTATTGGATCGGGAGTAATTCACTCTCTTTGAGAATCGTGATTCTTTATCACTTAGAGATTTGGGAGTCATTTCCTTTCAAGGAGAGTTAGGGTTCATTCACTTTCTCATATAAGCGGAACTCGTTCCCCTTTAGAGAACCCGGAATCATTCCACCTTTCATAAAGAATCAGGAGTCCTTCAACCTCAAATAAAGGATAAAGATTATTCTCGCTCTAAGACAATCGTTACTCATTCATTTTCTCAAAGATTCGTGATTCATTCCCTATCTCGATGGAATAATCGGAAGTCGCCAACTATTGACGTAAGATTAACGAGTTATTGGCTCAATGAGGATTGGAACTCATTTACACTCTCATAAAGAACGGCAGGCATTCACCCTCTGATAAATAATTAGGTAGCATTTATCTTGTCAGATAAAGAATCTGGAGTAATTCTTCCACAGTTGGAAAATTGTCATTCAGTCACACTTTCAGAGAAAGAATCGGAAGTGATCCACAATCGCAGAGAAAGAAGTTGGCGTCGCTCATCCTCTCAGAAAAAAATTGGAACTAATTCACTCTCTCAGAAAGAATCGAAAGGAATTCAAATTTTCATAGAGAATCGGATGTCATTGATCACATCGAGGATAATGACGGGAGTCGTTAATCATCTCAAATATAAAAACGAGAGTAACTCATCATATTAGAGAGAAACGATCGTCAGTCACCTTCTTAGACAGAATCGAAGGTCATTCAGCTTCTCACAGAAAAAATCGGGAGAGGCAGAAGGGAAAAGGGAGTGAGAGCTAGGAAGGGCCGGATTGAATGCTGATTAGTCACTTTGTTCTTAATAGATGATTTGTTGTTTGAATTGATTTGACGCCAAAAAAAAACAACAAAACGACATATCGAAGCGAAAAAGTGGTGAGAAGCGTCGAAATAGAGGAGGCACTGTCCCTAATAAACACATTTTTCCTCCCATTCATAGTAATAAATAATAAATTGTTTTGTATGAAGTGAAATCGTGTCACACACATCCTCTGACAGATATATCGTCGAATAAACGCCAATTTTTTTCATTCTTGAGCTAGTGATTTATTTAATTTATCCCGATTGTCTGTTCTATTCCAATACATTTTATTCCTTAATATCAACGATCCGAAGTATTTGTATAATGGAGGCATGATTTTGAGAATTGTGTGCTATCCATGTCTATAGTTAATCCTTAGGCGCAACGACGGTTTGAACTTTTAGCAAAATTTGGCTCTCCCTAATTTCAACATTTTAATAGAGAATCGCTTTTTAAAAACTATATTTTGACTTTGCTTCCTTTTTTTTCTTTTTCTAATAAATAAAAGCAGCAAAATTGATCAATTTGAGAATATTCAAATCAAAATTAATGTTTATTGTAGTCATGATTTAGCCAAATAAGAGCAATGAGTAGAAAGATATTTCCAATCAAATGTTTTTGGTTTCGAAAATTTTTCTAAACAATGGAATTTATTTAAAAAAAAAAATTATTTTCCTATGTAAAAATTGCCTTCCTTTCTTTTTACAACCGGAAATGGAAAAAAAAACCTTTGAGGCAAACTCTGTCCCCAAAAAACGTATTAGCTAAAAGTTAGGATGACAATTTTGATATAATTAAGATAGCATTGAAGATGTTAAAATATTTTTATCTGATAAGTTGAATATGGTAACGATTGGATGGCAGAAAATATTATCTATTAACATTCGCATTTTCCGGATTTTCCCACAGAATATTTTTTTCAAACTCTTCCCTCAAAATTTGCATTTAAATCCTTTATTATTCGAATCCAATTTTCCTGTTCAATTTTGCTATTAATTTTTGGAGGTCAAAATACCTCTGAGTAAGGATGGCGTAGCACATTGTGGGAATGGGGACTATTCACGAACAGAAAAAATGGAAAAACTGATGCTTAGAAAGGAATTCAGAGATTTCTGCTAATTGAAAGGTGAAATCAACCATTGTTGCTTTGATGTTGGAAATAATAAGAGATAAAAAAAAATTAAATAGAGGAAGGAAAGAAAATAAAACTAATGATTAATAAAAAAGAAATACACGACAAATAAGGCAAGTGGAGGAATAAAAGATAAATAATTAGAGTAATTAAAAATAATAAAAATACATGAAAAAGTTTAATTAGCAATAAAAGAACATTATAGAAAAAATAATTAACTGAAAGGGAAAAAGAAGAGGAATTCGGAAAAATAATCTGCTTGTAAAATAAAAGAAATATAGAAAAATTATTTAGTAGAAAAATAAAAAATACTTTAATGGAAGAATTAGAATAGAAATATAAAACATAATATAGAATTATAAAAATAATATAAAAATCCCGGAAGAAGAATATACATATAAAATAAATTAAGCAGATGGAAAAGGAAGGGGAATCCCGCAGACGATTCTTCTTGAGACCTTCGTACTTAGTAACGAGGTCTGTAAGTTTCCTTTTGGCTAAAATCAAGGATGTTGTAGGGATTGTGTCTTTCGTTCCTAAAAAGAAAACAGCTTCTATAAACTTCTTCGCACTTTCGGATTTCGTGCATTTTAAGTCGAGGTGGTGGTAAAAGAAGTGATGACGAACTTGGCAGTTTGACGGGTGTCGTGAAGCAGTAATCTCTTGCACAATATGCCCAAGGAGCCAAACTGATACCGCACTACTTCCTGCCATATCAAGGTTCAACTGCAACAAAAATAAAATAGAGAATTATGTAATGAGTCATTGATGAGGTATTTTCTGCGTGAGCTTAAAAAGCACCAATTTGTGTGACCTTTTAATCTCCTTTTATCATTACAAATTTTTCACAAATTTGGCCTATATGATTAGGACGCAGGGCGCCATGCAGCGGAATGTATATAAAAACTCTGAATATTTACCCCATGGCTTTGTAAAACTATAGTCGCAGGGGACAAAGAATTTCAGCCAACACCGAACTTTGAAAAAATAAATAAATGCATGGCAGTTTGCTTTTATTTGCATATCAATATGAAAATAACTTTTAAATAAGGAGGAATAAAAAGCAATAAGTTATATATGAGCCAATCAATTAACAAGAATAAATAAAATACAAAATTCAGGTTGTACTGGATTGCAGTTTTCTTAGGATCACGAAAACTCAGGGGATGAGACGAGCTATCATTATGCTGCTTACCCTCCCTTGATCGTCCAGATCAAGATCAATCTTGTATGTTTCCACTCTCTTAGATCGTCTTAAATACTTTTGAAATAGCAGAATATGATCTGCTGAACATCTGGCTGATTAGTAGAGAGCTGGGCCCTTCGTTGTGCATAATGTATAACTTACTTCTTTCTGCCACGATAAATTCACTTGTTTTCGCCATTTATCTATCCTCATCAGATCCTATCGAAATGTAATATCATATCATCAAGAAAGTGCAGTGAGATTAGTTCTTCGTTGGCAACTCTGCTTACGCATGCGTGTGTTCTGAAGTTGTTTCTCTCTTTTCCTTTTTATAGTATAATGATTGTGCATCGCCTGTGAAGGAAGCACTTCCATATATAAATGTAACCCTTTAAATATTTGTTGATTCACTGCGAGAACGGTAAAGAGGATAGGAAAGAGTTGGATGAGTCCGGCTATGAGTGTGCAGGGCATCTCGAAAACCTCACTCTAAGCTTTCTAAAACAAAACGAGACTCAGACCCTCATTAACAACAGATCATTGAAATTCAATGAGGTCCATAACTAGGGATAAGGGAATGTTAGAGTATCTCATCAAGGAAAGAGTGAATGAGGATAGCCGCTACTACCAATACAAGTTGAGAGAGGGAAAGTTTTTTGTCGCAGAGGATGAAGGACTAGCATGAATTTCGCTAATATTTCTTTTGTTAGGTATATCTTGGCATAACAATTTAGTGAATGATTTCCTGTCTAGATCTAAATAATTTAATTTTTCTCTTCCATGCGACTCAATATGTTATCTTTATACATTCGTATGTCATTCCTCGTCGGCCTTGTTTTGAGCCTGGTGATTCCGAATCATGTATTTTCAGCTGCTTTTCATAGCCGAAATGCTCGATATGGTAGTATCCAATTTGTTTATTTATATCTTCCATGTTTTTATTTTTAATTATTAAGGTTTAGTTCTATTTAACTATAGTATTTTTGTAGATATTTTCGGGTTATTTTATATATTTAAGTTAGGTAGTGGTCTGTCTCAAATTCGGTCGTTGAGCTCTGGTTTCTATTACGTCCTTTTATTTTCTTGAAATTTTCTTTGCCCTTAAATTTGCCCATGTGATGTGAAAAGAAATTTGACCCCTTATATAATTTCTCTACGCTTACAGAAGTGGCTGAAAGATATAGAAATGGATTCATCCAATGTATATTTTACTGGAAGAGTTAATATTATATTTTCCACCTGGATAGATACAAAAGTAAAAGTTTATGAAGGAAAAAGTATTGTTTGCATCCCTTTTTCGAATTATTCATTTCACTAGGGAACAGAAATTCTATTACAGAGCAAAAAATAGGTGATTCTAGGTGATGTCTATGCGCTGATTACAGATTTGTCTTTCGAATTTGCATATAACGTCTATTTTTGTGTAATTTGAATTTTTCACCTTTTTGCTCAATATTGTACCAATATGCAAATTTTAATATATTTAAAATATATAAATCATATATATATAATATATATATATATATATATAAATATGTATATATATATATATATATATATATATATATATATATATATATATATATATATATATATATATATATATAAAGTAGAATATATTGAAGCTCAAAAATCATTGAATTCTAATTACTGTTTTTTTTAGATTTTTCAGATTAATACATACTATTTTTGGTAACTTTTTTGCTACTGATAACTGGTAATGAAGATAAGATATTTATCGAAATTTTGCTTTGATAAGAACCTTAGGATAAGGATCTCACATTGTGTATCGTTTGTTTACTCAAGTTAGTATTTCTTTCGAGATCGTCACCAGAAGTTATGAAAAAATTAATTCACAAGAAAATACTGATTGTTACTGCAAAAATA
Source organism: Ceratothoa steindachneri (assembly GCA_963969495.1). Lineage (NCBI taxonomy): Eukaryota > Metazoa > Arthropoda > Malacostraca > Isopoda > Cymothoidae > Ceratothoa > Ceratothoa steindachneri. Next base: position 172,601,689 of record OZ018326.1, read on the forward strand.
TTACTGGCTTGATGCAGGAAGTCAGTTCTGACTATGATCCTAACGAGTGAGGAATTTTCATTCACTCTAGTAAGGTAAGCTGCAATTTCTGTAGCTCATGCTAGAGGTCTTCAAGAAACATATTCATCAATGCAACTATTGCTGAAACTTATTAAGTACAAAGAGCATCATAACTGGAGCATCTCTTGTGATTCGAAACTTGCATCACTTCTACTTGGGTTAGAGGTGAGATACAGATAGTACATTTGCTTTTATGTCTATGGGTAGCAGAGATAATAAAAATCACTATAAAGAGCGATAATGGCCACCCTGAGAAGAACACATTGTTGGCAAACATAATATTAAGCATGATGCTCTAGTAGATCCACAAAAAGTTCATCTTCCCCCTCTTCACATTAAATTAGGGTTAACTGAAACATTTTGCAAAGGGTATGGATCAAAGAAGTGAGGGATTTCAATATTTAAAAAACAAATTCAAAGGATCATTAACTGATGCAAAAATGGAAGCTGGAGTTTTCACTGGACCACAAATTTGCAGAGTTGTCTCTGATGATTCCTTCACTTTGTGTCTTAAAGAAAATGAAGGCCAAGCATGGTCATTCTTTATGTAAGTCACTTAAAACTTTCTCGGCAATTGTAAATTCCCAATTACCGAGAAATAATCAACAATATGCTGGAATCCTAGAAAAAGATAGGATGTAGAATGTCACTTAAAATGCATTTTCGGCATTCTCATCTATATTATTTTCCTGAAAATCTGGGATCGGTTAGTCATGAAAATAGTGAACGTTTTCATCAAAGAATTTCGGTTATACAGACGAGGTACCAAGGGAAAATTTAATCTAAATATGATGGGGGATTATTGCTGGTCTTTACAAAAACAAACTTTGATGTCTCACAAAAGAAAAACGAGAAGGCTACAGAAAAGTTTCTTTAAACTTTAAGTGCATAACATACTTAATCAATAAAATTAAATCTTTATAACTTGGGAGGGAGGGGGGGGGGAATAACTTCGTTAGTGATAAACACTGTCTTTCCTAAGCCAGACAACAAAAAAATTACACATAAAAGGATTTTTTTATTTATTAATCGGAACAAATAACGAAAGGGGTGGGTCATTACACAAAATCTAGACCTGATAAATAATTTTGGTTTTCAAATTAGGATTCATCCTCCTGGAACTAATTAGAAACACCCATTGACATTTCTGTAACAAACAAAATATAAAAGTTGTTGCGTAGTGTTTTCGACGTCTAGAGGAAATAAAATGAGGTTGCTGAAAGATATAAAAATATATTCAACCGGTGAATCATTTTGGGTGGAGTGAATATATAAAAGTCACGACAAAATTAACTTTTCTAAAATTTATGTAGGCACAGCAAATGGTCTTACTTGGTGAATTCTAATTGTAACTAGCTAATTTAAAACATAATAAATATTCTTACAATTCAAAAAGCTCAAACAATCTACCTGAAAATCATAGCAGAACAACCACCTCCTAATAGTCTAATGAAACAAACCAACTCAATTCAACTCACCCAATATTCGCAACGGAACAAAAAACTCAAAACCATTAAATATAACCAAATAATCAAATACCCTACCTAATACGCCTAAAATAACAAACAACCTATATTCATCAAAGTAAAACAACAATCCTAACCAAAAGCCTCATCATATGTCAGATAAAACCAACAAACCTATGAAACATGACCTAACCTTCGACACACCTCAAACATCTGACATTCCTAAAAAACACAGCTAAGGAATTTAAACTAACCTACGTTTAAAGCAAAGGAAACCATAACAATCAAATAAAAGTAACATCCTAACAACCTAATCTAACCTTAGTCGCACGTTAAACAACTCACAGCTTTCAAATAAAGCTAAACACACCTAACCTAACCTTACCTCACCTCATTACTAGCAAATTTCTTCATAAACATTCAGAGTACATTCAAGAGAACTATAACTAAACCTGAGCCACGGCCGGAATTACTCAATACATAAATTTAATTTATATCTCTGTAAATTTAGAAACAACATATATAATGTGACCCGTTCGTTTCTTATTCGAAAACAGAACTAAAATATATAGATCGAAAACTAAAAATATTTTCGTTGGGACATGAAAAATTCTAAATAAAAATTTATGTAGTCATTTACTTGTAGATCTCTGAGGAATTTTCCCTTTGAAAAAAGTAAAGTTTTTCTTTCTCTGCAGATCAAACATCTTTCCGGCACTCCAAAGCTTTCACTGCATTCTTCATCTACGTACTTTTATTTATAATAGAAATTCTACTGCCCAGCTTTAGTTATTTGGATTTCTTGTCTTTCCCTGTATTTTCCTTTCACACCTTTTTATTATTCAAAATCTTTTTTCGAATTTTCTCCTTTAGTATGTCATTTAAAAACCCTTCTGTCTTGAATTGAAGATTTTTTTTTCCTTATTCAAGAGAATGGAAATAAAAATGGAAGTTGTGTTTTATTCCATTTCTCTTGAATAAAATTTTATTTTTATTTATCAATTGAGTTTGGTATTTTTGCTTCTGCCATTACATATATTCTGTATTTCTTCTGACAATTGAGGGTGTTAAGTAAAGGGAACGTGCGGCAGGCAGAGTAAGGGAAAATGAGACTAATAAAAGTAATATAAAAATAGTAAAGGAGAGGAAAAGTAAATTGAAGCAAGAAAAATGAAAATCAAATAGGAGATATTCCTCTAGTTAGAAGCGCAAAAGCAACGAGTCCTTTACACGCGGAAAGTATGTTAAGAGGAGAGATATGTAATGGAAGTGGCAAACTGCTGGTATTGGCACAGTAAAAGCACGCAATCTTTTAGAGTCATCTTTTTGCTCCTACTCGCCCATCTTGTTTAGGAACCTGCTTTCGTTGAGAAACACGATCATACTATATGTTCTTTCTAGAGGCTTCGAGTCGTGTTCAAGTCTCACCTCTCCTTATGTTACTCTCCTCTTAGCAAACCCTTTATTTTCTAAACATTTTCATACTAAATCATCCAATGTGGTTTTCACTTTTTAAATTAGATATTACTTTTGATAGCCCACATGTAAATCTAATAAAGAAACGTGCACACATGAACCACATATGGCTGGAAAAAGTGATGAAACTATTGCAGGATCTTTAAACAATGTAGGATGGGGTAAGAAACACCTCCTAAACTCGACCCAAATAACAGTGAGCGAGAGAAAAGGCCCCAATTAAAGGTTAAAGCATTTAAATTACAAAGTTTCTAATCATATCTTGATGAATTAATAAAATATATTTTGTATAATAACATTGGGTGATTCCTAAAGACATTATAATGATTTATTATAAATATAAACCCATTATTCGATGTACTCTCTCAATCTATATTTCTGAAGTCGTGCAAGATTTATGGCGCATCTATCGAATAGAGTGTAAGTAAAGGCATGAAGGAGAATATACTAACGCTAATAATTTATTTGTAAAGTAATAAAACGTCTTAGCAAACATTAAGTAAGAAAAGCAAAAAGATAATAAGAGTGCTAAATTAAGAAGAATAAAAACATTAATAAAAGAGCTTTATTAAGAATAGCAAACAAATAATTAATACAAGAATTAATGAAGAATAGCGAAATTATGATTAAAGAGGTGAATATAGAAAAGTAAAACAAGAATAAAAGAGCTGCTTGAATACTTCTATCGAATGCAATCTGATAGATTGCACTGAAGATGGAATCTACTCATTATACTTGTAATGGCACCATTCCCAATCAAAAGGCTTTAAATTTAATTAGATTTACTATACTCCTTTTCGATTGAACGCAATCTCAAAGTCGTGGGTAATTCACTCATTTGTGCCTCTTCCGCAAATTTGAACTTCCTCTCAGTTCACCAGTTTTTCATCCAGTATACTTTCGAATTCTTCAGGTTGATGTGGCCTCATTGGTTGTTTGCCCATTTTTAAGAATAAAACAAATCATTTGTCTGTTTCCTTACATCATCTTATTTGCCTAAATGGAAAATTTCAAAATACATGAAAATCCAGAGAAGAGAGCTAATGTTACGCTAAGGAGGGCACGCAATTCTCATTAAACGTGATTACTGTGGAATACTTTGATTTTAACTACTTTTACCCGACAGCTCGACCTATTGAACCATAAATAACCTTAAATTTTTCATGTTTTTCTCTCAGACTTTATGTCTATGGATATGCGCTTGCTTCAGGTACACTTTTCCGACCTCATGTGTTTGGTATTATTTTACATTCACTATCCCCGCTACACTCATACAGAGACCCACATACTTGTTCGGGGGTTGCTTTATATGGGGCTGAAGTCTCCATGTGTGATGTATCAGACCATCTACTCGGATTCATCGTAAAAAAGGTAACATCACAGGTGCGATAGAGTTACTCTTATCTAATTTCAACATAAATCGTTATATTTATATGTAGAATAATATTAATATATTTTTCTTTAGAAAATTCACTGTGCTAAATAAGGCAAAATTTAATTTTACTCATATACTTCTAAGGAAATAGCCCTGTTTTGTTTCTCTTTATTATCTTTCTCCTGCCCGATTTCCTTGTACTAAAATTGGCTCCTAAGAGAACTGCATTAATTTCATTTACTCCGTGTACAATTCCTTGAATATTTAATAGCTCGCTTTTCCATCCCAAATAAATCTCAACAAATCGAGGCGTTTAAAATTAGAATCTTTCGTGCGAGAAAACATTGCGATTTTTTAAATATTCCAGTCAGCGCAATGGTGCGATTTTCCCTCATAATGAGTAAGTGATATTTCACAGTTCTGGATCACTGGGTCCTGTGGGTCTCCGAGATTATATATATATATATATATATATATATATATATATATATATATATATATATTAGGTTGAGGAATAAATTCTTGCGTTTTTTTTAATGTTGTGTTGATTTAAGTTTTATGACGTGATTTGTGCACATATTAAGAAACAATAATAAATAATGAGAACAAAATTTGCAAAGGTTAGGTTACATCTCTTAACAGCATAGACTATTAGGCTTTACCTTAGGCTACGTCTTGAAGTTGAGTAATGAGTCATTGCAGGTTATTTAAAAGCTGTGTTAATTTAATTTTCGTTCTATATCCTCATAATAGAATGTCAAGTTGAAAGAAAGGCGCATTTTCGACACTTGTAATATATTTTTAATCGAGACGGGAACAATGTAAACGCAGCCAAAGCTCGTCGCGATATTTCTGCTGTGTACGGAGAAAATGCTTTATCAGAAAGGATAGTTTAATGGTGGTTTTCACGTTTCAAAAACGGTCATTTGAACCTTAATGACGAAGAACGTTCTGGTCGCCCCATTAAGTTGGATGAAGATCCATTGAACGACCTTCTTGATGAAAATCCTCGTCAATCGACTAGAAAATTGGCTGTGCAATTAGGGTGTGATCAGAAAACTGTAGTGAATCAACTTCATTCGATGGGGAAAGTTCAAAAACTCGGTGCATGGATTCCGCATGCTTTGAGCGAAAGCAACAAACTTCAACGCTCCACGATTGCCGCAGGTTTGCTTGCTCATCACAAGGCTACTCGTGGATATAAGGACAGATATCTTCACCGCATTATCACTGGCTACGAAAAGTGGCGTGTTTATGTTAACATGAAACATCGAAAACAATGGCTTAGCCTCAATAAAAAAACAATTCCACGATTAAGGCAAGGACTGCATCCACGAAATACGATGCTGTGTGTGTAGTGGGATTGTAAAGGCATTATTCTTTATGAGCTCCTTGACAAACAACGAGATTGTCAATGCAGAACTCTACGTTCAACAAATGTATCGACTCGCCGAAGCTATTCGTGAAAAGCGACCTCATCGACGTTACGGAGTCCTTCTGCAACATGACAATGCTCGTCCTCACATTGCTAATATGACAAAAGACGCCATCCAAACGCTTAATTGGGAAATCCTGCCGCACCTTTAATATTCGGCAGACTTGGCTCCATCGGATTTCCATGTGTTCCGATTGCTCTTCAAAATTTTGCGTGGCGTTTCGTTCAATACTGATGTGGAATTAAGAAACTGGTTAAACAAATTCTTCGAGGCAAAATCCAGACATTTTTATTGCACAGGCATCAAAAAACTAGTTGAACGTTGGGAAGAAGTCGTAAATAACAACGGAGACTATATTATTGATCAAATTGCATATTGTCATTAATCAAAAAGGAAGTTTTTCTAAAATTGTTAATGGTAATGAATAAATTTTATAAACCCGCAATTAACACATATGGGAAAGATTTTGCCAGTTTCACACCTCCTTTTATACACCATATTTTTCTGCATACACATAATAAGCTGGTTAATTTATGATAAATGAAAATGAAAAAAACATGTATTTCTAGGTTTGCATAAAGAGCGCACACAACAATTTCAACAATTTTAGGATATTAATTCTTGAATTAAAATAATACACTAACATAAGAACCTTTAAGTCCTAAATGGTCATTCAAGGGGAAGGATAACTTAATTCCATCCTAAATCGAGTCGCATCCATCACAGGTTACAAATCTCGAACTGGTCAGAATATCTGTTTATTCATTCAATCGAATCTTCTTAAATTTGACGTTAAAAATTCCAAAAATTTTGCACAATATTTAGAAGCGAGAATCCCTTTGCTTTACATTAGAACGAAATGAAAATGGAGATAGATAACGATCCGACATTTGGAAAAATCGATAACTAATATTTAATAAAATGAAAATATATTCATCACAATTACGTTTATTTCATTAATGAGGTTTAAGCATAAAATTTAATAAGTTTGATATTAAGTTGATATTTAATCAGAAAAAGACAAACGTGGTAGTACAAAGTTAGGTAACGACAGGCAGGTAAGCCTAACTTAGATATTTAGTTTAACTGAAATTAAATCAGAGCTGCAAAATATGTATTCAAATATTTAGCTATATAAATAAATTTAATTAAAGCTAGGCACAAGCAAACCTTCATTTAGATGTTCATATATATTTGGATCAATGCAGAAAGAAAAACAGAAATTTATATATTCAAGTAAATTTAAATTGAGGAAATTAAACAGAAATTTATAAATTCAGTCAAATTTTGATATAGACAGGAATCCTAACCTAAATCTAGATAAATTCGAAAGGAGGCAAAAATAAATTATATTTGAAGAAATTTAAATATGGCAGCAAAGCTAACGCGATCTTTTCTCTTTTGAAAATAGAACCCTTAAGAACGAACTAAATCGTTTTATGATTGAGTTTATTAATTATTAAACATCTTTCCATCAATAGATTGATCTAAACGTCATTGAATAAAAAACAATCACAACAGACCTTTAAACGAAGCTACGCTCTTTCAGCTCTCCCATACATTTCTGTTTTAATCCAATCTCACGACTAGGCATTATTAAACAAACAACGCTTGGAGTAGATAAGCTCCAGTAAGTAAAATCTAGGTGTGATGTGACGGAATTTGTACTCATCGTAATTAAATGCTTCTATGTAACCTTTTTTTTCTATCAGCCACTGAATTTGAAAATAATTATTCTGGTATATCCTTCTCTTCTTCGGTCTCACCCAACATTTTAAAACATCTACCGTTTATCCTTAGTGCTACCCACCTAGTGCCGCAGCTCCGTTCATTATGTTCAATTTAACTAACAAGAACCATAACCAGCTAATCCCTTTACTAATATTATTTTGAAATCATTGGAGAATATTTTGAAATAATAAGGCCATAATTTGCATGTAAGTTATGGTCAACGAGCAAACAACAGAGGTGTCAGAATTTTCATTAAAGCCTATATTCTTAATATTCCAAAGAAGTTGGCAGAGATTTTCAGAAAAATTACCTCTTCAACGAACTAAGCGGCTAGAGTTCATATTCCACCCATCCATCTCCTGTGATAAGGCGAGGGAGCTGGTATTATGATAGGCACCAAACTCGTCATTTCATGGTGTAGCTTACGTTAGTGACTAAGTTTTCTGAAATCCCAATAGGTCAAATGAGTTAACTGCATTTAACTCCACTTGGAGCTAGAAGAGATTGACGTTTAGCAGAATTAAAATTTGCCTCTAACCATTAATTAATAAAATCACATTATAAACCAAATCATAAGCAGTTTAGAAATTTCCAGCAGTTAAAAAGGAATTTTTACATTTACCTGCTTAGAAATAAACTTGCCAATATTCTTACATTATTATTACGTGACTGTAATTATATAATGACTTTGCAAAAGATGAATTATATTTTTATTCTAAAAGCTCTCACACCCTCCTCTGTTTATATTAATGAAATCCTTCTTTGCGAGCGATGCTTGAAGGGTCTTTGGGGCAGCGGGGCAAAGTGGAGGGGGGGGGGGGTAAAGTATCGGCCCATGTGCAGCGTAACCGTTGACGCTGTCTAAACAAACTAACGTCTGTTTGTCCTCATGATATTCATTCCCCCACATTTACATAAAGTCTATATTGAGTTTACACAGCGTTGGATACTGTACTGCTACAAAACTTTTAAGAAAAAACGAAAACGTTATGGATTAGACCACAATAAACTTAAGTGGATTGAAATCTGTCCTGCTTATTGCAGAAAAAGATTGGTGATTAATTGGAATTACTCCACGGATCGCTAGTGGTATACATTATGGAACCGTACATTTACAGTTATTCAGTATAATGCATGTACGTCAATAACTTTGACAATGATTTGTTACCAAAAGTTTCAAAATATGCGGAGAAGACCAAATTTGGTAATAGAGTGCTTGTTAAAAACGCTGAATAGAGCAGATGAAATTTAGGATACATAGCTAGGAATTTTTAATTTACAGTCAGTTAAAATATATTATTTTTCCATTATTAAAAGACAGGTTTTAAACCTCATTTATGCTGTATCTACCAAACTTCGATTATGGTGTTATGTAGTGCATACATTACAAATTATAATGAGAAAATCAAGGATACCTAAAAAATGAGAATTTCGAGTTTCATAAAGTCTATTTTAATGGACAACTTTAACCAAAATAGCATTCCATGAATAGCGAATCAGAAAAAAAGTGCTTTAGAAAGAGCACAATTCCCCAATCGCAAATAATTCATATTTTTCCTTATAATCTAAATTGAGCATCTCAGTTATATATCTCCGAATTATCGTCATTCTGTTAATCACTTCCTTATTTAAATTACTAACTAAAATAAATACATTTTTCTACCCGTTATTTGAAGAAATTTAAATGAGCTTTAAAAATAAATGAAATAATAGATTGTTGTAATCTTGAGGTAATAAATATAACATTAGTGAAAAAATCTATAGAATATAATTTCAATCTAGTTTCCTCAATGTATTTAATGTAAATCGAGTTGAATTAACGATAAAAAGAAATATGTGTTTTGTAGCTTCGGGAAATAGGAAAAATTGGCACATCTGGCAACCATATAAGGGACTTAAATGAAATTAATGCGATCTTTGATTAAAATAAAAACGATTTTACTGTAATCAAATCAAAACAATGTACTGTAAATTAATCATCAAATACCTATACTTTTATATCTTTAAACGCTCGAAAATTAATCCTGATTCTATCAGAGGAACCTATTAAATCAAATTTATTATATCTGTAAATTGCTTGAGATCCACGATCCAACAATTGAAAGTTTAAATAAAGATGTAAAATCTTCTAAACGAATTAAATTAAATAAAGTGAGATAATTTAGTATGTATAATTTATATTTAATGTATTAAAAGGTCCTATATGAACTCCTTGTTTATTTGAAGGCCCCCAATAGTGACTTATTCGCTTTTCTTGATTTGAATGAAAGTTTATTAATTCCTTGTATTATTATATAGCAATTGTATGACTCGATTGTTATGTAAGAATTGATAAAATATGTTAATGTAAGTTGAGAGAACCAATTACATGTATGGGAGCCGATTAAATATATAAATTTATTATAAGTGGTTATTAAAAGAACACGTTCATGTATTCAAGCTTTTGATGTACATAGGGAGATAGAGTGCGTTTAAGAATGAAATCTATTTATCAAGAACATCCACATCCAAAGAGGGAGAGCTATACCAGTTAATTATTGAACGGAATGGCATGGTTGCCACGATACAAGTAAGCTCCAATTCCCAGCTATTCGAGAATACCCGAGCACTAGAAGAAGACCTGAAGCAATTTTATATTATAATAAATGGATTCAATATATAAATTTATTATAAGTGGTTCTTAAGAGTCCGCATTCATGTATTCGAGTTGTTGATGTAAAGATGGAGTGCATTTAAAAATCATTATTTTATCATGAAAAGACATCTGAAGACGATTCCCAGGTTCCCGCTGAATAAAGAATATTCAATCCACTCCAAGATTCTTTTTACCTTTGAAGAAATCTTCGATCACCCTTTACCCAGTCTACCAGGCAAAAAGACAGCCTTCTTCTTTTGGAGTAATAGCCTTGTGTTGTGAATACATGGCATTCACAGTGGAAGCAACCACGCTGCCTCCCAACCGAATCGGTGCCAAATTACCTTTGGTAACCACACCACTCTAGAAGAAGTTTACCTCAGCTACCTCCTTTACGATAATTTGCCAACAGGAGTAACTTAGAACTTTATTTGCCGCCATTCCGCTGTAAATCCCAAACATTTCCATCAATTCGTGGATGAAGCACCGATAATGCAACGCAATGACCTCAATACACCAAGGTTGATAATATATTTAAAATCTCAGTCAATTTTTTAAATATTAATATCATTCGTTTTTCTTTTTCTTTACTTACCATTTATTGTCCCTATATTCGTTATTATAAGAGGAAGCTATTGTATTTATTGTTTTGAATCAGGGAAATTTAGTAAGTATACAGGGAGGCTTTGCGTTGAGAGTGGGGATGTTGAGGAGAGATGATGAAGGTTCATCGTTGACAAGAGTTTCAGATCCAATTCTAAGTTTGTAATTTTGGAAAATATAAAAATAATGAACTTTTTGGGGGGGCGGGGGATCTTACCATTTTTAAAGGATTAATTCACATGAGCCTATTCCGACAGTCATTTCTGTTTGATTATATTATCTACTCTTATGATGAATATCTGTCTTGAAACTTAACAAATTATTTCCGATTATTAGAAGAACTAAAATAAACCTCCTTCGTATGAGGCATTTTCACCCATATCAAAGGCACTTTTCTTTGAAGGTAACTCCTACATAATTAGCCTAAGCATAATTCAATTGTTTTTGTCCTACTGGACCACGAACACCTTAATTTTACCTAATATTTCATTTGTCAATTTCAAAATAGAACATTCGGCATGGTATAAATTATCAAGTTTTATTAGTCAGTTAATCCTAACATAAATCATGAAGATCCCAAATGAATCTGGAAAATGAATCCTCATGAATTGCCATATTATACGTGCAGGGGTGATATAATTGAAAAGTTCCCTCATTCAACTAATAATATCTTACTAATTGTGAGTTTTTTTGTTAACCTGATCTAAACATACGGAAAAACTACCTTTGATAAATTAAAACTTTTTAACCATATTCGATTTGAATGTTGAGTATCCTAGTATCCTTTCCATTTCTATCTTCAATTCCGAACTTATTCTCTCGTAGGGACATGATTCAAACAATTTTAACATCGGTATTTCTGATTTTCTACAAGCTCATACGGCTGTCTCCATTGTTGTTCGATGATGACGCTTATCTCGATTGTGTCAAAATCAAACCAGATTGAGAGGTGTCACATTTATTTGTCTTATTTGAAAAATTACAAATTAAATGGATTATACCTGCATACATCCTGACACATATACATTTTTAGCCTATGGCTTCAAGTATTCTTTTAATCCATCTATTGTTTAACATACACTGCTGGCCAAAAAAGAATTCTTTAAGAGAGTTTTGATACATTGCATGTTTTTTGTCAATAATTTGCTTCAGAATCCTTTAGTTTAGAGTAAACCTAGATGGCATCCTTCAGTAGTGACTCTGACGTAGTAACCAACTGGTATAGATGTTATACCAGATGTCATGGTATTTGAAATATAAATATTAACAGTCACATAAATAATCCTTCTTAGGATTTTCATAAATTATTACATGGCCCCAGCTAGTATACGGGGACCTTCCTCATAAATCTTCCGTTTTGTATGCAATAGCAAATTTTCTTATATCTTCAAATGATATAAGGCCTTTTGACCATCATGGAGCCCTTGGGGCCTATTTCCTTCATTCAGGTAAAATAAGACTTAATATCCCCTCAATCCAATGACTCATCTTTGTTTGCCTGTTTAAGAAAATAATTCTTTGAAATCTTCGCTTTAAAATATTCCAATTTCGATTCCAAAAGTCAAGGGTTTTAAATATAATTCCGTACTGGTATTAATCTCGTAAGGATGCTCTACTGAGCACTTCCTCACAAATGAGTTCCGACTTTATGAAGTCGTTTTTTAATTTAGGTCGAATTTCTGCCAACTTAATCGTACCATATAAGATTCGCGAGATTGGTTTCAAATTAAAGACTTCGAAGATACTTGTGAATGCGTCGATTTTTCGCCGTTTATTTAATTTATTCCCCAACCGACGCCAAAGTTCTCGTTGGATGAATTGGTGAATTTGGGAGTCCTTTTATAATATTTATCTTTCTAACCCACACGTTCACTTTTTCTCACCAAAAGGTGATAAATCATACATTACTTTTTAAAAAGGAAAAAAAAACAAGTTCACGTAACTTTTTAACATAATTCTCCTTAACGAGGAAAATGAATGGAGGAAGAAGCAAATGAAAAATAAATTTTGAGAATGAATTATTGAATTATGTTCGGCCGCAATGGATAGACTTCTTCTTTTAATAGTTGCTTCCTAGAATATTTATTTTATGCTTTCAGGCGTTCAAAGTTTTGTTACACAGATACCCTTAACTATCACTTCTTTTCTAGTCTCAAATACTGATTATAGTTTTCGTTCTTCATTTAATAACGAGAAGTGTCTTGAAAAATCTATAATTTCACAACAAATATTTATAGACTAATATTCATGTCCTCTTACGTTTAATCTTTTCCTCTTTGATTCGATTGTAATGAATTTTACCGAGAGTTTTCTGCATCTTTTAACTTTCTTAATTTTATGCATAAATAAACTCTCAGTCTCATTTAATGTCTTACGTACAAAACTACTCCTTGTGAAGTTCGCCTCTCTTCGATTATGCATTTAAAGAGCATTTTTGATGCGTGGGACGTTATTTCTATTATATCGTATGGTAAATTAAGATCTATGTAACTTGCAAGCTGTTAAGAATAAGTATTTTCATTATTGATACCTCACAACTTGCTATTTACTCATTTTTGTGTTTAACTATTTACACCAATTGTGAAAAAAATATGATGCTCTAAGATCTATTGTATTCATGTATTCCTGGTAGCATACAGGATGCAAGGAGTCAGGTCGTTGATATACTCAAGCGTTTTTTTGCTCCATTGAGCTTGTGTAAGCTGAGCACGTGATTAATTAGTCCCTTCATTAGGTGTGAACTTGATGGATTCTGCAGATAGATAATATTCCTTTGTGTTGTAGTTAAGTGTACATAAACCTTTGCTCATATTTAATGAACCTTTTGTCTTTTAAAGTATTAAACATATCACTGTACAACAATGAAAAGAGGTAACTGTCTATACATAACCTTTTGTATGTCTATTTTTTGCGTAAATCTCGAATATATCATTGGTCTCTTTCTGCGCCCCTCCAGTTTCTCGTAAATTACCATCTTCCTCAGTTAAATACTCGTACATTGATGGCTCCGTAGGAATTAAATGCAAACAGGATTAGACCGAAACTGACAACTCTGAAACTTATAAACCATTTTTTATATAATTTTAATGGAATGTTCCTATGGTATTTGTCAACCTAACCTATAAAACTTATGAAAGTATACCGAATAATATTTTAGTTATATGGGTCCAAATCCGTGGTCACTCTTACGTAATGCTTGTGAATTTTGTAACTTACGATAAATGCTTCTTATTTTTATTTAATATTTGTTTCTGTTATTATTATTATTATTATTATTATTATTATTATTATTATTATTATTATTTTTCACATACTTCAGTGGGGTTTTCTTTAGAGGAGACAGAGCAAAAATGCCCAGAGATTGCAAAAATTTCCCAGACAGTTTCTGTTATATATGTGGATGAGTTACATTAAGACAATACAAGAGATATTTGATTAAACATGTAAAGAAACTCTAGGAGCTGTACTTTGGATGTAAAGTAAATGGCCAAGAACTACGTTGGGCCGCTCCCATATGTTGTGTCAGGTGGATAAGTTCCCTTTCTGACTGGGTGAAAGGCAAAGGGACTGACCAAATGTTTGGCGTAGCAATGATTCAGAGCAGCCCTGGGCAACCTTGGGTACGTGTGCTAAACGTGGCACGCCAACGACTTCTACCGGCACGCAAAGCCAAAGGCTTAACTTAAGAAACCTAAATAAATGTATCTCTAATTTATTTTCTATAGCAACCGCATTGTTTACAACCTGTTATATATTATGTTATCATTTTAGCAGCAGCAGAAGTCTCATTGATGGTAAGTAAATGAAAAGGTTAACAATTTTTCTTTCTCTATTTTGGATTTGTTGTTTTCTGTTTGAAATGATAAAGATTCAATTCTCTTTAATATAATATGATTATTTTTATATACTTTTTGTCAAATAAAAATAAAAATAATGACAAATATTTCCTACCTCTATATCCTGAATAATCTAATATTAATAAATCATTAAATGTGCCCATTACAAAAAACTGAAGTTATTTAATGAAAAATAAAGCTCATTTTCGTAATCTACGCACAATACTGCAAAAGAAAACTACTTTCTCATTTCTGTAGCAAATGCATGGTTGGACAGTGTTATCAAGCAACTCTCCTCATTTCTAATACTGTATGTGAGAAAAATTAATTAGATAAACTAAGAACAAATCTGTATAATAGGCACATGCACTCATAAATTCAAATTTAATTATACTTGTGCGAATCTTATTACCACTTGAGTGTCTTGATGACCCAATGTGCCTAATCCAGCAGCATTCACGAAGTTATGGAAGAAGTTAATTAAAACTTGTTCGCGCGCACAAACTTTTATTTACAAAATTGCAGCCGATGGTATATAAATGATGTAATTATTATCTTTTATTTTAGTATACGATAGTTTCAAATATAATATCGGTATTTGTTCGAATATTATATGAATAAATTTGAAAAAGGATAATTCTCATTGGGACCAATTTTCTCTTTTTTTATTGCGTAGTTTTTGATTTCTGTATAAAAGAGAAAAAAATGCTTTTCCATCAAGAAAATATAAAGACATCAAATCAATTGAAAATTGTTTAAAACTTCTAAAATTGTCCATTGGAGTTTACTTCAAAATATAAATTTTTTTAAAGAATTTTATTTGATATCAATCGATTGTGAATACTTTAGATTATAATTTGTATAAAAAATACTAAAGTAATTAAAATATTATTAATGTTCTTGAATGCAGCTCAACATCAGACGCTTCAGAGCAATTACTCGCCATCTTGTGAGAAAGGTTTTGTCTTTTATACTTTTGGCCAACGAGTGCCACCTACCAGCTAGAACGTCTAACTTGTAACCTATTATATAACGTAGGTGATTACGTGTAAGTGGCAAGTTGCTTCTTTCACCATTTTTCTCCATGTTTTTTATCCTGTTTGTTGGGTACCTTTAAGATTTTCATTAATAAGTACAAATTGGAAAAAGTTGGAAGAGAGTCAAAGAGAATTTCATGCACTGTTTGCCAAAAGTCCGTTAAAGACAATCTGCCTATTCCTTTTTTTTAACTCCTACGCCATTTCAATTTCTTAACATCACAACTTTGCTTTCGGACATTTATTTAAAAACTTTCCATTGGTGAGCTGCTTTTGCTGTTTCGAATAAATTTAATAAGCTTCCAAGTCGTATAATTCAAAAGATCTAAACAAAAAATTACGATAAATAAATTACTAAGTATTAAAGCATAATTATAGTCAAATCCAGAGATGGGATTTGGCAGTATAATTAAAACGTGTTAATTTATCTTTCTGTCGCGATTTTTATTTTCATATACAAACACGTGAACAATTGAAGTGATTTATCTAACTTTGATGTTAAATGCGATTCAATGAAAAGGATTAAAAACCGATTCTGATCTCAATTTCAAACGGTTAAGCAAACTTAAGGCTTTTTTGCTTAGTAGATCAACCGTAGCGAGTTGTTTTGAAATTTCTATATCCTTATTATGATCTGTATTAAAGTTGGCATACTTAGGACGGGGGTTAAAGAAAATCCGTACATCATTATAAAGTATGCAGCTATGCATACAAATTTGTTCACCTACTCTCCATCTTTCAACCCTTCGATCGACTTTAGGTGAATATTGCTGGAATAGGGAATTTATGACATTAACCTGCCATTTTATTCCTGAAAAGTTAGGTTTATTTTATTCAGGATATATTTTAAGGTATTCATTTCCGTTGCTGTCATTCATAATGACGTTTCTTTAAAACCTAAAGTATATTTCTTGATTGCTATTCAAGAGAACTATTTATTCCACCCTGAGGTAGAACGAAGTAATTTAGTTGCTCATTCTAACACACGGAGGTGGAGTGAAGGAATTCAAGTGCTTGATAATCCATACGGATTTAGATTAAAGGTTGTTAGTTGATTGTTATTTCACACGAAGTTAAGAGATTTAATTGCTTGTTTTAACACAAGGAGATGAGGTGAAAGGCTCTAAACCAGAATGCATTTAATATTCAAGTGTTTATCTCTGCCTGTATACTTGTTTCGTTGCCTCTATGACTGTATATGTCTCATGTGGTGTTAAAAAGGTTATATATTGAATGAGTAATTACCCGTAAATCTGACTGAATGAGAAACTATCTAGTGTAGTTCATCCTTAACTCAAGGTTTTATTTTTTGCAGATACTAAAAGAATTTATTATAGTCTTTGCTTGGCAAAATGGTACAGCCGCACTGGAAACTGAATGCATGTTTGAAATCTCGTTTAAATACTTTTGTTTATGCAACGCTGGAGCGTGGTCTTTAAAAAAGTTATGTAGCAAAATGAATTTATGCAACAACGGCAATTTTGCACTACCTATCTATTTTGCATGAATGAAGTCTTAATTCCCCGCTTTTAATCCAAAGATTTTTAATTTCATTTTTTAATAATAATAATAAGATATGATATTTCGTTACTGTTAAAGAGAAACATGGAAATTTACCCATATGGATTACATTTAAAGTTTTACCATAATCTTCTTGGCAAGGTATCACCTTTGAAAGTGATGCAGCTAGATGATTCACATGGTTAGTAACGATTCGACAGAACTTTGCTCTTATAATCGTAACAGCAAATCCAATTTATACTCTTTGTTACAAATCACATCAGAAAGATTTCTGCGATCGCATCAAGCTTCATTACGAATATGATTAAACACTATAAATAAAATATTGGAAATTTGACACCATTTACTCCTTTCTACCCGTAAAGTGTCCCTCCCTTGCCTTTTGTGTTCATCAACATCTTCGACATTCGACCCAATTTTTAGAACTCTTATAATTACCATTGTCTTTCACTGTCTTTAATACGAGGCGCGGTCAATAAATTTTGCGAACGATAGGGCAAAACCGAGGAAGGGGGATGGCTGTTTGTGTGGGTGTTAGGACAAGTTGTGATATGTCAGGACCTGCAGCAGCACGCTTCTGCCTCGTTTATTTAAGAAGCAGTAGCTGATCGCCGCTTATCAGTTACATATCCTTCAACAATGGAAAAGGTTGAGCACCGCGCAGTGATCAAATTTTTGACCAAGGAAGGCAAGAATGCAAAAGAGATCCATGAACGCATGGTTGCAGTGTACACCGACACCGCCCTTACCTATGTAACCATTGTTCGCTGGAATAGGGAATTTCGCCATGGTCATGACTCCTGTGAAAATGACCCCCGTCCAGGACGCCTGCCAGACGTGACCAACGAGGACAATGTGGCCCGTGTGGAGAGGATGATCCTCGAAAATCAACGGTGAAGGTCAAAGAAATCGAGCGAAAACTTGGAATATCACATGGAAGTGTTATCAACATTATCCATGACAATTTGGCCATGACCAAGGTCTCTCTGCCCGTTGGGTCCCTAGAATCCTTACGCCCCATGATCGACTTCAACGTCGTAAAGTCCACAAGGCCAGACATGGACAAGCTTTCCTGCGTGAGTGCGGATTCGAGGAGCTCAACCACCCCCCCTACAGTCCAGATCTGGCCCATAGCGACTACTCTTTATTCCGCCAGCTCAAGGGTGCAGTGCGTGGACGCCTGTTTAGGGACGATAAAGATGTCCAATTCGCCGTCCAGGAGTGGATTGAACAGCAGTTGGGAGATTTATGGTTGTCGTGAATTCCAAGCCTCAGGGACAAGTGAGGCAAGTGCATTGAAGTCGAGGGTAGTTATATTGAAAAATAATAAAATACTTTCCCTCATATCTCGTTTCCTTATTTTCGAAATGCAAAACTTATTGACCGTCCCTCGTATCTTTCTACCTAAGTTTTCCAATTACTTGCTAAAAATATGTTTAATGGTTACACTTCAATATTTCATTTTATTTGAACAACAAATTCCAATGTCAATTAATTTTATTGTCTTTTCTTATCTAATTTTCATAATCCTATTCCCCCCCAAAACAATGCATTTTGTGGTATGATAAAACCAGTATACTAAGTTATAGAAGGATAAAGAATGTCAAATTCTACCAACAAGCGTTGCATCAAGGCAGCCAGAAGGGAAGAGCATCACATAAGCGAAAATGATTAACAAACTTGTCAAGAGCAATGAATATGTATGAGTGAATACGATGGATGATGATAGACATCGGCAATAGATGAGACACGTAGGTATATTACTTTGAAGTGTTTATTAAAATTCTCAGGGTGTTGTCAAAGCAGGAAATGCAGATTAAGGAAGATTGCTGCAATGAGGATTGAGTGTGGGAATGAGAAGAGATATGAAAATTGAAGAACTATAATGACGCCAAAGATAAATGAAATTCAGTTTTTTGAAAGAATTAAGTGAGTATGGTAGAAATTAGGTTCTTGGGTAACTATAAATATACATATATCTGAATAAAGGCGAAAAGGTAGCAACTTGGATTGGGTGACTAACCATATTAAAAGCTCTATAAAGACGATTCACCGTCTGATGGAAGATGCTAATCGTGAGAATGACTCAAAAGATTTTCCCACGTGGCAGGATATTTTTTGTGACTTGATAGAGTAGAGAACATGAGATCGTGCCAAGGTGGCTCTCATGAAAAGCTCTCTCATTTTTTATTACCCTTATAAGAACACTTTAAATATAGTAAGTGGAGGCAATGGAGCGATATTGTAATGAAATAGAAAAATAGAAAAAGATATAGCGAGATGAAGATAGTTGTAAATAAGGACGTAAGCTCCTTATTATTTGATATCAGATGTGTACAGCTCCGACCATGAACGTATCCATTCTCTTCAATTAAATGCAATTTTTTAATTTTTTCTTCATAAAACAAGTCGTCTCCTATCCAGTTTGGATAGAAGCACCACCACACCATCTATATGCACACTCTTATCTCCAATCAAGCTTAGATCCACGTGGCTGTGCCACTGGTCGTCCAGTTGATATAATTCATTCCTTCATTTTTTCTTGGATGAGCTCTGTCGTCTTTCTTCTGACTAGATGGAGTTTTGTTGCTTTTTTCTCTTTCCGGCAGCCAATATGTCTTTTCTGTTTTCTTTTCCTTCTGTTTAATTTACGACGTAAACCCATAGTGGTTCAGGAGATGGCACTTGCCATCCCTTACTCTTCCTGGAGAGTATTTGATCTTAAAGGATATACTGGAAATAAGGGCCGTGAAGCGTCTCACTAAGCCTAGGGTAGTAACATTAAACACTTATGAATAAAACTTAGCCATACATACTAACGATGGCGTATCTACTTGAAAGGGTGTTCTAAGAGTTTGGTACGTTAAGAAAGTAAAGGAAAGTATAAGCGAAGGCATGACTCGTAAGTATTTGTATCAAAATAGGAGATTACTATGATGGCTGTAGATAATAGTTCATCTTTCATATACTTACTCCCGTTCTCCACCGGTCACATCGGGCGAAAGAGAAAAGAGCGAAACGAAAAAAGGATATGAAAAAGAATGAATTAGAAGGTCTATAGCGGTGAAATATAATTCATAATTGACATCAGACCTATAATTGTGTTATAAAGCCCAGGGAACTTCCAATTTTGCATTAGGTATTCAACGTTAAAATTTAAACTCAAATTGTTACTCTTCACACAACCACGTAAAATGAATGAAGAACTGTTTACTTCAAAAACCTAAGAAGCTACGAGTGAATAATCACAAGATAATTAATGAATTTTATCTGAAAGTTGAATATCAGACAGTATTTTTCTATCACCAGACACACAGTGTGACAAGGAGTATCACATATCCTCTAGATAAGCCCTAGTATTTAATAAATATTACGCGGTGGTGAACAGCGATTTCATATACTCATTGCATTTAAACTAATTTGTAACATATTATAAGAAGCTTTTATTAACCTCTCAGGAAACTGTGGAGCTCTTTAATAAGAAATGTAATTTCCATATCTTTGCTTCACGAAGCCCTTCGATATAGCTCAAAGAAAGTATGTCGTGCTTTTACAACTGTATCTTCTCCGTCCTTACGGGCACGGTTTCATTTGAGCGGTATTCTTTGGCGGTGCGAACGAAAAAGTTGAATTAAGGAAATGCGTTGTCATGGCTTATGTACCGTTAGTTCAGTCGGTAGAGCACTGGTGTAGATAACCAGAGGGCTGAGTTTCGAGGCCTTGTCGGGAAATGTTTTTTTTCTCTTTGATTTTTCTCGGTGTCACCTCCAGTAGGATCTCTGCTCTCATGTTTCTGTTTAACACTTCTCTCTCTCTCTCTCTCTCTTTCTCTCTCCATATATATATATATATATATATATATATATATATATAAAAAGAAAGAGCAAATACAGGTTCTGCGGGTGATAATATAACAAACACAGAGCTATGCCATTTTTATTTTCTGTCTTTCAAATAAATTTGAAGACAGAAAGAAAGATGCAGAAATCTTATATAGCTGACTATATATAAATATAGTACAAGAGAAAGAAGAATTGGACGCGAATCAGCAAATGAGACAAGAACGGAGTGGTTGTATTATTGCCCGCAGAACCTGTATTTGCACTTTCTTTGTATGTGACATGGACAATGAGCCTTTAAATTGTGAGCAGGTAAGAGGATGTTTTATCAAAATTACTTGGAGGTTCCTAGCTTAGGGAGATACTGGGTTTGATCAGGTAACGCTTTGGGCGAAATATAGTTACTGTGCCTGGTAGCTTAGCGGTAAAGCATCTGAGCGGCAATCAGTTGATTTTGGCCCACCAAATGCATTTTACGCCTTTTTATGAAATTATTACCAATATTTTCGGGGGGCCAGGACCGAATACACATTGTATATTTTCATTCAAGCAAGTTAAGAAAAATACCTATTTTCATTTATATATACATAGGTCTATAAAAACAACAGACTTTCTTGGGTACTTGGTACATTAACGTGTAAATGCGTGTTGGGGCTCCAGGTTAACTTTGTTACTTCGTTCTTAATATTTATACACTCAGAAAGCGGCACAGAATTGTTTATTTAATAAATTTCCCTATACAAGGTGTCCCAGAAAAAAGTTAACCGTAGTTGGAATTTGTATAACTCAAAACCTATTAAAGATTTTAGAGTCCTTCAAAACAAAACAAGTTTAACAACTATTTATCTGTTGATTCTCAAGATTTCATTAAATTCCCTTTTACGATATTAATACATTAATGGGTTTAGTGCAGGCTATCAAAAATATGTTTGCGCAAGGAATTAAAATAATCAAACTTCGAAGTTAATATCAACAAATATATTTAAATCCATTTTTAACAATAACACCTCTTCATATGGGTAATACAAATTCATTTTTTAATTTTCTAAGCACCGTTTCCTTCCACATGTCTTCCATTTTTTTCCAAGCACAGTTGCGCCTTTGATCGCATTGATTGAACAACCTTTTTGATTAACTTGTGATTTTCCTAAAGTCTATTGACTTCACATGTGAGCCTATCGCTTAACTGGCCCATGCTTTGTGCTGGAGTAGAATACACTTTATTCTCTTGATATCTCCATAAGAAATAATCGCACAGTGTTAATTCAGGGGATCTTGAGGGCCATTCAATTGCATGCTTTAGCGCTACAATGCGGTTGTCAAACGTTTCTCTTAGTTTTGTTCTTACATCAAGCTGTGTATGGGCTGGTGCGCAGTCCTGAATCTACTAAAGTCTATTGAATTGATTGCAGTGAATCTTGCGGAGTTCGTGGATCATGCTCAATTTATTCTCGTAAAACAATGGGCCGACAAGGTAGCCATTCTCTCATATTCCGATCCACAGAGACACTTTCTGCTGCCAAATACGTGTGTCATAGTTGAATGCTGGGGGGGAGTGGGGTTAGTGGCGCATACTGCCGAATGTTATGGCTATTTGCCTTTCCATTCCTGAAAAAGGCTGCCTCATCACCAATCACAATGTTTTCCAAGAAACGAGCAGGTTTAAGGAGAAGCCATTCTTCAAATTGTCTACGACGAGGAAAATCAGTTTCAAGAAGCTGGTGTCTTGCATGCATCTTATAGGGATGCCATTTTAAGTCATGTTTAATAATGTAGTTAAATGATAAGTTTGACAATTGCAACCCATTCTTTCTGACTGATACATATGGATTTTCAAGAAGTGTCATCGGAACATTTTCGATATTTTCTGTTATTCTCATACAACCAGAACGACCTTTGTTTAGATTTAAGCATGTTCCTTCATGTTGGTATTTGTGACTATTTTTCCCGATTGTGGGCTTGCTTGGTGGGTGCCTACCTGGAAAACGTTGTTCCAATGAATCTTGTACTTGTTTAATACTGCCAGTCTTAATAAAGTATGTAAATGCGCGTTGATCTTTTGCATGATTAAAAAGGTTCTATGGAAGTAAACTTTAACACAGAAACGCTTTAATTTGCTTAGTAAGCAATAATAACGAGACTAAACCACAGCATGGCTGGAAAAACACCCTAAAATGGCCTAGGCTTTGTTTGAAGAATGGCACAGCGACCTAGGCTACTTCGGCTCCCTTTGCTTTTCTTGAAATTGCACGGTGGCCTAGCCTTCCTAGGCTTCCTTTCATTATTTTACTTCCTTGCGCAACCATATTTTTGATAGCCTCCACTAAACCCATTAGTGTATCAAAATCATAGAAGGAAATTTAAAAAATTTATTGAATCGACAGATAAATAGTTGGTAAATAAAACACTTCTTGCAGGATCCAAAAATCTCCAATAGTTTTTGAGTTATACTAATTCAAATTACCGTTAACTTTTTTCTGGGTTACCAGGTATATGAAAAATAGCTTAAATCGTTTTTCTAATTTTTCCTATAACACTCCCTGAGTCGTTCATTCTAACGATTTTTGTTTATCCTCAATACGAAAAAGTTGTAGCAAATTAGCAATCTTTTCCATGTCCATTGTTACTTCTTTGCCCTTTTATATTTTAAAGTGTTTTTATTAATTAACTTCTTCAAGCAGTCTTTTTTTCGAATATTATGCCATAGTGGAAAATCTTTCAAAATTTTAGTATCTGTCAAATTAGGAATTGCTACTCTCATATGTATGAACTCTGAAGTATATCAACCTCAACTCAAAATTCAAAATTAGCCCGAGAAATGACCGCGAATTTGTGTGTACATGGTGTTTCTTCTATCTCAGATAGTTTTAACTTATAGCAATTTATATTTGATCGTTTTCGGTAAAACGTCAAAATTTAAAGTGATAATAAAAGCTTCTACTTGGAAAAATAATTAATATAGCAATGCAGATTTTTATATAAATAGGTCAAATATTATTAAGGCTATAATGAATAAATGTTTCAGAGATAGGTAAAAAACACTGTACTATTCGTTGCTTTATTGCATGAGATATTATACTCGTTAGCTAACAAGGTCATTTGCCAGCGAGTTATGGTACCACTCCTTGGTAGCGAGATATGTTTTGGTTCGAGAAAGTAACTCTCTATTCTCTTCTTTTGGAAGT
The DNA here is from genome assembly GCA_963969495.1 of Ceratothoa steindachneri. Classification (NCBI taxonomy): domain Eukaryota; kingdom Metazoa; phylum Arthropoda; class Malacostraca; order Isopoda; family Cymothoidae; genus Ceratothoa; species Ceratothoa steindachneri. The sequence goes on from OZ018326.1 coordinate 172,625,889, forward strand.
GTCTTTTGTTTGACCTTCTGTCTCCAACTTGTATAGGACTCTCCTTTCTTTACAAAAGGCTGCCTTTTTTATTGCAGTCTGGGTATAGGTGATCAGGTATTTTGTTAAGGTAAAGTAATTTTGGGCGGTAGATCAATGTCCCTTATTCGGCAGAAATTTTAAAAGTTTAAGAACTTTTCTCCATCTTGAGACACTTTTCTAATTTATATTCAGGGCAACACATCTCGCGGTAAACATGAGTTTCAAATGAAATTAAATTTATACATTAAACTTAGATAAATCTTTACACCAAAATGTGTTACATTACTATATAATTTAACAATAGTTATTTAACTATATACAGGTGTCTGATATTATTGTTTTAATTGTTATTAACCTTGTTAAATTTGATCAAAAGTATAGGGTTTAATCGATTTGAACACTTAGCTTTTATTACTCTATCGTATCGCATATACGTTGTTTTTCCTTACATATAATAATATGGGAGCTCATGTTGTAAAATAAGTAGGCTTGTGCAACCCAAATTGAAAGATAAAATAGTTCCAGGGAGGAACTCCATAAATAGACGCTCGGTGGAGCAATTAAATCCTAAAAGGGTTTTTTTTTGTAAATTAAGGAAATAATATGCCGAGTGTAATAAATACAGAACCTAAGAGAATTATAAAAAAAAACAAAATATAATGTCAAATTAAACAAATATATGTGGGGCAAGCGCTCTTTAGTGTCCCGCGGAAACATACGAACATATACACGCACCTGAACAAATACGAGTCTTGCGCTCACACAAACATACGTGGGCTAAAAATAATTATCAGCAAAAGGTCACAACAAGCAAGCTGAACAAATCCCGGCTTAGACAAGAAAAAAATCAGAAAGAACTGGAAGAGACCAGCGATTCCCTATAAGTAAGATTAACCTTAGACATAGGGAATACATATGTAGGTACAACAAGTATATATAGATTACGGAACTGCGCCCAAGAGGTGGAGTAACTTTCCCACGGGCAAGTCAAGGTTACGTCACTTGGAGACGACATAGAATATATAGAGAGAGTTCGAGTAACATCTTGGGCATTTAAGTCAATATTCATTAAGTCATCAATTCGATAGTGAATTCTCTCTGCTCTCGTGCATCCGCCGTGAAGTCAGCCTCAAAGTAGAGTAGCACCGAAGAAGTAGTCCTTTTCACTGGTTATGGAGTGTTCCCCTCTCAAAAAGGTAGTTTTGTGAACGGTGAGTTCAAAGGAAGGAGAAGAAGAGGCATGGTAAGATTGTCCACCAGAAATGAAGAGTCTGCTACCTTAAACCTCGGTCGAGTCCCCCTCTTTTACCATATCATCCCCCCATGACGTGGTGACCCTCTTTTTGTCTGGAGGGTACAGGTGACGAATAAATAGACGCATCAAGCCATCGGCAAAGAACTGGAAGAGACGAGCGATTCCCTATAATTAAGATAAACTTTAGACATAGGAAATCTGATACACATAGATTACGGAACTGAGCCTAAGGAGTCAAAGTAACGAACAAATTGGATCACTGGGTCCGCCCACGGAAAAGCAAAGGTCACACCCCTTGGAGACGACATAAATATATATATATATATATATATATATATATATATATATATATATATATATATATATATATATATATATATATAAAGAGAGAGAGAGAGAGAGAGAGAGAGAAAGAGAGAAAGAGAGAGAGAGAGAGAGAGAGATAGAGAGAGAGAGAGATAATTGATTCGATCATTAGGTCAAAGTCTTTCAAAGCCCGTTAACTCCCCTAAATCTTGCTTCCTTTAGACTCGATACTTCGCGTAAAACATAAGCCTATTTACTGACCTCAAAGAACTTGAGAAGTTTGCTCCTTTTAGTAAGCCAATTTAAGAATAAAGTTTTCTTTTGCAGCGTTCTTTCATAGTCCTTTTCTTACCTTGATCACGAAAACACTCTCCTTAAATCCACCCTATCTAATTTCAAGCCTGGGTCAAACGAATTCCGCTCTTCGCCTAAGCAAACCACAAGAATGTACGGTGCTCTGACCCCAAAACTTTTATATCACTCCCCACTATGATAATTTTATCTGTAATAAAAAGGCTATTATGCAGTTTTTTTTACATCATTGGAGATATTTAAGTTGGGGGAAGTTCTGAGATAAGTGAATAATTGCAATGTCAATACCTAGGAACCACCTTTTAAATATGTTCTAAATGTCATCAAAACGATCACGAAGCAATCAAGATAACGGAAATAAGAACCACATATTTATACAGACAGATTAAAGGATCTGATGGTTCGGCAATGCTTTAGGACTCACCGATTCACGACAGGCATAAATATAATACAATTTCAGATTACAGTCAACTAGAAAACGAAGTGATGAAAAAAAAGAACTTTTTAGTCATAGCAGTAAACCGCACGACAGAAGCAGACGAGGAGCAGCTATAACGTTCAAGAAGGGCATCAAATACAGAACTCGGGAAGATCTAGACGATTCTTACATCGCATTTAAAATAAAAATGGAACTGACGAACATCATAATCGCTACAGCATATCAACCGCAAAGGAGAGATCCTTTGCCTATTAGCCACTTCATGACATCTTTAGCAGCAGAAACTCGGTGTTATTAATTGGCAAACTTAATGATCACTGCCAAACGAGTGGTTATAGAGCAAGAAGACACGGAATAGGAAGCCACCTGAAAACACTGCTTGCAAGAGGTATCTGCCAACGAATAGGTCTCGAATACAAAACTTTCCTGAGTGTGACTACAGCCACAAAACCGGACATCTGCATAGGCAATAATCATCTCCCTTATACTTATTATATTATCCTGGAAGATATAAGATGTACAGACCACACAATAACTTTCCTCACCATTAATCAACGACAATACAAATCCCAGCAAATGTGAGAAAAGCTTTCCATAGGGCGGAGGGAAAGATACAAGTGGGAACTAAATTCATACGAACCAGAACCATTAGAAGTAGCAACATTAGAAGACATAGATGCTGGATTAAAAAATATAAGAAGCTCGATGCAAGCAGCAGACGGAATAGCGATTCAAAACAACTGCTACATGACAATTAAGACATTAAAATGGACACCTGAAATGGTAAAGAAGTACAAAAGAATAAAGGAAATCTCCTTGGAAATAAAAGGAAAGAAACAACGAGGGAGCTAAACACCGAAATGAAAAGGACAAAAAGAGAACTGGATACAGAGATAATAGAAAACAAGGGAACACTGGAACGAAACAATCCAGAGAATCGATAATGAGGCACCTGCAAAGAAATTTTGAAGGAAAGTTAACCAAATGAAAGACAAAGCTGGAACAAAAAAATGGTAATAAAAGACAATCAATGAACTAACATACCTGACGAGGACCTGGTAAAACAGATATTCAAAGACCAATGGAAGAGTATATTTGACATAAGCGAACAGGACAATGTAGAATTTGACATCGAGTTCGAACACATCATTGAAACACTCAACAAGGAAACAAATGAAACACAGCCTCACCTATTTGTGGATGCATGGGAAACACCCTTGATAAGATTGACACCAAGCTCACCACACAAGAAGTTAGAACCACAATTTAGCAATTCAAGCATAAAGAACCAGAAAGATCAGAATTCACCAAGAAATGAGATGTTATCCATGAGTAAGAGTAAGTGTATGTTGGCGGGTTTCTTCTCTATTCTGTCGCGAATTCCTCTCCAAACGGAGCAGCGTGGCACACACACAAAGAGGTTATTCATTGCTTTATTAAAAAGGAATGAATGGTTGGCTATACGGTTCATGTAACTATACTACCATAATAATGCTAATGGCGTTGTGGAAGGATTGCTTACGGGGACACAATCAGAGAGAGAAAGCTACATGTGAGTGCTACATTGCGTGTGTAACATATAGGAGAGTTTGTCCTAGAAGGCTGGTCGAATTTCCAGAGTCTGTAGAAAAAGCCCAAAGATCGGCTCAGAAGTTATCAGAGAGGAGTGGCTTTTAGAATTTGGAATGGAATTTTTTTTCAAACGATTGGGAATGGGAATGGGTGGAATAGGCAGCCTTGCGCGCAGAGGAAGTTGCTGAGAGTGCAGGTTGACGGAAGTGAAACGGGATAGGGCGTTAGCGTACGAACCGTAGGGTCCATGGGGGTTACGTACTTACTTATGTTGATCTCTAGCAAGTATAAAGGAGTGCATCGGAAATACTACTCTTCTAACAAAAACTTAAGTGTCCGACAGTCAGGTTAGAAACTTCGCTGCTCTCCTGAATGCTCGAAGAATTTGATGTTTTCATATATAGGAAAAGGTGCAAATAAATATGCTGTTCCTCTCAGCTCTACCTCATTCTGAAACAAACGGGTGCTGGCTTTTAAATAGGAGTAGCCACCAAATTAACAGATAGAGTTGTTGTATAAATCCCAGTAAATATCGGGTATGACAAAAAGTTAAACGATAATAATAGTCTAAGATTGGTATCCTTGGTTTCTCACCTTGTGTTGGAATATTTATATGTTCTGAGTCCCTGGGGAGGCAGAACTTTAAGGTAGTCTTCAACCAGGATTGCCAAAGGCCCGTGACAAAGATTGTGCATTTGCAGCAGTTGTAATGCGGGTGCTGATATATTGTGTCTATACACCACATTATTTCTCTGAGAGAGAGGAAAGAATCTATGATTACAGCAGAAGAGAAATTAAATAGTATAATATTTAGGACAGAGTTCGACATTAGACCTCTCATTGAGCTATTAATATTTATTGACTGAAAAAGTTTATCATGATTAAAAATGGAAAGGGAGTCTTAGGACCAGTAATCAATTAATGGGCGAAATGGAGATAGTGACTGCATTTGAAAATAAGCGGTAGAGGTTAAGGAGGAAGATTACAGGGGGCACGTTTGTTTCCGGATAATTGATGGCTTTTGGGACGGTCGGGACAATGAGTTGAAAATTAGGATATGAAGGTTGGGAAGGGCGTTGAGGGAAGTGAATTGTGGGAATGCACGGACTGGGGAAGTAAGGGAGAGCTAAGTCTGCATGGCGATATGACTTTGTAGCGTTGCAGAAGACCGTGATATCAGGGATGCGGGAAATTTGGAAAAGGTAGTAGGGGGTAGTGTGTAATCCATATTCTAGGTCAGGTCAGTTACCGTTTAAAGGTAGTCGAAATATTAAAATATGAGGACCATGGCAACTTTGACACCCTTACAGCCATTATCACCCTATAATGCCCCTCACCTCGGATAACGGGCTCGAACGCAAGATTAGGGCATTTTGTAGCCAGAAATATTGAACGGGCACCGCATTTATGGGTTTTAACCTTCCGGAGGGGGGGGGGTACGAGGTGATTGAGAAAGAAGTTATTAGAAGGAATAGGGAGAAAGGAGCAGGAATTTTTAAAAACTTAATAAATAAATAAAGGCGAAAGGACGTAATGTAATGTTAAAAGTCCGCTGGTTCACGAGAACCCCAGATAAACCCCCCTCCTCCAAGTTAGAAGGTGAGGGGCGGATCCTTATCTAGCCCAGGAAATGTCGCGACCGAGAAGGGAGCTCCCAACTCGTACCAATGAAAAATCTTCCTCTTCAGAACAGCTTTTTATCTGTTTTTTCAATTATCTTTCTTATCATAATTTAAAGTGCTTCAAATATTAGAATAGAATGATCGTGCTATTAAATTCTCTTAATAATTTTTAAAATTAAATTCAGAATTTTTTAAGTTTAATCATCTTGAGTCAAGAAATCTAAGAACTTGTTATCATGACACAATTTTACCCAAGAAATTGAAAAAGAAATCTATCATTAATTGAGCCTTGAATTCAACAGAATGATATTTTTTATTCAATATCTTTTTGATATATTTGAAATACAATATTTTTAAATCAAAAAGTTGCCTATTTTTGCCTTAAGAGAATGAAAAATTCAAAATCAACTTTTGTTTTAGAATATTATTTTGGAACGACGCATATGTGTGAGGGAGGACAGGTAGTATGTTCTAGCTCCCGCAAGGGTATGTCCCCTGTAGCTTGGGCAATCCTACTGTGAATCACATCAGGAGAATTGTGTGCCATCCCTACGAGCAGAAGTATCAGCGACTATACATATATCTTCAATAGCTATTCATTCTTGCAACTTGCGCATTTTCTTTATACAAATATCTCCTTAAAAACGTTCCGCTTATTTTGCCCTCGTTTCCAAACTAGGAACAAAAAATGTTGATTGGAGAACACTTTAACCCTTGGGGTAATTTTCCAAAAGTATACTTACTAAGTAGGTACTAAGGTCTTTGTTATTACTGGGATCTACAAAGTATTTTAGAAACATTATCAAGCTTGTTTTTGGGGGGCAATAGCAGAGAATTTAATACATTTACATAAATTTGAAATAATACCAAAATTATACATTAGAATCAAAATATTCATTGTAACATATACCTTAAATATCCAAGTCAATGCCACTTAAAACTCATTGAATCCATATTTTTTATCCACTCCTATAAGAATCTTGGCAAGGAGAATTAATCACCCCTTAATGATTTTCCGCGAACCCTTTGAATACCCTTCCCATTCTTAAAAGAACGCGAAGGTAAAGAACAGGATCTTGGTATTCTTTATTCTTTTTATAAAGAAAGTTAAATCATACCGCACACTAGATTTAATTAAGTAAAATATTTATATTTATCGATGAGTTCAAATTTTCTTACGCTTTAAAAATAGTAAAAAAATATCTTAGAAATTATAAAATCCAATATGTTTTTTCCTAGAATTTAAAACGCAGATTCTCCGCTGGATTTGGGACCGGAAATGCAAGTAGGTGTTGAAGCCGGGATAGCATGCAAACGTCGAGGTATCACATTATAGCAGCTTGTAGGTTAATACCATGGAAACATTGATGAAGTCACATTTAGGGAAGAGGCAAAGTTAGGAAATAAAAGGTGAAGGAAACCCTAATGAGATAAAAGGAACAGTTTTACGAGAGAGATTAGGTGGGACAACCTTATGAGAGGGAATGGAAAGACTTATGAGAGAGCGAGGAAAGATACATTCTTATGAAAGGGAAAGAACAGCCTTATGAAGAGAGGGTTAAAAAAATTGCTTATAATATTGAAGGGAATGGAGAGTGTTATGGAAGAGAAAGTAAGTGAAAAAATTATAAGATAAGAGAGAATAGAGAGCCTTATGTGAGATAAGTTAAGTAGCCACGTTCTGAGAGAGAAGCGACAGACTTATGAGATAGAAAGACGGACATATGAGAGGAAAGAGACATCTTTATTAGAGAGAAGAAACAGTCCTACGAGATATCCGGAAATGGGTAGGCATAAGAGAAAGAAGGGAAAGGAAAGTCTTTTTAGAGAGAATTGAAGATACAACCTCATAAGATAGAAAGTAATGGACAGCCTCAGGAGTGAGAAAGGGAGGGAGACGGAAAGGAGAGTCTTATCTAAGAGCAGGTATGGGAGATTCATATGCGAGGAAAAGAGGATCCTTATGAGAGAAAAAAGACATACGTATGAAAGAGAATCGAAGTGACACATTTGGGAGAGGGAAGACAGCTTTAAGAAAGAGATGAGAAGAGACAGACTTAGAAGAGGAAATGGGCTACTTTATGACAAAAAATATAGGGACACGATATCCTTTGGAGAGAGAGAAGAAAGGCATCATAAAGAAGGGAAGGGAATGGAGAGCCTTATTAGAGAGAAGCCAAAAACAAAGATCCTAGAAGGTTGGAGATTCAGTTTGCTTTTTAAGTGGTTACATATTTTCTTCATTTCTCTAAAATATATTATCTTTGTTTAGGAACTACTGGCATATTTTTCGACTCGCATTTAAAAAGTTGATTTTGGTTTCTATCTTTGCAGTGGTTTATACAAAGGTTTACATGCTCAATAATTGTTAGGTACATTAATCAATTTCCAATAATTTCCAAAGGCTTGATTGTGACGAGACACACATTTCCCGTAACCAAAGTTGCCTCAGTAGAAGATTATGGTGCGAGTCTGATGGTCTGCTAATGATTTTGTCCATTACAGTTTCATCGATGCTAATCTACCATCAGAGCAAAGGGTTACTAAAGCAGCTAAAATACGTATGTTACCTTGGAAAGAATAAGATCTGCAGTAGTGAATCGACGTGGTGCCCAATTCCGCTTGACGTGAACTAACGACCATATTTGGCCAGGATAACCCTGCAGAAACTCACTAATTTGTGATACAAGACTTTACCACATTTACAATATTTTCTAGATCTTTTACGCACTAAATTCCATTCTTTGCGCTATCTAGACACTTACTTTATGCAACAAAAATTTCTAATCCACAACTTAGGGGAAAACTGGATTCAAGAGAACGTAGCATCAAAGTCAGTGGATATTTATCGAGGCATAAATCATCTTGTTCATAGATGGCACAGATGCATAAATGTTCAGGGATTATACCTTGACTAATTTTAATATAAGTAGTGTTAATTATTTAAGAATAAATGTTTGTTTCTAATATCGGCAACAATTCACCGAACAAAATAATACTTAATTATATTTGATACTAGCAGTTGGGTGACCGCCGTCACTCCGACAACGGGATTCGGTTTTGTACGGGTATCATTTCAAGTCCTATTTGCATTCCGTCACTGTGAGAAGTAGATTTCCAACATCATTAGGTATTATTCACTTTTGAATTTACAGGTAGTCCGTTGTTAAAAAAACAAAGCATTAATGGATGTATTAGCTATATTATTTGAGACAGTCCAGGTCGAAAGAAGAAACCATTTATGGATGTATTAGTTATATTATTTGAGACAGTCCTTTTTGAAGTAATGAGGCGGCTAATTGCAGTAAGGACCCTGTACTACTTTCCTATAAGTAAACTTGATAATTTTGATCAAAATTTTTGTTTCTAACATCTCCCCGGCTGACTTTAACGATATATCTTGCTGAGAGTAGACTGTGTATTTCTGGCCTGAAACTTATTATAAAAAGCATAAAAGTTTGGAATCACAAAAGCACAGGAAAATTTATTGATTTAACATTAAAAAATGAGATAAAGAACAAGCTAAACAGAGCCCAAGGAAAGACCCCAAAAAGAAAAAGCAAGAAAAGAAACTTCGGAAAGAGAAGAAGAAGAAACGAAGTAAGGAGCGAAGTAGAAAAGAAAGAAAGGAAAGGACAAGAAGAAAGCAGAAGAAAACAATAAACAATCAACTATGGATGAAGAGGAGGAACTGGAAACTAACTAGGTGGAGGTATTCTCACCGAAAATAAGAAGATCCTCGAACGAGGGTCTTCTTAGACGGTGCAGACGTGGTCCTCAAAGTATTTAGTTTCCCCCTGTGCCCACCTCTAAAAGATGACCTAGACCTATTACTGCATGGCATAGACGCAGGACAGTTCAAGTTTACCTATGAAGGACCCTTCTCATCCGATGAAGTGGCAGCACTCGTTTTGAAGGAAACAGTGTACATACCGGCAAAGTGTGTACACACAGTGAATATGAAAAACTTTAAAAACATTAAAAGTGGTCAAAAGACATCGGAAATAAAATAATCGAAGTAAAGTGTTAGGTGACTAAAAGGTAAAGCCATTAGAATAATAATAAGAACCCAATAAGTGAATTAACTAAATAAAATAATATATGTGACGAAGAGAAAATTTATTCGATAAAAGTGAGAAAAATAATCAGTGTGCGTATATTAATACAAATAAAACAAATAACCTAACTCAATCTGAAATAATTAACGACTTAGATACTAGAAACAATCTAATTCAAAATAAATTAATAGAATGTATTAAAAAACAGAGTAAATTTACCTAGAAATACGATGTGATTCAAATTAATAGCTGGACTAATTAACTTATAAGAAATATTACAGTAACTGAACAAAAGTATTCAATAACCAACTAACCGTTAAGAAGTATATAAATATGAAACAAAATAACAAAAAGTAATTAAAATTGTATAATTGAGTAATAGTGGTGTATCATAATTGTGTAGAATAATTGTATGTATATAACCTAGAAACTATATATTTTCAACTCTTATGAGTAGAAATGTCAATAGAATATCGTACTGTATAACTAATTGAATTCCATGTCTCCGGGAACCTTTATCTTCTTACTTGTACTATTAGCTCTCTCTTGTCTGCAAATTATATTTTCCCCACTGTTTGCTATTTTACATGTATGTAATTCTCTCAATTGTAATTCACCTCTTAATAAACCCTTGACCGTTTTCCGAATATTTAGCGCTCAATCAGAGCTCGGATCTAGTTAGGCTTCCTAATGTGTATTTTCGGTAAAGGAGTTAAAGGTTTGGACAAGCGACCTCGATGGCGTGAAATCTTCCCTACGTGGTCTGACAAGAAGAGTAACAAAAGCTATAAGTAGCATCGACTCAACAATGTCGCTCTCTGTGACCCGCAAGATTTGTTCTCCAAAAATGTCCATCATATTGGCCCTTTATCTCACTACCCGGCACAGGAGGCAAGGGTTTCGGATAGCTCCTTTACGGACCGAGTCCACTGGGATTTTCGTTCCTTTATTTGCAAGAGAAAAATACTGCATCCTGGGGAGTTTAACTTTCCATTTACAAAAGAGAGAATACTACAAACCAGGATGTCTATCTTCCCATTTACGAAAGAGAATAATACAAAGCAGGAAATCTATCTTCTCGGTTACGAAAGAGATTAATACAAAGCGGGAAGTCCATCTTCTTATTTACGAAAGAGAATAATATAAAGCGGGAAATTAGTCTTCCCATTTATAAGCTTCAATGTGTGAACCGTTTAAATTTGTCATTCGAATGTTTTACTTGGTTCGACCACCACAATGTCTTATAAAAACAGTTGTTGTAAGCTCTTATGATTATTAAAAATTCAACCTAATCTGCATTTGATCCATCAAAAAGGTAAAGTATTGGTTGACTTGAAAGAGGAAGTTATTCCAACTGAACTTTTACATTTCTGTAACAATGACCAATGGTCTCGTCCTTGAACTTTAGTGATTTGCAATACTCACATTCATTTTCCAAACTTCCAATGGAAAACTTCGGGTGGTTTGAATAATCTTCCTTGTGTTCATAATTAAATGCACCTCTATGTAGATCGGGAAAAATGCACCTCTCACTTGTCCTATTTGTGCAACGTTGGTTGTTCTTCTAGCTTGCCTTTGATAAGTGTATTCAGAAGCCGTGACGCTTCTCATCCTTTTAGCATTAGCTACTATCCTCTTTCTCCTGTCATCGGGAGTTCCAGAGGGCCTTTTTTGACTCGCTCTTTCAGCACAGGCATCTTTGGGTACCTTTCTTGTTTGCGTTTGATTGAGATCTTCAATAACTATCTGAGACTCATGACGATGGTCCTATCGATAATACTTAGGCTCAATCCCTATATCTTCTTCTTCTTTACTTGAGTGAATAACATTTCATGCGATAGCAAGAAGACATAGTAGTGCATGTTGTTCCAATATGCTAAAGTGATCATTTTATTTGCGTTTGCATCATTATTATTCATCAATGATAGGTTGCTTCCACTAAATATTTATACTATGGTATAATAGGCTTCAGCCAATAACTGGATTTTAATTTGGTCCCGCATTTTTGCCTAGATCAAAGTGCTTGCAAGTAGTTTTTGAAGGCCAGTTCAGGGTCACCAGAGTCTGTATCAAGAAAGAGTAAGAAACGTTCTTTTTACGATTCCAACAGTTCTGAAGCAAGAGCTCTGAGCCACAGATGATCTGCCTCAATATCAAGTCGCTGCAAAGCTTTGGCAAGGCTATGAAATAAACAATTGCCCTTCCCAGGTGAGCGTTAATAAACTAAATCAAAATGGTTAGCAAAAAGAATGAAATTATGTATAATATCTGTATGGGCAACAGCATTGTTAACCATTCCCACATGGCTGACTCAAGAAGGTTTAATCCAACCCGCACATATCGAACTGATCCTTAAGGCACTAAAGAGAAGCTTCTGAACAAACATCAATTAAGATTAAAGTAAACTCATTCATTAGATAAACCTAGAGCAAACAACTGCCAGTTTCTAATAATTTCTTTATAATATAGAAAAATAAGATTTTAATGTTCAGAAATAAATATAAGAATCAAACTTTTGTGAATTTTTAAAACTAAAATAATACGAATGCTGAAGTTCAGAAAATTTATTAAAATTTTGCATGGAAATTATTAGAGAAAATTTAGAAAGAGAAAAAAAGAGAATCATGATAGGCCATAGGCCAGAGACCGAAAGTCTGCTAGCTAAGCGCAAGCTCGTTTTGCAAGGAGGACTTTAATTTTAACTGTATTATTAGAAAGATGACAGCTTAAAGACCCCCACACTCTCGTGGGTTGGGGTACTAGAGAAATGGAATGAATTAAAATTTGTTGAAGGTTAAATAGAGTAGAAGTATAAACTTGCAAGGGGGTCGGGCTAGTCAACTATTTACAAAAAATTACAATTAATTTTAAGATAAATATTAAAATGATTATTGTATATTATTTTTGTCCCGTTGATTATTAATATGTTTTACTACGATAATTTACGCTACGTTATCATTTTCTTTCTAGAAAATTTAGTTTCTACATTTTTTGGCACAATGTTAATTGACATTACTATGTTTTTATAAATTTCACATCTCTTAGTTGAATTGTTAACAATATATTAGAGCATTTAGTCGTCGTTATTTTTAATTGTCACTGTTGATTTAAATAAAAAAATATGTGTAAATAAAATATTGTCTATTCGCTTGATAAAAATCACTCTTTTTGCTATCTTATCCACTTTGTTACCAATGGTAATTTTTCTTCTTACGATTAACTCTTATGACGCTTGCTTTAAGTTGAATAATTTATGCTATTATTTAATGTTAGACTTCTTGTTATTAATTTTAACTTTACACACACACACACACACACACATATATATATATATATATATATATATATATATATATATATATATATATATATATATATTTCACTATGTTAGCGGGTTAGTGGCCTATCTATGTGTCCATTGCTGATTTTCTTGCATTCAGACATGCCTACGATGCTGATACATGTATTAGGAACGAGAATTGTGTCATCCCACAACATATCTTTAAGTTCCTTTGGAGAGTAAGGCCCCTCAAACTGCCATTTTATTTCCCTCGACTGGAAGCCAAGTGTTACCGCTAGGTAGGGGGTACGCAGTCCAGTGTTTCGTACACTCTGAGGTACAGCTCTTCTCGCTCAAAGATAAAGTCTTGTTCAAAGACTTTATTTTTTTCAGGAAGTGGAACTCCTTGGTACACTGTGAACGTAGTTTCCTCTTCTTGCTTGTTAGTTTGCGCGTTTTAACGATTTTTTTTCTTCCACCTCTTCCTCCGTCGTTGGAGCGTCTAGCTCTACTACTTGTATGTTATTATTTTTCTTATTTCCTTTTCTTCTTCAAGTTTAACTTAGGGTGTTTATCTGCGGTGGTATCTTCGTCCGTCTCTTCCTTTTCTGCTTGGGCTTGTTCTTATTCCAGGTGGGGACTGTCTGTGAGATGGATTTTCAGGACATCTTGTGTGTCCAGGATTAGGCGGGAACCAAAACTTCTTCTTAGTGCCGTTCTTCAGCTGGAGGCGGTTCAATTCCTTCGCAAAAGTCCCGGGATTTGTAAGGTTTGCCAAGTGGGCAAAAATGACCATGGCCTTTATGTATCTGCCCTCGCTTGGCATCACCAGCTTCAATGCCATGATTCCATGTTTATGTTGTGCAGCCGTTACTTCCGTGAACGACTTTTCTTTTGCCTCCTTCTCTATTTAGGACTGTTTCATTTCTGCCTCAATCGTTTGTTTGTAGATGGGACACTTCATAGCTAGCGTTCTGTGTTCCCCTCTGCAGTTGATACATTTTAACTTCTCAGCCACGCATTCTCTCCACTCGTGACCAGACTGGGCACAGTTGGAAAACGTAACTTCTATTTCTTTGCATTCACCCGCCAGATTCTTCGCAATGGCGTAGCACCTGTAGCAGCAGTGGACGTCAACGTATTCCTCTTATTCAATTGCTCTGGGGACACTCAAAGGTAAACACCTAGGGGGCTTTTCTTCTTGGCTGTGTCAGCCATCCCGATGTTCTCGAAGACGATTTTGACAATTCCGTTTCCTTTGCTGAACTTCTTTACCTTGGTAATCTTCGCCCATGTATGCTGCCTCATCAGCTCTTCCCTGATATCTTCACAGTAGTTTTCCGAGAAAAACAGGTCGAGCCTTCTGAGTATTATAGTCCGACGAACGAGGATCTCCTGGGGTACAGACGCTTCCATCCCGATCTTCTGAAGCTCCTTATTGGTCTTTTCTGATACGAGCTGCTTCAAGTGCTCCATCGAGTGGCAAGTGGTGTCATATCCATTCGGGGTGTCTATTAGCCTCATAATGAGGAGATTAAGAACTCCAAACAGAAATTGTAAAACAGGCAGTCTTGTAGGTTTTGTCCCTTTCCCCCGTATAAGGTGGAGGAGAATCCGTCTGTTCTCTTTGAGGGCTAAATCCATGCCCTCCCCCTCGGTGAGCGGGATTCTACACTTGTTTGGGCACTATTCTGTTTGTGTAAAGAGAGATTCCCCACACTACGGTGTTACTGTCTGAAGATAGCGTTTTTCGTAATCGGCTTTTACACTTTCTCCTTTGCCACGATCAGAGTTGACGACTAGCCCGTGATATCTATCTTCCTCCTCGATACTCTGCTCTATCACTATCTCTATGAGAGTAAGGAAGAGTGACGAAGCTGCTCCTCTTGTTTCTAATGATAAAATTCCTTTCATGCTTCTGACTTTATCAAAAAATTTCGGTTACATATGGGTAAACCCCTTTTTGTCGCAACCGCGGGTCCCACAGAGTTTGTGGGCTTTAATGAGTATATCTATGTACTAATAGTCCTAAACCCCATCTTCATGCAAAAGTTTTTTAAAACCCTGTAGAACCGTTTTTTGCGATGGGCACGCACACACATTCGCTTTCATTTATATAGATGAATAAATATGATCCCCGGTATACTTTGATAACTTCCCTTTTAAATTTTTACTTTATTCTTTCATATATTGGCATTGATTACACTGGTCATCAGCCAAAATGGTTTACATATAAGATTATGCCCACACAACTAATTTCCTATTGCTTGGAATGTGATATTTTTTTGGTGCTATTAGACTAGGTTTTATAAAATAATCAATATGTACAAATATTCAATATTCCGTCACTTGTGTCTTGCTTACATGACTAATACTTTTATACATTGTTGAGTATGATTTAGATGTTATATTCTACTATCTGATCTACTTCCTTAAACAATCCAAAAAAATAGTAAATATGATGATATTAATTGACTTACGAAAGATAACGATATTAAATACGTTACAGATAAGCTATAAGAAATTATACAAGAAAGCTTGAGTTCAAATCATTTATAATTGACAAAATATGACGTTCTTAATTTGCTTCTGAACTTTGCCCTTTCGTTTGTATAGCTCGCTCTCTTCTAGTTGCAGAGTCCGTAATTTCCGCTTCCCATTATGGCGATGTTTCAAATAAAATCTTTCACCTTGTTCCTCAATAATGTCTCCAAGGTCATATGGAAAAAAATCCATATGAGAGTATAAAAAATGCCATTTCAAGGAGATCTTTGCTTCCAATATATGATAATTCTCCAGCAGGATTGGGAAGATTTCTTTGTAGTTATCATCACGATAGTTTACAAGATAAAGCTTTGACAAATTGACAAATGGTTCCCATGAATTTTTCTACAGTGGGTTCAAGGCCCTAGTGAATTCGCCTTGATGAACCTTACGCAGAACTCTGGTTCTTTTAAAATAACTGCTTTCAACTTGCCTTCGGAAACCTACACCACCTAGTTTCTGCCATAAGTATCGAAACCCAGCACCAGATTGATCCATACATAGCCTTGAAGAAATTTTCAGCAAAACCGAGCTCTAGATACAGTAGAGGCAAATATATATTTTATGGATTTACAAGAGGATTGTGAACACAGTGAAACCTTCTAGGCGCATCTCTTGGGCTTGTTGGCCATTACATAGAGCTGTGCATCAGCTCTGCTGTCCCAGAAACACAAAAAAACACCTGTGGTTTGTGTAGCTACTTTGAAGGCACTGTAGTAAAAAGGGGAATTTGAGATCCCCACATATTCAATATTCTGTCACTTGTGTCGTGCAACAGATATTTAATCCAAAATCGACCACGTTGTCTCCTATGTGATTGTGCTTCCATGACTAATTTTTTGTTTACATTGTTGAGTATGATTTAGATGTTATATTCTACTATCAAATTTACTTCCTTAAACAATCAGAAAAATAGTAAACATGATGACCTTAATTGTCTCACGCAAGATAACGATATTAAACAAGTTACAGATTAGCTAATAAGAAATTGTACCAAAAGCATAAGTTACAATCATTTATAAATGACAAAATAAGAAGTTCTGAAAGTGATTCTCATCTCCTTCCTTTCCTTTGTACAGCTCACTCTCTTCTCGTTGCTGAGTACAGAAATACTCGCCCATCAAGTTAGACCAGGATTATCCCTGAGTTCTGCTCTCCATTGTGGCAATGTTTTGATGAAATCTTTCACCTTGCTCCTAACTAATGATATCAAGGTTATCTGGGAAAAAATCAATACGAGAGTGTAAAAAAAGGCAATTTCAAGGAAATCCTTGCTCCCATTGCATGATAATTCTCCAGCATGGTTGTAAAGATTTCTTTGTAGTTGTCAGCACGATAGGTTACAAGATAAAGCGATGACACATTGACAAATGGTTCCCATGAGTTTTTCTCCAGTGGGATCAAAACCTTAGTGAATTCGCTATCATGTACTTGTATGCGAATCTCTGGTTCATTCAACACACCTGCTTTCAACTTGGCTTCAGAAACCACACCACCTTGTTTCTGCCATAAGTATCGAAACCCAGGAGCAGTTTGATCCATAAATAGCCTTGATGAAATTTTCAGCCAAACTGAGCTCTAGATACAGTGAGGGCAAACATATATTTTCTGGATTTACAAGAGGATTGTGAACACATTCGATCCTTCCAGGCGCATCTCTTGTGCTTGTCGGACATTATATAGTGTTGTGCATCAGCTCTGCTGTCCCGCAAACACAAAATCACCTGTGGTTTGTGTAGCCACTCTTAAGGCCCTGTAGTAAAAAAAATAATTTGAGATCCCCAGATATCTTACACTGGTGTTTCTCGTACTCTGTAGCGGCTAACAAAATCTTGATTGTTTTATAGCTTTCAGCGATCTTTACTGCATGTGCTATTCGGCCAGATGAAAATCGGTTGTCATTGTGTAAATGAACAGCTTTTAGAGGGTCTTTCCCAGAGTATATAAAAAGCCTTCAATTATTTGCCTTGCATGGTTCAGACTTAAAGAATTGTTGCAGGAGAGATACTGCGTTCTTACAGTCACACATGTTTGCCTTCTTGAAAAATGCAGACGGCTCTCTATGTCGGTAAGGAGCATTAGTGATACGCATTCCAGTTTCCAGCAGGTTATGCTGCTTTAGTCTGGATCTCAGAACTTCGGCCTTTACTTTTGACAAGTCTAGGTTGCTGATGGGATTATGCAGCACTTCTAGAATAACAAGAGTAGGCCTGGTATTTTCAGAGTCATCCTGGTAGTCGTCTTCATTTGAGGTAGAATTAGAATCGGAATTACTCATCAATTCTTGTTCAGTTGGTGGATTTTGGACTGGGTGTACTGCAACTTGCCTCGTGTTTTGTTGGCTATTCTCTTGATGTCCGTGATGCCGAATTATCATTCACTGCTGTGGTCTTTGGATTCATGCTATATCATTGGTACAGCAAACGGCATTCCTGAGCTTCTTTTAACACACATCCACTTGTTCCTGTGATTGATACAAGACTTAGAAGCTATATGAGATGCCCATTTCTCGCCTGGTTTACCCAAAGGACATTTGAAGTAACTTTTTTAGTTCACTCAAACAACTTTTGTGATTGGTTTCTTGAGGCTATTAGGAGAGAAGGTGCCACATATTTAACAAAAGTGATCAGCATCGTTCACGTTCCATATTTTATCAAGTTCAGAGTAATTATAAATTAGGCAGTTGTATATGTGCACTATCAGGAACCAGCTAGCTGAAACAAACAAAAAAGCACATATTAGGAAGAGATTATTGCATACTCGTAAGTGGAACCAATTACATATAAATTAGAGTATGCATAACATGATGCACAAAATATATAGATATGCTGGTTTTGGAAAACTGTTCCCGATACAGCTATATGAATGTCATTATTGAATTCAGCAGATATAATTACTCTAGAATCACCTTAATTTGATCCAGAACCATCTTAATTTTTTTTTGTTGACCAGTGTTTAATTATCGATATAGGCACACAGCTCCGGCCAAATTCACAACAACACAAATAACCAATCACAAAACTGCTGTTTCCACCTCTCATCTCTTCACACAAACAACGTACCACACCTTCACCCATGAACCTTATAACTTTCATAAGCCTAACCTCACTACGCAAAACTGGTTACATCTTTCAAGTCAAAATAAGGTTATTAGGACGTAGTGCTGCAACCAATTTCAGGTTTTGGAGAGCAGACCAACCAAAATTTGGAAAAGAAGTCGAAAACAATCTGAAAAAATCTTACGTCCTTCTTTTTGGAGGGCAAATTTTGCAAATATTATTATAGTCTTAGTCTCTGAAGATAGAAATAGGTAATTTTCGTAGAGGAAGAAAATTTGCACTTTAAGCCTTGCTTTATCTAAGGCTTTAGCAATTTTAGATTAAGGAATTCCTTGTTTGTTAACTACTCGGAGGGCACTATAAATTAATCGATGTGTGATGAATTACGAGATATTTACAGAGTATTTCTAATGGAGGTATATGGATCCACATTTTTAAATGTATCTTATTGATTTACTCCTCACATGAATTATTTTTGTTTTATACTGACGGTCATTCTATTATTTATTTTCGGTACTGAAAGAGAAGAACTAGAACATCAACAAGTCACAGTGTCTCTGGCTCTTTAATTCCAGAACTTTCTTATTATGAGCTGCAAACAAAAGGACAGATTGGAAGATATATTTTGTATGAAAAATACAATAAATACAAGAGGAACAAGGATTTTATTCCATAAGTATCCGGATATCGCTGTCATGTAATTGAGTATTACAAACCTTGGAGGCCACGACACAAGTTAAGGAGGAATTTCACCGAACTTGAATGTTTGGGAGAGAAGAAAATTACTACTTTCTTTTCTGATGGGAGGAGAGATACAAAACTAACTAAAAGGAAGAAAGGAAAAATATGGTTTGGAGCAAGAAAAGTTTAAGATCACTCTGTGCTTGTAGGTGAATTAATTACAAGGAACAGATGTAGGTATTGCAGACGGAGTGATGAAATGGCTTGTTGAAAATGACATCATAGATGAAGTACAGGCAGTGGGAGCTAATAGCATGGCAACTGATACTGGCTACAAGAATGGAACAATAAGAGAGCTGGAATGTCAATTAAATCATCCTTTACAGTCGTTTATCTGCAGCTTGCATCTAAATGAGCTTCCTATGAGGCACCTAAGCAGGAAATATATTGGTCGAACTGAAAGTAGAACTCAATAGAAATGACCATTTGGTAAACCATTAACCACCAGTGAAATTCTACCAGTATCAACAAATGGCTTTCAATGTATTGCTAAAGAAGCTTATCTTGCAGATGTAGATGTGAGTGAAATTGGTCGGGAACAAGTCTACCAGTAATGAATTTTTGGTGCTATTAGAAGTAGTGAAATTGACAATGGTCTCCTCCTATTTATAAAACCAGGTCCAATATCTCATGTAAGATAGCTCACCAGAATAATATTTTGACTCTATGTGGCCCCAAAAAACTAAACTAATAATGACTTGTATCTCCTCAGAGAGTTTGTCCAGTGTCATTATGGGCCCATCTGGATGTAAACATCTCCTGGAACATATTAATCTTCTGAAAATACTCCAAACTGCTAGTGAACCAATAGCATGGCAAACAATCCAAAGGAACTCCTAGGGAGCCTATACTAAGAAAGTCATTTAGCAATGCTGGAAGACGTTGATCAGAAAAACAGGAAATTAGTATTGACAGAATCAAGAAGATCCGAGAAGTTACTGCGTAAGAAAAAGAGATACATGATCTCAGGCCACCAAAAATAGATAAAAGTGCTAAGAACCTAACAGATCTATATCTTCATAAAGAGGATTGCAGGTTTGAGCCGCAACTAAGAATGCATCTATTTAATGCGGACCTGCAAAATATTTTCGACTAGCTTCTCTCTATTGACATTTTATGCCATTCTCAAGGTATGGAGGCGTGAGTACGAATGGTGACGGAAGCTTCTGGTGAAGTTTATGTAACAGAAGCAAGGGATGGGTACATTCGAGTGGTAATAAAATCACGTGAATTCATGCCATCGTTTGAGACAAAGCACGATTTCAATGTATCAGTTGACAAATAGTATGCATCAGTTAGATAATAAAAGTTGAACTCCTCACTTGTTTATTATTGTCCTTCAGTTTAAACTTAACACTAATTTATTTAGAAGCACTTACATATAAAACCAAAAAGGGGTTGTTGCATATATTTCTCACCAAAAAATTTTACACCTTTTAAATTTGTGTCTTCAAGTGTACAAAACCTGAAATGTGCATGTTGATTTGAGGAAATTTGTTAATTGCTGCTACGGCCTATTGGTTATTACTCACACTTTGTGGCCTAAAACCACTACTACCAGTCTTTAACTCGGCCCTCATTGAGGATCACCTCCGCTACCACAATCTATGCAACTATTGTCTTTCCTATGTTTATGTGAAATTTCTTTCCTGTCGGATGACCTGGATTCAGTTGAAAGGGAATGGGTGTCGCATTAAAGCTTAATCTAACGTTGCAATCTATATCAAAGTCGAATTAAGCCTAAATTTTGTCATTTGCCGTTAGTAAATTGGGATTGATAAAAGATAATAATTAAATTGATGCCAGAACGCTCCTTAATATATATATATATATATATATATATATATATATATATATATATAAGGAAGAAGGAGCAAATGCAAGTTCTGCGGGTGATAACAACCACCACAGGGCTTTCGCCATATTTATTTTCTGCCTTTCAAAACAATTTTGAAGACAGAAACAAAGGTGCAGAAACCTTGCATTGCAGACTATATTACAATATAGTACAAGAAAGAGAAATTGGACGCGAATGAGCAATGAGACAAGAAACAGAAGTTTTTTAGGGGTAAGAGAAAGGGACATTAGAAGAATACTAGAATCAAAAAGAGCAGAGGGCGGCACAATGAAGGCAATCCTTTACCGAAAAGACAGAAACAACGCCAGGGGAAAAAAGTTTGAAATTCCTGGCCGGGAGGTTCCTAGCTTAGAGAGATACTGAGTTTGATGAGGTAACGCTTTGGGCAAAGTAGAGTCACTGTGCCTGGTAGCTCAGTGGTAGAGCATCTGACCGGCAATCAGCAGACCCGGGTTCGAGTCCCGGCCAGGAATTTCAAACTTTTTTCTCCTGGCATTGTCTCTGTCTTCTCGTTAAAGGATTGCCTTCATTGTGCCGCCCTTTGCTCTCTTTGATTCTAGTCTTCTTCTAATGTCCCTTTCTCTTACCTCTAAAAAACTCCTGTTTCTTGTCTTATTGCTCATTTGCGTCCAATTTCTCTTTCATGTACTATATATATATATATATATATATATATATATATATATATATATATATATATATATATATATATTTAGAAATATATGGAATAGGGTATTAGTGATCACTTATTGAATGATGAAATACAGTATCAATACTAACGGGATTCAAACGAGCCGTCTTTGCCAGTGAGCCACAATTTAAAAAGTAGTGAAATTCTATTATTCTATTAATCAAGGTTTTGAAATTACTATAAATATTATTAAACGTGCAATTCATCGCGTATTAGGTTTATTAGTTATTATTATTTTCATATAAATTAAGAAACTATTCATTAATCCAATTTCATTTCCTAGTGTTTGAATTTACTGATAAACTTCTAAAAAGAGTGAAAAATAAATCTGAGTAAAGATCGTCATAATACATTTTGAAAATGACTTTATAAATGTGTATTCCTTATGAAGTTTTACGTGTACCTTTCAGATCTGACACTCGTTTTTCCCGGAAATGCATACTTTTCCCATAATCCACCAAGGTCTATACTATGAAAAGTCTGTATTTCAAGCAAAAACGAGCTTCAGATATGAAAAATACACATAAAACTGCATAAGAAAAATACATTTTGGAGATACAGACCAGACCTAACCTGGTAATTTAAAACGACGATAGTGCATCCTACTTTAGGCTATTTTCCTCCAAATTAACATTTCTTTGGTACTTTCGAAATGGGGGACTTTCCCTCCATACCCTCACGCCCCCTCCAACTTTAAAACGAACTCTTAATATCCCTAATTCGAAAGCCTACCATGAAATTGGAATGCAAACCTTGTTAGGCGTCTAATTTGATTCAAATCTTTGTGCACAAAACAGTTTATACGAGTATATAAAATGGTGAAGAGTCATTCAAACGAATCTTCACCCTATATATTTCTAAGGCCTGACAATCATCATTAAAAACTTTTCGTTTGGGTTGGTATCTTAATCTATCACAGCCGGCATACGCCATTATTCCAAAGAAACTAAAAACAGGAAGACCCGCGAAGCGTTCGGACTTTACGAAAATATAACGAAGCTTGTGATTAGTTAGGAAAGCAGAAAATACATGCGCAGTTGGCCTGGAGATATAAAAAAAGACTGGATTGGTTCATTATTCCCAAAGCACGCATGCGCAAATTGCCTCTACATTTGTAGATCTCAAAAGCCCAGGTCACTGTGATTGAATCACGGCAAAAGATGAAGGAGCTAGGTCGAAAATGATGCAGAAAGTTTTGAAGTTAGCAAAATAGCAATATAGTTTAGAAAAGTGAATAACTACGTTATTATTAATTTCCGGAAGTTAAAAAGGGCATCGGTAGGCGTCGTTTATATCTCTAAAAATTAAATAATCGTTTATATCTCTGAAAATTAAAACATCGTTTAATTTCTTTGAAAATTAAAAAATCTTAAATGTGTGAAAACGAATCTTTACCTAAATCTAAGCAAATGTATTTATATTTTTTTATATCTTTTAATGATAAGTCATCGTTAGGTTCTAGATGGAAAGGATAGCTATGAACTCAGAAAAGAAGTCGCACCATGGACCATACAACCCCCCTTCGGACTAGCAATAAAATAGCTCCATTAAGTCAATACTGAAAGAAAATTAATTTGAACACGAGGTGCATATCTTTGGGGTAAATTATATCTTTCCTTATACAATTGAGTAACGCACCTATTTTCTCGCTATAAAACAACATAAACCCTTTGAATTTTCTAATCAACTACTCTATATGTGCATTTAATTATAATAGACAGATTTCAGTTGTGAGTTATTATTTGGAAAACGTTTAGTCGACGAAATAAAAAATACCCTAATTACGATGTATTGTTCTGTACCTTTTGGGATTCAAAGAGTTACATTCAAAAAGATAATAATTAGGTTAAACAAAATAATGGAAAAATATTAGTAAATAAAAGGGACCTTATTTTAAATATAGATGGCTTCTCTTTTGGCGGAAGTAGTTGCTCTGATATCGTTTTGACAATAATTAGAGGAATTTGAGACCATTCTCTAACCAAAACATGCGGCAATTTCATCTGCAACCAAGGGAAGTAGCGTGTTTCCTCCACATTTGCATCGATACAAAACAGATGTTCGATAATCTTAAGTGTGGAGGCCAATCTTTGTCTCGCCTTACTCTTACGTCTCTATGTAGTACTATTTAAAAAACCCTCACACCATTCGGCAATAAGGATTGTACAACAGAATGAAAATGCTCACTTAAGCTTCGTAATTACTCTTTACTGTTACGCTACTATTGATTGCCAGTGCAAGATCGATAGAATTCCATGATATGGCTTCCCACCTCATCATGAAATAGCTTCCACGCTTCGGTGTAGGTCACGGAATAGGAATAAAAAGCTTCGTTCAGTTGCTTCCACCTGTAAACACATTCTAACGATTATTCTCTATCACTTCAATATTGATTTAAGAAAGGAGATTGTTTGAAATTCTATCACTTTTTGTATCCAGCTCCATGCACCTCTTGGCTTAACTATTTTAATCTACTTTAGGTTGGCATGGTGTTGCTTTATCTCTACAGTCACTCTTAGAGCTTTAGTTTCATGTTTATTCAACAACGCCTTTAAATACTCAGAAGTTTTGTCACTAAGTTTCTCCGTTCGTGGAGACGTACACTTAAGATACTTGTTTTTTTCATATTTGTGTGATGCATTATTTTTTCTAACTACGGTCTTTTTGAATCCTCCGTTTTTAATAGAAAATTGTCCATCTTGATTAATACATGATAATATCAGTATTTTTAAATAACATAATTTATCATTTTCATTATGAGTCGTAGAATATGTTTACTTTTTCTCATGAGTCGTAACCATCGAATAACTTGTTTTGAAGAATAAATAGAACAATTATTTATTAACTCTTTTATTATGTTATTAAATTCTTCATGTATTTATTCATAATTTCTATTTTTTTCAATAATTGAGCCCTGACAATAGTACTAACATAAAGACAAACCCCCATCTCTTAGTTAATAAGAAAGATAAGGGGAAGAAATATAGAAAAAAACATTTAAAGGAAGATCGTGGAAAGCTAACCTTTTGAAAGCATCGAGAATAGGCAAAATTTACTCCCAATCCGATGTTTCTGCCCATTAATTGGCCAGATTAGGGTAATAATATTATCCGAGACGTAAATAGTGCGATTAGGAAACAAGGAGAGCAATGTGGAATATTAGCTAGAGGGGCTGACAAGTCTCATAAATATACCTCTGCTTAGTAACATTGACATTCTTTCCCTTGAGCATATACAAGAAGATTACATGGAGAATTTTTGGCCTTATTTCATGGAAGCAGAAGTTTTCGGGCCAGAGGGAAGACAGAAAGAAGAAAATATTAGGGCAATGGTAAGGAGGAGAGTAGATGGGCTTAAGCACCTATGAAATGTCCACGCTTAGAACATAAATGGATGCAAATTTATAAAGTAATAACGAGAAATAGTCACGTTAGTGGTTGTTTAGTAGAACAATGCGTAAGAAATATAAGAGTAACTCCTACGATTTGAGATATAAGAATTGAAATTCAATCTAGATCAACCTTATAAGGATATGTAGTAGATTTCATTCTACCACAATGAACTGTACTTTTACTGTACAATAAAAAGAGGATCTGAACAGAAGAGGACGATCAAGAAACAGACCTTTGCATGGTGGCTTCTCGAAGAGTTTCAAACTCGAGAGAACTTGGCCCGCTTTGACCTCATCTATTGAACGAGGCAAGATAGACATTTTAGACAAAATTGGAGTTTTCAATAGAGGAACCCCAGTAGGAGCTTCGAAAACATGAAAGGAGAATGCGCAAAGTTGGTCTTATTTTGAATTTCTAAAGACAGCTGGAAAAGAAAATACACTCTGATTTAATCTTTAAACTCCTTTGCTATAGGCCTAAGGAGTTAAACAGAACATGAAATAACCTTAACCCTGGCTCTTTCCCAAAGTAAACCCCTTCCTTGCGCTTGAAAAATCGAAACAATATATGCAGCGGCTTCCAAATCAGCTGATCCGATAAAAAACGACAATTTTATGACAAAATAATTGACAACACCTGAAAAAGGAAGTTTAGATGAAGTTCGGCATCGAATATTTCTACGCAACAGACGAATACCGAGTGTGAGGTCAGGCTTCCAAAGTTGCAGCTGGTCACCAGCTCTGGTCGTTCTGCAGATAAAATAGAACGGAACGAGGAAATTGATATAATAGTTGCGCCTCCAATTGAAGTAATATATGTTTGGCTAAGATAGTGTACCACCCTTTATCCCTTCACCGCAAGTAAATATTTCAACCAAATTTGGTAACGCAATAATGCTTTGCATTGTTTACGGTTTAGTTATTTATGATTTGTATGTATATTTTGAGCTATTTGAAGTGTTAGAGAGATTATGCCATTTAAGTTCGTATGTTTTATATGAGGATTATAAATTATTTGCATTTTCGCAAATGAGCAGAAAGTTGTTGATTATAACCTCAAACAAAAAGCAAAATTAGCTTGCGACTCTTATCAATAGGATGGCTTCCAAGTGAGCTTGTTTTTTGAGTTAATAATAGTTCATTTTAAATGAAGTGTGAAAATTCAAATTACTTATCCCTTACTTATCCCTGCAAATTGAAAAAATGCTAAAGACAAATTAGTCTTATGCAGATATCTCTGATTAGCTATATGTAAATTTGAGAGCAGTAAAGAACCATGCACAGGCTTCTTTAATGCAATAGAGTTCAGTCGTTGGAGTGACAGTCTCTATTGATCAATTTTAAAATTGATTGAAAGTTTATGGTATTAATTCAAACGAAATTTATCCTCCTTCTTCAGACTTAAAAGGAATTAGATGTATTGATATTTTCTGAGATAATTAAAGGTGACATAAAATAGTCTCCATCCAAAGCATGATAAATAAGAGCACAAAAAATCACATGTATTAAAATTCTATGTAATGAAAGCTAGGAGGGCATATTAAAGCATTCCTTAAAATTTAAATTTAGTTTAAAATTTTCAGCCTTTTTATAAGTTGCAATTTAGAACAGCGAAAACATGTTTTTACACTGTTGTTTATAAAACATAAAATAAACAGAGAAGAGAAAGAACAGTAAGTGTAGGAAAAAACAAGCAAAAAAGTTATGAAAATTTAATCTCTATGACTTTTAAAATCTAAGAGCCTGATGGTGTATTTCAAAGCTCCAGGTACAATTTCGTACCCAAAAACGATTTAAATAGTAAATGAACAATTTAACCTTTTGAACATAATGTCTTTCAGAAAGGGAACAAAACACTATTTTAAGGTCAAACGGCGATAGTCTTCTAACATCGCCCTACTGGATTTGATCCAGGCATGAACGATCACGAAGTTCAGCGCACGTAGATTTGTGGATATGGACGCGCCGTGTTTATCCCTGCACTGGGGAGAGTAGAACACACACTTAACACACCAATTAAAAAACTTGTTTCTTTCCTCTCCCCTCTTCGCACCATATGGCATACACACTCTTTTTGAAAGAATCCTACTGATAGGTATCTACATACATCCGCATAGCTCTGGCGCTGCTACCATCATGCTCACTAGCGATTGTCATTCTGACCTTTATGTCAATTTCATTACCTGGTGTGGATCAGCCCTGACCAAGTACGGATGGCGAACAACGACAACTAGTACTACAAAAACTATCAAACGCTGCAATATCTTGGAGTTGCTGGCGTTTTAGGGCGAGCGGGCGGATGAGAGATAGAGGCACTTATTTGGTGGATTTGATGACTAGGAGCAGAACGAAATTGGAAGTTTTAGGGACAGTCGCTCTTCACATGTCCGGGAACTCCGCAAGAAAAACAAATTATCGGCCTACGAGGGTAACCCGTCGCTGGGAGATTATTAATGAGAGGCTTAATATCCCTTGATTCTGGCGGGAGATGGTACTTGGGTTTAAAGGGACAAGATACCTTCACAAACCTGATGGAATTCTTTGGGGGGAAATTTTGATAGGTTATGTTTAGATTTGGGGGATAAAGGATAAGACTTCTTTGGGTCCTTCGGGTAAAAATGGTGACTTGATGCGTGCACATCCACTTCTTCTATGCATTCCTTGAAAGAAGACAGGCGTCTGTCCTTCACGAATCCGCGGATTTCAGAGTGTAGTGCAACCATCTATTGATCCCATAGAATAAAATCAATTAGGGACTCGTAGTCGCGGTTGACTTGAGCCTAGTCCAACCGGAACTGAAAAGTTCTCTGGGGGTAAATCCACGTTGACGGTAGGTCTGGCCGGGGAATATTCTCGCCTGGCGGAAATTTGACCTATACTAATCGGGATTCATATTAACCACCGAAAATAATTCGGACTTGAGGAAGTATTCGAGAGTGGCCTCGGCCGTGAGTGAAATGAAGATTTCTCGGATGTAAGTATTAAGGAGAGGAATAGTCGAGTGACTCCATCGGCTTTAATATCCCAGTCGTTCACTTCAAAAATTTTCTCAAAGTGAGGTAATTAGGGGCTGAAATACTAGACGTCCTTAAACTCTGTCAACTTTACAGAAGGGGTATGGGTGATTCATTTCTCGAGCTAACAGAAAGGGTCTCCAAATGATGCCTGTTAAGCTCACGCTCATGCTTTCTCTCTCTCAGCTTCTTTTCCTTCTTTTTCAGTTTCTCTTAGTTCTTTCCTCTTCTCTCTTCAGCTTCTCTCTGTTCTCGTTTTACTGCCCTTTCATTTCTTTCTTCCCCCTAAACATATGCAACTATATCCTTGCACGACAACCCGAGGAGCTCTCTTAGTTGATAAAAATACTCAAATAAGGATATCTTGTTGGTGTAAATGCGCCTCTAACCGCTCGGCGCACCCAAGAGACTTACGGAAAAGATTATGATGCTCTGGCCATCGTATAAAAAATCCTAAAGGAGAATTTGTTACGCAAAGGTTGCACGCAATAAAGAAAATAACATGAAAGATAATTCAAAACTTGATCGCTATGTAACCACTGATTGTAAGCATTGCGGGGAATGAACGCACCGATGAGGGTGCCAAAGAGTCCGCGAGGACTCTGTGACCGGACCAGCATTTCGCTCTTCCTCACACCGACTACAGGGCAGTAATACGGGCAGCTCTTCGGACTGCTTGGCAAAGAAGATGGGAGACGGTCGAAGGGAACATAAAGTTGCGTGCCATTGCTGCGCGACTGTTCCCATGGGCCTATCCCCCACTCCTGCGGCGGCTTCAGGTTGCTTTCTGTCGTCTCAGAATCGGGCACACTCGTGTGATGCATCGCTATTTGATGGAGCGCTTGCCTGCGCCCTATTGCAACGACTGCGTCGTCCCCCAGACTGTTCGGCACATTCTTGTCGAATGTCCCAGTCTGGGTGATCTTCGCGCACGACACCTGTTCCGAAACCGGGATGGGCGGGGTCGCTACCGCCTGTCCCTTGTACTCGGGACGAGTGCGTGCACTTTGACTTGTGGACTTATTGACTTTTGGGGGGAGGCCGGCCTTCTCCCTTTCATTTAACCCGGTTCAATTGTTGTTGTTGTTGTTTTTGTTATTGTTTTTGTTATTGCCTTGTTATTGTTATTGTTATTTCTTTTTATTGTTGTTTCCCTTTCAATTTTTTAAAGTAGCCTAGAACTAGGCTGTTTGGTTACGGCAACTTATGCCTAAGTCGGCAGTCGCCAGATAGCCCCTTAATTAAAAAAAAAAAAAAATGCACTGAGGGCATAAGGGTGTTGCCTTCTACCAGAGCCTCCTGGCGAGAAACACAAATAGAAGGCTGCAGGCCTTTCTGGCAAAGTAACACATCATTTGTAATCATATGAATAACAGTACAGTATTATTAATGAGATTTTTTTGGTCTTTGAACCCATGTTTAATAAATTTATTACGCAATGGCTTCGCCACTTCCTCATACGGGGAGAGCTTGCGCTTCGCTAATATGATTAAAAGTTAAAGTCTAAAAAAGCATCCATGGTTAAATTTAGTTTAGAACTCTAAACTAAACTTCCCCCCTTTCAAAATATCACCTTGCTAAAATATAGTTATAGAAGAAGACATATATAAGTCAATTTTTTTAACTTCACCATTTGGGTTTTAAAAAATTCGCAAAATTTCGATACTTTTATTTATTTCTGAACTTCACCATTTTGTTTTTGATATTATAAAAGAATTATTAAAAAAAAATAAAAATAATAAACATAAGTCATTAACGAACTAAGATGAAATTATTATTCAAATACTCGAAAAAATTTCCTTCTTAAATTATAGAGTTAGTGATGATGATAAACAACAATAAAATATAATTTTACCGCAATAACTAGCCAGAGATGATTTGATCAACCCAAGGCATCGGTGAAGGTGTATGTAGTTTAGGGTGCGTATCGTAGTCACGACTTTTAATATCACAGTTATGATAAACAGTTATCTATGGATAAACAATACCATAGATTAGGGTTGCACTGATATGCAAATTATTCGATAACCAATATATCGGTCGATACCGATATTTCGGCGCCGATACAAGGTTAACGAAATCAAACTAAAATTATATATTGGCGAATATTTTGGCCAAATGGAGGAGCAATTGCTGTATATAAAAAAATGTGTTCAAGGACGTCATTTCTGACAATTTTAGACGATCGCAATCTTGTTAAGCCTCATCGTCCTCGTATGTTTACAAACGTATACAATACTATGAATAATAAAATCATTCGATAATAGTTAAATCTATTGTAGCGTAAATGCACTATTAATTTAAGTTGGTGTATTATTTACGTAATTATTGCTATAACTTTTAAGTTTTTTTAGAAATTAACGCCTGCATTGTGAGGCTTAAGGCTAAGTTTGCAATTTCTAGATCATTATAGCGTCCCTCCCCAGGCAACATATATGCATCATATGCTGGTTCCCTTATCTAACACACATTATAACTTATCCACTTAAATAGCAGGAGTCCACATCTTCACTACTTACAAGTACTAGAGCTACCTGGCCAACAACGCCAAATAAATACAATTAACTTATGATTTCAAATTTTCCAAGATGGCAGCATCGTCTCACCCAAAGTAAATCGTAACAATGACTGAAATCGCCCCCTGGTGAGCATAGCGGCAAAAAACCGCGCTGACTTATCGCTCGACTATGGAAGTAGCAGAATCCGGAATTTAGTGAAGCTACCAATCAAGTATTCGTTATCTATGATGTAGCTTAAGGAGAATATGTTACTTCAGATTTTAATTATGTTTTTCAGTTGTATACATGTATTTGCTCAAGCGTTTCTCAATGCTCTCGTCGATTTCCTCTTCGAATTAACCTTGGAATAATTTGTGGTCAATTTTGAAATGTGTCAGAAATATTCAAGTGGTGCCGGAATCTCAAAAATGGTGTCAAGTTTGAGGGCCCCGGAAGATATTAATTAATAAAGTTCTATTAAAATGACACCACTAAGGTACCATCAACGCTTAGTGGACTGTGATTAAATATAAGCGCACTAATGTGAAAATTAGCTGGAAAACAAAGTTTGGAGATTTCTTATGTAATAATACCCTAGATAATTCCCTTGATCGATTTAATGGACTCAGTCATTTTTCTGCCTAAAATAAATTAAGTACTGCAGAACTCCTCAATTAAACATTAAAGAACCAAGAACCATCCGAGAGCCAAGCCAAAAATAAAAACTTTGGAACTAGAGAATAAAGACCAGCAAACGACATTCGATCCACAAAAGGCCACGCTAAGAAACGAATAGTTTAAAGAAAAAGAATAGAGCGTAGAGTAGATAGGATAATAGAAATGAGCAAAGAATATATTCGATGCAAAAAAAAGCGAAGAGATAAAAGATTTTATAAGATAATGCTACAACGAAATCATTTACCATCAAATGAATAACCAAATTAATTATCTTTAACTTCTATGACATTTAATAATGAAGTGGAGAATAATATTGCATTTTCCAATCCTCTGACATATTTAACCTCTAAACCCTGATATTTTAAAAGTTTTTTTACAGTAAGTAAGATTGGACTATGTTTTCACATTTATAGATGTGAGTTACATAACATTTCCGCTTATTTAATATAAATGTAGCCATACTCAAGTGCATTCACTCGAATAAATATTCACGACAAGTAAATTACAATGGGCGGAAAATGCAAAAGTTTTAGGGAAAATATACTTATATGAGGATTAACACAAGTTTAATCGCTGTCATTATATACTTATATATTTTTTTCACTATACTCTACATAATTGTTCGTTTAGAAGACGTTCAAATCCAGCTTCCTATTAGGCAATACTGTATCTACATTTGAAAATACCGCTTCAAATGAATTTTTAAAAATATTAACTGCGGAAACTTCACAGCTCGCTAAAGTAAACAATACCAGGTTTGTGTGATTTCATAACTGAAGTAATTTTGAGCTATGCTACTGTTGAAGAGCTTGTTTATTAATTAAAATAAATTTTGTGAAGACTGTTTGTTCTAGCATTCATCTCTAATTTAAACTTCAAAAAAGTATTTCTTTAGAATCTAAACGCCACTGAATTCTTAATCCTAAGTCACTGTTTTCTTGCGATAATACACCTAATTTTCAGCAGTTTATATGAAGGAAGGGAAGATAAGTTTAGATAAAAAATAGCAAAGAAAAGCCGAAATTGTGCCATTAATTATAAGCATTCTCATCCACAAAATCACTAGCACAAATGTTGAAACAGGGAAATAATAGAAGTAATTAACCTAAAGGCAACAACCACTTTAGAGAAAAACCAAAGCAAAATAATCTATAGAAGGAGGTTTTTAAATGTTCCCCTAGTAAATGTTCTTATTTATAAAACGTGCGGAAAATTAGCCATTTGTATTAATGTTCTTCCCTCCTTCTAATATTTTTGTACATGGTTCTCCTTTTAAAAGGGAAGGGGGTCACCTCGTTAAAAGAAATCTCTGTAATCGACTTATGGAGGAATGGAGCTTCTCATGCAATTTTGGCAAACTTTGCTAAATTTGAGGTGAGAGGTTGATGTTAACAGTTATTTAGCCAGAATTGGGTTCTTACATTGTGAATATGAGTTTCCAAGTATGCGTGTTTGGGTGTGACCATAGCACAATACATTGCGAGAAAACAACAAAGTAAAATTATTAGAATGGTCTTCCCACGGAGGAAGATAATTGTACCTCAATGATTTACGAGCCACCTTCGATATTTTATTTTCCTGAAAGTTTTTTTTTAAGACTTTTCTCATATCTTTGATTTTTAAGTTCATTTAATTATCTTTGGTTTCGCCTGCGTTACTTATAAAGTGAATACCATTCTCTCGTTGAGAGTAGTTTGCTCTTTCCCTCAAAATCTCTATCAGATGGATTGAAAATAAGTCTTTCAAAGTTCTCAGCCAAAAATCCCATTGGTAAACAATCTTAGATTTCAGCGTTTTCCTTTTTTTCTAAATAATTTCGAGTGATATCTAAATTTTTTGTCGATTCCACATTCAACGTTTGTTTTCAAATAAATGGCGATAAATGATTGATTTTGTCCGAATAGAAAGGAAAAACTGCCGCAATTGAATTACAGAGGAAATAAAGAATGAAGCAAAAGAGAGGAGAATGACAGAATGAATAGAATGTTTTACGAATAAGTAACGAAGTAAAATACTGAGATATATTTAAAATAAAATATAAAAATAAAAAAATCAACGAAAATATCTTCCTTATATTTACCTCCCAGACAATTTATAGATAAACAAACTTTTAGAGAACCCAACTTCTAATGACTTACTCACGATTAGTGGCCTACTTCCGTTCTACGTATCTTCGCTCACCCTAACTTCACTGCTTTGTAAAACTATATTCCCAAACCTTTGTGGCAGAGATGACCAGCTTGGATTCAACGTTGTAGAAAAATAAATCCATAATACTCAGAAGAAACAAATGACAAGCCATTGAAATCATGACAAAAGCACCATCGGAAACAGTAAAGAAAAATGATCCCATCGCCATTCACGGAATTCTCTCGAGCTATGGAATAGCCGAGTGGAAGAGCTGCCTTCCATTTTAGTGAGGTAAGTCCCATCTTGTGCGGTCCGTCATTCGATGAATCTGATTCAGATTGATCTTGCGGCGCAGCCGAAGAAAGATTTGACATTTGTCTCCTAAGTTGAACTGTAGTTCCGTCAGTCCGCATCCACCACCTTACAGTAGCAGAGGAAATTGAAGTCCTCTTCTCAAATACTTGAATAGATATTTGTAACCCATAAGAGACGAAGGAGAGAGAGTAAAAGCTTTTGGAAAAAGAGGGAACTCGTTTAACCAGCGAGGGAAATTCAATAATTGGAGAAATAAAGAGGAGCAAAGATGAAACTAACGGCTAATTAAAAAAAATGAAAATTGAGAATGGTTTGAAATGATTAAGGCAAAGTTATTCAACCCTAATTACTTGAGCCAGGTGAGGCGTGATATAACCTTCTTGACAGCGCTTTTAAGGAGATTAGAGCCACTCAGAGATATGCATTGAAGCAATTTAGAAAGTCTTAATTAAACCTCAAAAACAACTATGAATAATTTTGTTTTCGAAAATTTAACTGGTTTTACCATTTAAAAAAAATTCAGATTACATCGAGATAAAATTCTCATAATAAATTCGACCTAAATTTATAAAACAATCTTGAAAATTAGAACCACTTTATCGCTAATTTAAAAAAAAACGCCAACAGAAAGCTACTAATGAACAGCCTCTAAGACATTTTTAGATTGGGCTTTTGAAAAAGGCGAAAAAATTCCAGTTGCTCGCAATGACATCTTTTATTCAAAGATACATATATTTATAACAATATAGGGCAAGGATATATAAATTCAATTTAAACTTATTTGCGGTCATTTCCCTGAAAAGCCACATAATATTTGTATATAAATATTTCTCTGCCTCTTGTCCTGAGAAGATGAAATATTTCATTATAAAGCGCGTCACCTTTCCTAAAGTTACTGTCTAATAGATACGAGTATGTAATGAGTAACATTTAGAGAATACGCAATTTATACGATTCATTTTTTAATAATATTTTGTGTTAGAAATACAATCTAACATTACAGGACTTTATAATAGATGCCGAATTCGAATTCTGCTTTCATTATGCATTTTGGCACAAATGTTTATTATTCTTGCATCCCTAAGTAACTCTCACAGCGATATTATGTGATTATGACTGAGCTAAAATTAACATTTTAATGACAAGAATTCTCCGATCACCTCAGAGAATAATATTTTCGCAAGTAGACTTGTATTTAGTTGGTGGATTCCTGGAATAAGTTTTGAAATTACTTATATTTGTTCGATAAAGATGGAGTATAACTAAATTAGTTCAACGAGATTGGGCAAACCGTTAGAGGATACAAATTAATTTTATTTAAGAGATCGAGAACATCTGGTGGAGGCAGTATAAAGTTTACTGCCAGACTCAGAAACTAATTTAAGTAAATTTAATTTCCAAGTAAGTCTACATGAGATTAAAAATTGCATATTATTGCAATAACAGTCTCATGTCTAAAATCAGAGAGTAAAATATAATGTTAAGGGCAATAATTTTTTTAAAAGATAGGCATACAGGTAGCTTCTAGAGAAAAGAATCAATGGAAGTTGTCTGGCCTTTTGTAGATGAAAGGGAGTTTGCTGGTCTTTATCCTCGAGTTCCGTAGTTTTTATTTTCGGTTTGGCTCTTGGATGTTTCGGGATTATTTAATTGATTTACATAATTGAGAAGTTCTGCAGTACTTACAAATATTAGGCAGCATAATGACAAAATCCGGTAAACCGATCCAGGGCATTATCCAGGTTAAAATTATATAAGAATTCTCTAAATTTTGCGTTTTAGCTAAGTTTCACATTCTTGCGCTCAAATTTAGTCGCAGTCCACTAAGTGTCGGTCGTATCTTGGTGGTGTCATTATAACAGAAATTTATTAAAGTATGTTTTGGGGGGCCATCAAATCCAACACCATTTTTAAAATTCTGGCACCACTTGTTAAATATTTCTGTAAGAGTATTCCCTCGAGAGACCTCCGTGAGAGGAAGCCCATTGGAAATACCCCTCTATTCTTTCAATACCACGTTAGCCGGCGTGAGAATTTTATAGTCGAGGAAGAATCCGTCAATCGCTTAATCACCTGCCCCAGCTCTGTTTGTTTTCAGATGCCGATCCTCCGCCTCCTACCCTGCGATAACGATGTGCGCGGCCATATTAACCCTATCCCCATATCGCGAGGCGAGTTTGATCTTCTAGAACGACGCGTTATCATGGATTGTATTTGATTAGACTGGCGCCAAGAATCCTATGGCAACCGCAAGGCCCTGAGGCGTCTAGCAGAGCAGCCACCTGGGTATTTAACCCGAAGCTCACCATCTCTCGAGGAGATTGAAAGCTCGCCATCCACTCCGTCCGGAGTAGCGTCTGTTTCCTGTTACCCCCCATAACTCATTGTCGTACTTCGTCAAAGATTTCGTCAAGAAATCTACCTTCGTTAAGCTTCGGCCCATTTCAGAGGAAAGCTATTAAGCCCCCTTCTGCCCGGAGAGTTGTGCGGCCCTCTCATCTTCTCTACCCCTTCAAGTTTCTTGTCTTTTGAGACTGAGACTCTTTGCCAATCAGGAGAATCGTTTCGAAATGAGATTACGTCTCTCTGGAGCAAAAAATCTCCTTCTTCATCCCGAAGTAATGCATCCTCATCTTGGAGACCTCCCAGTGAGGACTCTCCCCCATCCAGTTTGCCCGCGCTTGAAGGTAAGGATATCAGGAACAGGCATACAGACATTACCTCGTTAATCATAACTTAATTCATTTAACTACCATAAGAAAATGTTCCCCCTTTTGTATATATTTATAAATTTCCCCCTTTATTCATATATATTAAAATTATATTTTTGGGTATTGTCTTTATATATCCTCTGAATTGCAACTTGGCAAGCCATTAATCTAAACCCGGTCAACCGTAATTCGCACTCTTTATTAATCGTTGCCCAGACATATCTGCAGCGGCCTGTGGTCAGCTGTCTGCCCGTGCTTGTGTAAGACTGAGCACCGGCTAGTCTACACAAGTATACCTCGACATATATATATATATATATATATATATATATATATATATATATATATATTTATCTAAGGTCAGGTATAGTTGGGTACATTTTGTATTGAAAAACCCAGATTCTTAATCACTATCCTTATTTTTATCTAGTGGCAGATAAAGTTAGGATATTTTTTGTTGGAAAGAACCCTTTTTCTTTTCAAGTTCCTCCCACCCCATCCCAAGTTAAGTTGTTCAGTAACCAGTTTGCCAAGTTCGTTCAAAGATATCAAAAGAAAGTGAAACAAATTCTTCTATTTTTTTATTGATCTTTATTTGTGGTAAACAAGTTTTTTTCCAAATTTGATTTCCCTTGTGAGTGTGTTCTGTTTTGGGGAGATGACGATCTTTCCAGGAAACCAGCAGAAGATAATCTCGAAATCTGCCCGGCTCGCCAGAACCGTGGCGTCACGGATTTCACGAACCAGGGGATGCGGAGATTCCAATGCCCCGAGAGCACTCAAGGAGCTTTGTGAGTCGCTATAGATCACAATCCGGTCTCCGAACCGGGCACGTCACGTAATCTCCCGTACCGAGTGGTGTATTGCCACCAGCTCGGCCGTGAAGACAGACGCAGCGCATGGTAGAACCCCACTGACTTCAAACCGAGAGGATACGGCGTGAAAGCTGACCCCCTATTTTGACTTGGAGCGATCCGTATACACTGGCACGGTACCAGCGTGACACGATGTGTGCTTCAAAAAGGTAGAACGCAATACTCCTGGCGCAGTACAAGCTTTGGGAGCAGAGGCTGGCGACAAATAGCCAAATTTGGTACCCTCCAGGGTGGCGTCTTGGGCAAAACCTGGGGCGCCACCGGCCCGAGAGCTATATCTACATCTCGAAGGAGTTTCCTGGCCCTAAACCCAAAGGGCTTAGGGTATGACTGGCGTCTCTCAGCGGCATAGGCACCATCGAGATCAGCTGCGGATGCAGTGAGAGCTGTTGGCGACTGAGAGAGGTGCCGGGCTCGCGCATACAGGCGAGTGATGCGCTGCACGCGGCGCAGAGCGAGTGGCATCTCCCCAGCATCGACCAACAGGCTCTCAATGAGGGAAGTGCGAAAGGCACCGGTCGCAAGGCGAAGGCTGATGTGGTGGATCGAATCCACCTTCCGCAATAAACGCTCAGCTGCGGATGCATAAAACTCGCATCCGTAGTCGAGCTTCGAGCAAACAAAGGATCGATAAAAAGGTAAGGCAGTAGCCCTATCAGCGCCCAAAGCGCTGAACATCACGGAACGGAGACAAGAGACCCTAAGGCTGCGAATATGAGCCTCCCAGGTGAGGTGTCGGTCAAATACAAGACCAAGGAAACGGTGCGACTTAACCACTTCCAGGCGCACCACATTGAGAAACAAATCTGTGTCGGGGTGAAGCCGTGGATGGCGGCAGAAGTGCACCACCTTAGTCTTGGTTAAAGAAAACCGAAACCTGTGCGCTTCGGCATAGCGAGAGACGCGGTTCAATGCCTGTTGGAGTCGACGCTCCAGAGTTGGCATCTGGGCCGCGCCAAAAGAGATCGAAAGGTCGTCCACGTAGAGCGTAGCGAGAACATCTTCCGGCAGCACTGATTGCATGCCGTTAATGCTCAGGGAAAAGCGTGTGACACTGAGGAAACTTGCCTGAGGGACACCCTCTTCTTGCTCCTTTGGGCCGGAGAGGGCACCCCCCACCCGTAAGCGGAATTGGCGATCTCGCAAAAATTCAGATATAAACATTGGGAGGCGTTTCCTCGCCCCCATCGTGTAGAGAGTCTCCATGATACCGTATTGCAATGCGGTATCATAGGCCTTCTCCAGATCAAAAAACACCGTGGCGTAGTGCTGTCTACGAAGGAAAGCCTCGCAGACGGCATTTTCCAGTCAGATCAGAGCATCCGACGTGAAGTGGAACTTACGGAAGCCGCACTGTGCAGAAGACAAATGGCCTCCGCTGTCCAGGAAATAGGCTAATCTAACATTTACCAATTTCTCCATCAACTTGCACATGCAAGAGGTTAGAGAGATTGGGCGGAAACCAGTCGGAGTAGAGTGATCTCTCCCCAGCTTGCGAAAGGCGAGCACAGTAGCGATTCGCCAGGAGTCTGGGAGAAGACCTTACACCCAGATCCTGTTAAACAAATCTTATAGACAGGCCATGCCTCGCTCACCCAGGTGTCAAAGCATGGCGTACGGAACATCGTCCGGACCATGGGCGGTGTCCGCGCACGAAGCGAGAGCGAAACGGAACTCAATCACACTAAACGTGTCGTTGAAGGGTTCTCCGCCTCTGGAGGTAAAGTCCAGCCGGCGGCCTTCCGCAACATCCCGACGTGCATTGAATGCTAGTGGAGCAGCATCACGGCTAGAGAATGCGGAAAAAGCGGTCGCTAAGGATTCCGCCACGGACGCGGGGACCGAGATTGCGGTCCCATTCTCCTGGAGAACGGGAGGGGGGTCCTGCGAGAACTTGCCTCGAATCCTTTTGACTCGCTTCCACACCTCAACTAAAGGGGTCTTCCCGTTAAGTGAAGACACGTATGCCGCCAAAAAGAGCGGCGGGCGCGCTTCGAAATATACCGGAACCTAGCCCTAGCCCGACGAAATTCAGCGACAGTGAAATCGTTCGGGCGGCGCTTATAGCGCATGTAGGCATAACGCTTCTGTTTGAGGGCCGTCTCACACTCGGCTGACCACCATGGGAGTGTTCGGCGTGCAAAACGGCCAGACGTCCTAGGAATAGTAGTCAGGCCCACGGCGATGAGGTTGCCGGAGAAGAACTCAACGGCCTCATCTACCGACCTTAACTCCTTAACTGAGATAGAGAATTCAGTCATTTCCTGAAATGCAGGCCACCGCGCCCGCGCCAAGCACCACCGAGGTGGTCTCTCAGGCGGCAGTTGCCCTAAAAATGATATTTGAATGGGAAAGTGATCACTACCATGGAGGTCATCGACCACGCCCCAACCAAAATCAGGCTGTGCATCCGAAGAGCACAAAGATAGGTCGAGGCAAGAAAATGAAGCGGTTCTCGGACAGTGATGCGTAAACTCCTCCACGTTTAGGACACCCATCTCAAGCTCTTTGATCAGATCGGCAAGGACTTTTCCCCTGAGATTTATCGAATAATCTCCCCAGAGAGGATACTTGCCGTTCAGATCTCCAAGCAAGAGATAGGGCCTCGGCAACCGCGCCACGACGCGGCGGAAGTCCCCCGCCTTGAAGTCAGCTGACGGTGAAATGTACGCAGAAATCAGAGTATACCTCCTATCCAGGTGCAGCTGCACAGCCACTGCCTGAAAGGAGGTATTTAAAGAGAAAGGAAGAACGGGGACATCATGCCGGGTGTAAACCCCACATTATCCAGCCTGGCCATCCCGCGGTGGTGGGGTCGCAAGACCCTTTCCCATAGAAGGGCGGGCTGGGGGCACGCGCCTAGCAAGGTCTCCTGCAAAACGATAGCTAACGGGGAACGGGATAAGACAAGCCTCCGCAACTCCTCCCAGTTGGCCCCGAGTCCACGGCAATTCTATTGAAAGTATATGCCCTCTAGGCCTAGCTCGGAGGAGACCCGGGGGCCCTCCTCGAACTGAAGACCCTCACATGAATGGCTTTACGCTTCCCGGGGGCAGAACCCCGGGCGAGGTGGCCGTACAAAGCCCTGAAGGCCTTGTCGCTTTTGAGGACTTATTGGGGGAGGTTGTGCTCACCATGCGAGTCTTTTCCTCCTTCCACCTCGAAACCTTAGGCAGGCGTTGCGGCTTTGGAGGTGACATGCCCTCTTTTTGAGGGACCACCATCTCCGAGCCACTCGCTCCTCCTCGAAGCAGGGGCGAAGGGGCCGAAGCTCCTTTGTTGCTGTCCTCCTTTTGAAAAACAGCTGTAAGAACCCCGGAAGATGGCCTAGCGACCATCTTCAGGGGTGTTGCCTCCTGTGAGTCTAACGACTCGTTGGAGGCGCGTAGCCGTTTCGACTTACGGGAAACGGTCACACCGGGGGAAGAAGGGGGAGCCCTGGTTTTAGCCTGGGCAGGGTATGAACGCTTTTTGCCGCCAGCTTTACCAGGGGAGCACCTGGGTTGGATAGAGCCCGCAGAAGGGCTCCGAATGGGTGCAGAAACAACCATGCACATTGGGCCTGGATGGGCTATAAGCAGAGGGTGCCTTCCTAACTATTGAGGCATATGACGTCCCAGGCAGAGCCGGGCGCGCCAGGACCAAGTCTTTGGCCTCGCGGAATGAACGTCGATCCTGGGCCTGAACGTCCAGGATTTCTTTCTGAAGGAGGTATGCACCACATTGCTTCGAAAAAAGCAGGGTGCGGCTCTCCGCAATTGACACACTTGGCCACACACGATTTGGACTTATCGTGTGCGACCTTGGGGGCAATTTACACATACTTCGGCGGACCCTGACTTTGCACGTCTACATGAGAGATTCGTATGGCCGAAGCGGTGACAGTAATAGCACCGCCGCCGCAGTGGCACAAATGCCTTCACGCGGTAGCGGTACCAACCGGCACGCACCGACTCAGGGAGCTTATCACAGTCGAACGTGACGAAGAGTGTAAGGGTGGGTCTCAGGCCCCTCCCTGTTTTCTCATCACACGTTCGACCTTGACCGCCCCATGGTTGGCCAGCTCTAGGGTGATGTCCTCAATGGAGTAGTCAACGAGTTCCCTCGCATAAACTACTCATTTCACAAAGTTCATGGTAGAGTGCGGCGTTACACTCACCGGGGTGCCATAAATTGTCCGAAGAGCACTTATCTTGGCCGCCTCGGCAGGATTCGCCGCCTTCGCCGCCTTCGCCAGAATGCTTCCGTCCTGGGAACAGGTCACCTTCGACTCTCTACCAATTGCACTAGCTAATCCTCTCCTCTGATGGATCATGTTGCCCTTGGACAACATGGTACCATCAGTGGAGCGAATAACGAGGAAGCGTTTGAAGCCGGCGGGCTCGAAAACGCCAGGTAACCTCTGAATCAGGGGCCCTGATGTCATTGAGGCTCCGCCCTGTGCACTTTTCGTCTTTGTCATAGTCAGGAGCTCCTTACCCGGGGGGGCAGAGGGGCCGGATGTGCTGGTCTTGGCCTAATCGCTTGCCAAAGTGGCAGCAGACCCATCCGTCCCCACAGGCCGCGCGGATGGAGAGGAGGCCCGAGTCTTCTTAGTCTTTCTTGTCTTTTTCTTCTTTTTAGAAGAGGAGGGCGGGGAATGAACCCGCTTCTCTCATCCGCCAACAAAAGCCCCTAGGCCAGATGGACCGGCCTCAGCCGGGTCCTTCTGCGAAATGGAAAAGGTCCTGGTGGTCGCAGGGGCACTGGTCCGAGGAGATCCCTCTCCTCCTTGTGCTGCCTCGGAGGCCCCAGCCATTTGAGGAGGACCTTGCATAGGGGCGGATTCAGGTTCGATGCTTGGCGCCGAGCCCGGATTCCTTCCCATGGAAGTGCCTTCCGTCTGAGGCTGGGTTTATCCAAGGACCATGTCTATCACAGCAGGGGCCTCCAGTTTGCCATCCCCTCCCAGGACATCGCAGGTCCCCTTTGCAGCTTCACCAGTCTTTTGTGGGGAGGCACAGGCCTTGACCCCGGCAAGGTTTAGGATTCTAGCTAGCAGGTCTTTTGAGGGAAGTGACCGAAGGGGCCTGGCTTCCCTCTTCCCCCTAAGGGGGTTTGCCCTACCGAGCCGCTTGCACGAGGGGCGGTCGGTAATGGGCTGCCTGCTGGCTTTCTTGGCAGTCCCCTTAGAAAGCAAAGGAGGGACTGCCACTGGAGATAGGGCGGTGCATGAAAGCACCTCCAGAGAAGGGGGTGAGGGGGAGTCCCCTACACCCGTAGGCGTAGAAGAGGAGTAAGCCTCCTCTCCGGTTAAAGAGGTATGGAGGGTCCCCTGCGCAAGCACAGGGGAAAAGCACCTCCATCTTTTCTGTGGAGCTGCACGAGGGCGGCTCCGTTGTTTTAGGGGAAATTAAGGGGAGATGTATTTGTTTTGCATCATTGGGCATCGTGACCCTCTTTGTTTTACGGGACGCAATCGCTAACCACCTCTTGCAGTAGCATGCACTGCAAGAGGTGCTTACAGGCCCGGCAGAGCCAGGTGCCGCCATTCGGGACCACCCCTCCCGCCTGGTGGCCTGGCAGTCCATCGGCATGGCGGCTCCACCTTGGACATGGCGTAAAATTGATAGAATGTGCAGAGGAGAGGGAAAGGGATGTGAGGAAGGTATGGGTGGGGATTAAGCAGGCTGTTAAAAAACCTCCATCCCGAACCGGAGCTCAGGGGTTAGGCAACAATGTCCCCTCCCCCCTCAGTTCCGATCCGGGGTGGTTGGCTCGAGAAAAAGGTCAGCATCTACCCTGTGAAATTAGAAGCTGACCAGAGAAAGTTGTGGTAGAGGTTTTATGAAAAGCGACGAGGTAGGGGAGAAATTGGGCTATCTGAAGGAAGGAAGAGAGGCTAAGCTGGGGCCGGACGGAGCGCTGGATCCTGTCAGCACGGCGGCCAGGATGGCAAATCGCCGGGCCCCTTAAGGAGTGCCCTCAGTGCAGGTGACCGAAACAATTATTGAATTAAGAAGCTCGGCCTGGGAAACAGCTGCAACAACCCATTCAAACTACTATACCCGAATACAGTTTCGTAACAAAAAAAAATAGCTCCTCTGATTTAGTTGAAAAGATATTATTAACCACATAGGCATTTTTAGAAATGTTGTCTACAAAATCAGAAAGGCGTTTAGTTATGTCTTCGAGATTAACACCAGTATAGGAATAACGACATCTCTTAGCTCGACAACAGCAGAAAAATCTCATTATGTTTATTCCACACAATCAAATCGTTGACCCGACGAACTTCATTTTCGTCACCCTACGGAAAAGCTAAAAACGAGTAACTCGTAGCTTTAATGTTTCATTTTCTTCACTCTGGTTGTCCTCTGGTTGAACCACGGCGCGATAGATCGAAAGAGATATTAGAAGTAGTTTATGCAAGTGCTCCTACACATTACTGCCCCTTTTTTGCAGGTCAGATATCATTTTGCTCAGGCATATGAGCCACGGCATCTAACTTAGACGCAGGATGCGCGAGTTGCTGCTTTATGCGATGAAGGTGGACGGCAACTTTTCGCCAAATCTCTTCTGGGGCCTATTTGGGTCGGTCCTTCGAAAAATGATTGAGGAAATAAAAATTCCAAAAATCATTTTAAATATTAACATTTTTTTGTCCATCTGACAGTGATTGAGTGAAATATCTTATGTATTATTATGCTGTTAATGGGTCAATATTTCGCTTGTGCCGCCTATAATGGAGAAGATAAGAACTTTAAATATAGAATAAGATGCACACAAACGTTCTTGAGGCTCAACTGAAAAAACAAGATCAGTTCGAGTACAATGGAAGTTATATAGATGCTCAGTATGTAAATTATTTACAAAAAATATTCCTTTGTTAAGATGTAATAATAGGATTAGATTTTTTAAGCAAAATGGCATTTTAGGATACCTTAAATATTAGGG
This sequence comes from Ceratothoa steindachneri, assembly GCA_963969495.1. Lineage (NCBI taxonomy): Eukaryota > Metazoa > Arthropoda > Malacostraca > Isopoda > Cymothoidae > Ceratothoa > Ceratothoa steindachneri. The sequence continues at coordinate 172,670,195 of OZ018326.1, forward strand.
CAGGAGGTAAGTAAGAACGACTGTCTTTCGAAAGTTAGTGGAATTCAGACTGATTATTGCCTATTAAAATATTACGATGTTTTGATAGGAGTTTTTTTCTGACCTGCAACTCTACTATATAAATAAATAGAAAAAATACAAAGTAGTACGAAAAAATTACTAAGCAGCACAAGAAAAATGTACTCGTAGATTTCTTTCGTTTGTCTAATAACGCTGAATCAAAACTCTTTTACATAAAATACCTAATTTTTACCCTAAAATAATTTAAAATACCAATCTATTAAATACACAAGACAGAGTTCAATGGAAATTAAGGTGATCCTAGAAAGCAGGTAAGAATACAACCTTTCAGTAAGCTCAGGCAATAGAGAGAATCCAATTTTATAGGTTTGAATGGGTATTCCAAAGCACAGACCAGAAGCTAATAGAAAATATGTAGAAGGAATTAAAAAAGAGGTGCATTAAAGAAACCCAGCCCCCTAAATTGTTTATAATACACTATGAAAAAATAGAGCAAAATTTCGTGTGACACACTATGGACAGCATTTTAGTAACAATTTAAATGAGAGGAAAATATTTATTATGGTTTTGCTCATGTATGTATATTTAAAGCCTTGTTTTTTGTTAATTAGGTAATGTTGCTAAAGTAAATCCGCCTGCAAAAAATTAATTAAATAATTATATTAGTAAAGGAATGAACATTCCACATACAATTTTACCTAAATTATTCATATATTTATTCATTTAATAAATAAAAATCATGCACTAGACACATGTATTTAAAATTAGATTACAAAGAATATTTATTTCTACGGTATGAATGATCTTAACAATTATTAGTGACTTCAACAACAAAACTCTTCCATCAAGCCATTGAGTCAAAGAGGTGATACACCCTCGTTACTATTGCGATTCTGTCTCCTACATAATAAGTTATCAAAGGTAATGACGTAATTTCCAAACAACGATTTTCAGTCAACTCACTTTGGCCAATCAGTTAATTATTTCCTTATTTACAGTATTACAGTAAAAAGGAATGCTAATGACCATCAAAGGCACACGAACCCTGCCCATAAACAACAATGTTACATTGTCATCAATCGGAAGAGCTAGACCTCATAGATATACCGTCTTTTACTTTACGTAATGTTTTTTAATACAAAGTAAAAATCCAGACTATTCTTGAACATGTTACTTTATGTACTAGATAAAAATGTAGAAGACAAGTTATACCATGTGACTATTATCTAAAATAAATATGAATTTCCTTTTTTTTCGACAATGACCCTAGGATGTAACAACTTAAAACAATTATTTTTTTATTTGAAGTTAAAAAACTGAATTTTACGCTTTTTTTACACGGAGCAAACGGAAGTCTTTTAATATATCTCCCTATGCTATTTGGCTGAGTTGTGCAATATGCCACCTCTATGGACCCTAAACTTTCCAAAATAACTGCCAATTTGGCTATAAATATAGCTATAAAATACATGAGTTTCATGAATGAGCCCCACTAAAAGTTCATAGGGATGAAATTTAAGGAAATAATAGAAGACCTTTAACTTAAGCATATATTCAGTTCTATTTTCTAGGTAGTTAGAGACATTTGTCCCTGGCATCGAGGATGAAAGATCTTGTCGGGTAATGAAATGCACAGAGATATCAGAATGCCAATCACTGTTGATTAATAGGATACTAAGAACGATTCTCGAGAAGATAAGTAGTTGTCATAATGTGCGTTTTTTAACGCTAACTAACCAAGGTGGAATCAATTATGTCGCCATGAGGTGGTAGTAGTTCCCCAACAAGGATATGAGTGACATAGAAAACACTAATCATTCATCGGTAGGATGCCCAAACACAACGGCAGGAGGGAGGGAAATGTTAGCGGGGTTGTGATTGGTTAGGTGCCTTTTGATGCGTATGGACTTAAGAGATGCGGTCAATAAGTTTCGCGAATCGGTAGGGCAAAACAGAGGAAGGGGAATGGCTGTTTGTGGGGGTGTTAGGACAAGTTATGACAAGTCAGAACCTGCAGCTGCATGCTCCGTCCTCGTCTATTTAAGAAGTAGTAGCTGATCCCAGATCGTCAGTCACAAATCTTTCAACAATGGAGAAGGTTGAGCATGACGCAGTGATCAAATTTTTTACCAAGGAAGGCAAGAATGCAAAGGAGATCCATAAACGCATGGTTGCAGTGTACACCGACACCGCCCCTTCCTATGCAACCATTGTTCGCTGAAATAGGGAATTTCGCCATGGTCGTGTCTCCCGTGAAAATGACCCCCGTCCAGGACGCCTGCCAGACGTGACCAACGAGGAGAGGATGATCCTCGAAAATCGACGGGTGAAGGTCGAAGAAATCGAGCGAGAACTTAGAAAATCCCATGGAAGTGTTATCAACATCAGCCACGACAATTTGGCCATGACCAAGGTCTCTACCTGTTGGGTCTCTAGAAACCTCACTCCCCATGATCGACTTCAACGTCGTCAATTTCCCAAGGCCAGAGTTACACAAGCTGCCATCTGCGAGTGCGGATTCGAGGAGCTCAACCATCCCCCCCTACAGTCCAGATCTGGCCCCTAGCGACTACTTTTTATTCTGCCAGCTCAAGGCTGCACTGCGTGGACGCCGGTTTAGGGATGATGAAGATGTTCAGCTCACCGTCCAGGAGTGGATTGAACAGCAGTAAGGAGATTTCTGGTTGTTGTCGGGAATTCGAAGCCTCAGGGACAAGTGGCGCAAGTGCATTGAAGTCAAGGGTAGTTATATTGAAAAATAATAAAACACTTTCCTAGTATCTCGTTTTCTTATATCCGAATTGCAAAACTTATTGACCGCCCTTCGTATATATACATATAGATATATATATATATATATATATATATATATATATATATATATATATATATATATATATATATATATATATATATATATATTTATATATATATATATTAGACGTTCAGAACTTCTAGGTCTCACCCATGCAGGCTCCCTATAAAACAATTTTAACTCAAGTTTTAGCTCAATTTAACGGGTTTTAGTAGTCCTACAAGGCTTACAAAGTTTGACGTTTACAGTTTTTCCCCAGGAGGCCTATTCCGCAGTGTTTTGCAATGAACTCAGCTTGTTTTGTTAATTGCTCATGAATTCCTTCAATGAATACTGTTATTGTTGGATTTTTTGTCTCTGTGACATTTGACCACCTGTAGAAGGTACTGAAGCTGATTTTCCATTTTTGTAAGATGATTATTTTAGCTCCTAATCATGTCTACATCTCTCTCTGCATTGTCAGTGATGAAATTATAGTATGAGTATATTTTTTTACTGTTTGATAGTAATTTATTTCTCCCCATATATTGGAAGGGAAATTGGACGACAATTTTGTGAAGAAAAGTGACTTGACTCAGTCACAAAGTCAGAAAGACTTTTCTCTGATATATTCTCTTTTTCTCCCAGTGTATATCGTTTCTCTGAATGCTGTGAGCCAGGCTTCTGCAATGCAAAAGCCATTTTCTCTTCAATTTTGGAGTGATATCGTCATACATGAAGGGAATGGACACAGGTATTTCTTTTCTTAGATACCAAGGGTGACGACTAAGTTCTTTCGCTGGCTACAGAATCAAGTTCATTATCTTCAGATACTTGGAAACTTTGGAAGTACTCTAATTCCTTTTATTGAGCAGTGAGGCAGTTGAAAATGTAAATGAGTTGGGAACGTAGTAAGGTACAACAAACTGTACAAATCGCTCGACTGATATCTGCTCTTTCTTGGTCATTTTAAATTGCGACTTGAAGAGTACAATTTTAATTGAATAAATAACCTTTGTTATCCAACCTGGTCGATGCACTCTTCCACGTTGTTTCAGGGAAGCGCTTTCTCTGTCACTCACTTAATATGCAGCTGATAGGGGCAAACTTTCTTTGTAATCTGCTCGATGCTGATAATATTTAAACTGTTCTTTAAAGAAACTAAGCATAGCTTCTTTTCGAGAAACACGTATTTTGTGCTTCATACGATGAAGTATTTATAGTCTTCCAGGAATCACAGAAACGCTTGAATAATTAAATTTCTCTTGTGGATGAAGCACCAAAACACCTTTGAAATACGTCAGATACAGTTATTTCATGAACATGATTCCTGCCAAAAAAAAAGCAAGACCTCTATTTAGTTTTGTTTCTATTATAACTCATGTACCTTTCTTAAGAACCAATGTTACTAGCAATGGTGTCAAAACATACGGCTTTAACACTGTCATCGATATTCCAATCTTGAAGACATTTCACAACTGCTTTTGTTGTATCATCACCTGTATCTGACGTTAGTTTAGGTATTCTCAAAAGCTTAGAGTTACCACCACCAGACACTAACACAGGCAGTCTATCTATATTTTTAGTCCTAATAAATAAGACATTAATATTTTATCTCAATGGACTTTAAGAAGTGCATCTGTAGTGAATGTTTGTTTAAAGTATCAGCTATTTCTTTACAAACTTCCTCTTTTACTTTTCACTGTACTTCTAGTTATGGTTATACTATCAATATCTCATCCAAGGGTTAATGTTGCTGAGATTACCATCATCTCATGTCAATCACTCATTTTTGTTCTATCTAAGTAAGGTGAATACTTTTCTCGCCTTTAAATACTCTCTTTCTTGGAGGATAGATGGACCGGGCTCTGCTTCATCACTGCTGTTATTTTCACTTATTGAGCCACTTCTTAGCTGAACAACTAAAAAATTTACTTTTCTACCGAATTCTAGTTTAATTCGCTCCAATTCTTCTTCAATGCTTTTGCGTTTTTCTCTTCATTCTTTACTTTTCTTGTCAGCACTAATAATATAGCCTCGTCTACCTTTCTCTCTCTGAGCCTGTAGAAATGAACTATCTTCTTCATTGGTTTTCATTTCTAGTGCGTTAGCATGAGATAAATCAAACAAATCATTTAAAGATTCTTGTAATGAAGTTTGCCTTGATATTTGAGTTTGACCTCGATTTGATTTGTTATTTGTATGGTTCCGAACTGCTTATATTTTTTCGAAAACTTTGTAACCACATGCCATTTGTCTATAGTTGGTATTTTTACTTTGTCCCATATTTCATATATTTATGAATATATAATGTTACAGGCCTCCTTTACATTCTTTTTGCATTGTGCTATGGAGAAAAGCCGTCTTAATTAATCACCATTCGATGAAGGTTTTGTGGTTTGAATTGCATCAATTGTTTTTCCTACACGCCATACTTCTGCGTTACTTCTTTTTTTAATTGCACTTGACATGTTAATTTTATTGTAGAGTTTGTTAAACACAGATAGACAATGAAACAATGCTCACTCATCACCGGTTCACACAACACTGATTAGGGCATTGGTAATTGACAACTGGTAAGGGATGTGCTACTGAGACAAGGAAACGTGATACCAAAGCCCCTACAAGACGTTAGGCTTATTTGTCATTTGTACCTAGCCTATAGCACCACATGTTATATATATATATATATATATATATATATATATATATATATATATATATATATATATATGTAGTATGATAATGAAACTTAGAATGCACTTAATATAGCTTTTAAGATAATACAACTAATAATTTATATTTAGGTAATAGTTACTCCAAAAAAGGCAAAATTATAATAATATTTAACCATTTTTCCTATTTTGCACATACTCGTATTATTAACATCCGTGAAACTAACATTCGTTGTGGCACTACTAAATAATATTTTATTTTGCTGCTAATTTGCACAGCGCATTTTTTGATCAAGCCTCACAATATCCAAGGGTGAAACCCAGGAATTTTTTCTTTTTTTCTTTTGGGCCAATCAAATATGTATATATACAAGCCGCTGCTCTATTCCTTAAAAGGAAGAACTTGGTTACACAGGCACCCCTGCGTGGTGTGGCCATAGGCCTTATTTGCTAATCTTAACTGCCTTTCTTAATCCCCTTTATAGACTCTTTATTTTAACACCATGAACACCCTCTTCTTCTTCTTCTTCTCCTTCTTCTTCTTCTTAGACGAGTCCGTACGTAGCATTTTAGGTAGGAGAGTTGCGCGGCCACGTGATGCCGATGCGCCGGGCCGGCCCGCGCGTGAAGGGGGCACTATCGACAGGGTGCAGGGAAACGGAACGGATCTGAGTGTTATAGAAGAGTTAACGTAAAGCGCAAACTGGGATGCATATATGCGAATGTTCGTAGCTTAAAAAATTTAGTTGCCGAAATAAAAGCCGTTATTCTAGAGGGTGATTTCGACCTCGTATTCCTAAGTGAAACATGGTTAGACACTCATACGGGGATCAGTGTTTGCGAGTTCGATATAGCGGGGTACAAAATTCATTACAGAAATAGACAAACCGGTAGAGGAGGGGGCGTATTAATGTATATAAAAGTGGATCTAAACGCCATAACGATGGACTCGTCTAAGGATGATATGCGAAGTGATGCTTTATTAGTCCAGCTAAGTTTAGATGCTATAAATAAAATTAACTTAGTCGTAGTATATCGTCCGCCTTGCCAATTGGAAAGAGAAGATGCTGCACTCTTCGATACGCTTACGTCTTGGATTAGAAAAGGGACCACATTAGTCTGCGGCGATTTTAATTTACCTAATGTTAACTTTAGCAACCTTACTTCTGATAAACCGGGGGAAAGGCTATTAAACTTTATGTTGGAGAATTTTCTCGTACAAAAAGTGGAAGAGCCTACTCGTGATAGCAATATTCTTGATTTAATCATGGCAACCGATGAGTCATTGTTAGAAAACGTACGTGTGGGTGAACATTTAGCTTTCCAGCGACCATAATGCGATTAGATTCTAACTAAACACCTGCGTAGAAGTTAGAATGAGTTCGCAGCTCATCCCTCGTTTTGGTAGCTGTGATTTCGATATTTTTCGCGAAAGGATTAAGGATATAGACTGGGGAATACGATTCGAGAACAGGTCGGTAGGAGAGATGTACGCAGAACTTCGATGTACGCTGCTTCGTGTGAATTCTGATTTGGTTAAGTATCTGCGTAAGAGCGGGAAGTCGGTGAGAGCTCCGTGGCTTAGTCCGTTAATACTACGCTTAATCCGGGACCGAAATAGAAAATTTAAAATTCATAAAAACAATGGGTCAGTTATAAGTCGGCAAAATTACATAGATTCTCGTAGGGAAGTTAAACGTGCGGTCAGAGATGCGAAGAGGAAGTATGAAATAAACCTCGCAAAGGATTCGAAGAATGAACCGAAACGGTTTTATGGGTACGTAAATAATAGGAAACCCGTAAAAGGATCGATAGGGCCGATCAAAGATAAGGATGGTCGTTTGACTGAAATTCCGACAGAAATTTCCAAAATTTTAAATGAGCATTTTACGAGCGTGTTTACTGTGGAAGATTCTTCCGAATTGAAATCGTTAATTGGGGAAGTTCGTAGTGCTGATAATTGCATATCCGATGTAACTATAAATGACGAGGAAATCCTTAAATTTATTAAGCTAATGAAAAAGTCGAAATCTCCGGGCCCCGATGGGGTATATCCAATTCATTTAAAGGAGCTTTAAAATGAACTCGTTAAGCCATTGCGTGAAATTTTCAATCGCTCATTAGAGGATGGCGTAGTTCCGTTGGATTTCAAGCGAGCAAACGTTACACCTATATTTAAGAAGGGGAATAGATTTGAAGCAACGAATTTTCGGCCTATTAGTCTAACTTCGGTAGTTGGGAAGCTTTTAGAATCTGTAATTAAAGATAGAATAGTGAGCCACCTCGAGGCAAATAAGCTGATTAACGATACCCAACATGGATTTAGGCGTGCGAGATCGTGCTTGACTAACTTGCTCGAATTCTTCCACAAAATGATTTGCGTGTTCGATGAAAGCAAAGCTGTAGACGTAATATATTTAGACTTTAAAAAGGCGTTCGACACCGTCCCCCACCAAAGGTTATTAATGAAAGTTTAAGCGATTGGGGTGACTGGTAAGATTTTAAACTGGATTAAAAATTGGCTGAAAGATCGCTCGCAGCGGGTGGTAATAAATAGGGAATGTTCAGATTGGGCCAGCGTTAGTAGTGGGGTACCGCAGGGCTCTGTTTTAGGCCCTTTATTGTTTTTAATTTATATTAACGATTTAGATAAAGATATACTTAGTCAGATTTCGAAATTTGCGGACGACACGAAGCTAAGCAATCGTGCCTATGTAAGATCGGATGTCGATAAATTGCAGGGGGACCTAAACTCGATTGCCAATTGGGCGGACAAGTGGCAAATGGAATTTAATTTAAGCAAATGCAAGGTAATGCACTTGGGTTGCCATAATTTAAGAGTAGAATATACCATGAAAGGCCAAGTCCTCGACGCGGTTAAATTAGAAAAAGACTTGGGAGTATTAGTCTCAGACGATTTTAAATTCTCGAAGCAATGCGCGGATGCGTGTAAAAAAGCAAATCGCGTTTTGGGTTATATCGCGCGTAATTTCACCTTCAAATCTAAGGATGTAATTTTACCTTTATATAAATCCCTTGTGCGGCCACTTCTCGAATACGCTGATTTATTTTGGGCTCCATATTTAATTAAAGATATCGCGCAATTAGAAAGAGTGCAGCGTAGGGCTACGAAATTAATTCCAGAGCTGAGGAATAGATCATACGAGGAAAGGCTCAGGGCTTTAGATTTGCCATCGCTAGAACGCAGAAGATTACGTGGCCAGCTAATAGAAGTATTTAAAATACTGAAGGGTTTCTCAAACGTTGACTTTCGCAATCTGTTCGAACTGGATCAAAGGGGAAATACTCGTCAGCACGGGTTAAAATTAGTGAACAAGCGTTTTAACACTAGTATAGCCCAAAACTATTTTATATTTAAAGTTACTCAAAATTGGAATCGGCTGCCCACCCACGTAGTAGATAGCACTTCGGTTAATATGTTCAAAAATCGTCTCGACGTGCATTTGAATAGTTTAAATATAACGTAGTTGAGCACTGTGAATTTAAACGTCCTTGCAGAGAGAGAGTTTGGAGCGGAGGTTTAAGGATATGAAATTATGATGACTAAAAATGATGCCGGCGATTCTCTGCATGTGTAGCTTAGATGTCCCATTTCTTTTCCGCCTATCCTATAAGTAGTCTCTATCCCTAAATTAGCTTTTCACCACTAGCAGTCGAGTGGCTGCGGAAGATGAGAAGAAAAACTTTCTATCTCCCCCGACCCCTAGTTTGATTAGTTAAAATTGCACGATAATGTACACATGTAGATAAGTGTGTACAGTAGATAGTATTAAAATAAAATAAAAAAATAAAAAAATAGCATGTTAGAGATACACTCGTAGATAAGGGTGTATCGTAGTTTTTGATTTAGTGTAGCGGACTAGCCTCGAGCGGACCTTAGGGTCTTTGCTGGTCCTAGATTCTGTAGTTCTGTAGTTCTGTAGTTCTTCTTCTTCTTCTTCTTCTTCTTCTTCTTCTTCTTCTTCTTCTTCTTCTTATTCCGCCCGCTGAGTCCTCACTGAAAAGACGTGTTATCTCTGTGCTCCTGCTTAATTCATCTGTGCCCATAAATTTCGTTTTCTGAGTAACTTAATAATTATAGATACTTCCTGCGCTCATATAATATTAGTCGCTGTATTAAAAAGATTGGCCGTCTTATTCGCTGTGTTAATTTTATTTATCTTCATACGTATTCTAGAAATCGACAATGCCCGTGATCAAGTTTGAATGTTCGAGTTGTGGGGCTTCCTTTAATAAGGAAATTTACGTTCCTTCTAACATGGAACAAACTAGAATTTGCCGTTTTTGTATGTTAAACGATGCGTTGGAGCGTAAGTTTGCTAACGCGATTAGCGAAATTAAATTAGAACTAAATTCCGTCGCGAGGGACGTTATATCGACCAACCGTAAAGTCGACGAATTAAATTCGAGTCTAAATTCTACCATTCATGACATGCGTGGGAGGGAAAATAGAAATCGCGACAATCGGCCTACTCGTATGAATCATCAGACAATTGTTGACCAGCAACAAAGGATTTTGAACTCGTTTGGACCCCAGGATTCACAATATAGACCCCAAGATTCGCAATTTAGGCCCGTTAGAAATGGGGCTAGACCATCGAGGGAACAACATTTCACATTACCATGCTCAAACCCCTTCGCACTGCTAACTCCTATCGAAGGGGAAGAAGAAACTGTACTAATTGGGGATTCTCTAATTAAAAACCAAGAGCCGGAATTCACAGCGCGAAACCCGTCAAAACGAAAACGATTTTGCTTTCCTGGTGGCCGCATAGATAAAGTAGTTAGTGAAATTGAAAAATTGGACCAAACAAGTGACGGGCGTACGATCCTCACGCTCGTAGGGGGGAATGATGTGCACAGATACTACAGCACCCCAGAAGGAATAGTAAACCGCGCTAAGACTCTGATTCATACTGCGAAAGTTAAAGCGGATAACGTAGGAATAATTGGCATTTTACCCCGACTAAAATCCACGTTGCGTCTGCAGTCCCGTGCTATATATACAAACGAGTGCCTTAAGCGCTTGTGTCGCGATACTGGAGTTAGCTTCTTTAACGTTTGGGATAAATTCCAAGACCAACCTTCACTTTATCAAACGGACGGAATTCATTTAAGCGATGTGGGAAACAGTCGGCTGGGTAGGATTTTAGACCAGTCAGTACGTAGCATATTAAGTAGGAGAGTTGCGGGGACACGTGAGGCCCATGCGCCAGACCGTTCCTCGCTTGAAGGGGCAATGAGTATTGGGGAGCAGGGAAACGGAACAGATTCGCGTGTGATAGAGGAGTCCACCTAAAGCGCAAATTGAAATGTATATATTCAAATGTTCGTAGCTTAAAAAATAAACTTGCCGAAATAAAAGCCGTAATTCTAGAGGGAGACTACGATCTCGTATTCTTAAGCGAGACTTGGATAGATACACATTCGGGGATCAGTGTTTGCGAATTTGATATACCAGGTTATAAAATTCATTATACAAATAGACAAACTGGTAGAGGAGGGGGCGTATTAGTGTATATAAAAGATGACTTAAACGCTATAACGATCGACTCGTCTACGGCAGATATGAGAAGTGAGGCCTTATTAATCCAATTATGTTGTAATGCAAAATATAAAATTAATTTAGCCGTCATATATCGTCCTCCATCGCAAATAGAAAGAGAAGATGCTGCACTCTTTGATATGCTTTCATCTTGGGTTAGAAAAGGAACCACATTAGTCTGCGGCGATTTTAACTATCCAAACGTTAATTATAGTAACCTAACGTCAAATAAAGCTGGGGAGAGACTACTAAACTTTATTCTGGAGAATTTTCTCGTTCAAAAAGTGGAGGAACCAACTCGTGATAATAATATCCTCGATTTAATCATGGCGACTGACGAGTCACTGGTAGAAAATGTTTGTGTAGGAGAGCATTTAGCCTCGAGTGACCATAATGCGATTAGATTCGTGGTTAACACGTGTGTAGATGTAAAAATTAGTACACAGCTCATGCCACGTTTTGGTAGCTGTGATTTTGATACTTTTCGCGAAAGGATTAAGGATGTAGACTGGGGAATGCGCTTCGAGAATAGGTCGGTAGGAGAAATGTACACTGAGCTTCGTCGTACACTCCTTAGTGTAAATTTCGACTTAGTAAAGTATGTGCGCCGTAAGAGCGGGAAGTCGATGAGAGCGCCGTGGGTTAGCCCACTAATATTAAGCTTAATTAAGGACCGAAATAGAAAATTTCAAATACATAAGAACAACGAGTCATTTATAAGTCGGGAAAATTACATAGATTCTCGAAGAGAAGTTAAACGGGCGGTTAGAGATGCGAAGCGGAAATATGAAATAAAACTGGCGAAGGATTCAAAGAAGGAACCGAAACGGTTTTACGGCTATGTAAACAGTAGGAAACCCTTAAAAGGTTCAATAGGGCCGATTAAAGACAAAGATGGTCGTTTGACGGAAATTCCGGCGGAAATGTCTAAAATTTTAAATGAACATTTCACAAGCGTCTTTACTATTGAAGATTCGTCCCAATTAGGATCGTTAGTTGAAGAAGTAGATAATAGTGATATTTGCATATCCGATATAACGGTTAATGAAGTGGAAATTCTTAAATATATTAACCTGATGAAAAAGTCGAAATCACCCGGGCCCGATGGCGTTTACCCCACTCATTTAAAGGAACTTAAGAATGAGCTTGCGAAGCCGTTGCGTGCAATTTTCAATCGCTCATTAGAAGATGGCGTAGTCCCTGTAGACTTCAAGCGTGCAAACGTTACACCAATATTTAAGAATGGGAATAGATACGAAGCAACGAATTTTCGTCCTATTAGTCTAACTTCGGTAGTTGGAAAGCTTTTAGAATCGGTAATTAGAGATAGAATAGTGTGCCACCTCAAGGTAAATAATCTGATTAAAGATTCCCAACATGGGTTTAGGCGGGCGAGATCGTGCTTGACAAATTTGCTCGAATTCTTCCATAAAATGATTTGCGTTTACGACGAAAGCAAAGCTGTAGATGTAATCTATCTAGACTTTAAAAAGGCGTTTGACACCGTTCCGCACGAGAGATTATTAATGAAAGTTAAAGCAGTCGGTGTGAAGGGTAAGATATTAAATTGGATTAGAAATTGGCTGAAGGATCGTTCGCAGCGAGTAGTTATAAATGGTGAATGTTCAGATTGGGTCAACGTCAGTAGTGGAGTGCCACAAGGCTCTGTTCTTGGCCCATTATTGTTTCTAATATATATAAACGATTTGGATAATGGCGTATTTAGTACGATTTCTAAATTTGCTGACGACACGAAGCTGGGCAACCGTGCCTATGTAAGATCGGATGTCGATAAATTGCAGGGGGACCTAAACTCGATTGCCAATTGGGCGGACAAGTGGCAAATGGAATTTAATTTAAGTAAATGTAAGGTGATGCATTTGGGTTGCCATAATTTGAGGGTAGAGTATACCATGAAAGGCCAGGTCCTCGACGTAGTTAAATTGGAAAAAGACCTGGGAGTTTTAGTCTCGGATGACTTCAAAGTCACGAAACAATGCGCGAATGCATGTAAAAAAGCAAATCGTGTGCTGGGTTATATCGCGCGTAATTTCACGTTCAAATCCAAAGAGATAATTTTACCATTGTATAAATCACTTGTGCGTCCACTGCTCGAATATGCGGTTCAATTTTGGGCTCCATACTTAAACAAAGATATCGCGCAATTAGAAAGAGTGCAGCGTAGGGCTACAAAATTAATTCCCGAGCTGAGAAACAGGCCCTATGAGGAAAGACTCAGGGCATTAGATTTGCCATCTCTCGAAGGCAGAAGATTACGTGGCCAGCTAATTGAAGTATTTAAAATATTGAAAGGATTTTCAAACGTTGATTATAGGAATTTGTTCGAATTGGATCATAGGGGAAATACTCGGCAACACGGATTAAAATTAGTGAACAAGCGATTTAACACTAGTATAGCCCAAAACTATTTTACGTTTAAAATTACTCAAATTTGGAATAGGCTACCCACCCACGTAGTGGATAGTAGGTCGGTAAATATGTTTAAAAACCGTCTCGACGCGCACTTAAATAGTATAAATATAACGTAGTCTGAGCACAGTAAATAATAACGTCTTGCAAAAGGAGTTTGGAGCGGAGGAACAACGAGAGTAAAAATGATGACTAAAAATGATGCCAGCGATTTCTCTTGCATGTGTAGTTTAGATATCCATTTTCTTTTCCGCCTATCCTATAACTAGATTTTCACCACTAGCAGTCGAGGGCTGCGGAAGTTGAGAAGAAAAACTTTCTATCACCCCCCCTTAGGTTGAAGTAGTTAATATGCCTGACATTGTACACATGTAGATAAGTGTGTACAGTAGATTATATATTTAAAAAAAAAAAAAAAATAGCATGTTAGAGATACACTCGTAGATAAGTGTGTATCGTAGTTTCGGATGTAGTGTAGCGGACTAGCCTCGAGCGGACCTTAGGGTCTTTGTTGGTCCTAGATTCTGTAGTTCTGTAGTTCTGTAGTTCTTGCTGTTGTTGCTGTTGTTGTTGTTGTTGTTGTTGTTGCTGTTGTTGTTGTTGTTCTTCTACTAAGGTTACAACCAAACTTAGAGAAAAATATTCATTCAAACAGCTTCAAAAAATCTCGTTCTTAAAATATAGGTTTATGGATATATATATATATATATATATATATATATATATATATATATATATATATATATATATTGTTAACACATATGAAATAAGGAAAAAAATACACAAGGATCATAGCTAGATTAAGAAAGAAGAGAGAGGTAGATGCAAAGAGATTGAAATAATATAAAGATATTATCCGTTTGTCGTAGAATTCTTTCTGATAAAAACCCTACTTACCTGACACCACTTTTATTTAGTGTCGTAGAATGCCCCCCCCCTTATTTTGTTCTATTCTAAGAGTGCTAAGTGTGTCTAATATATATTAATATTATAAGAATATCTTAAAGAACAGAGCCGTTACGACACACGTAAGGATATAAGAGAAACGCACATTAATTCACAAAATAAACTTATATTTTATCTTTAACCATTGAATAGACAACCTTTATACATTAACTACAGCAATACTCTAAATATTATTATAAACAAGAATTAATTAAATTAGTTGACCCACAAAAGTAAGTTAACTTTTTCTCTACACACAACAATAATATAAGAATTAGGCTTACGGACTCATGTGGAGTTTAAAGGGCCTCAGAAATGTTATTGACTCACGACGCGTGCCGTGTGTCCAGTTGTAGATGGGAGAAATTCCACGGTCGTTTTGGCGAGGGTAGCAGCTGGGGGTCCACACGTTCTTCCGGGGGGGGGGAAGGGTTCTTCAAGGATGAGAACCAATAAGGTGCCTTATGGAACACCTAGGCAGTCGTGGTCTCTCTGGCAAGAGTGAGTCGAACTTGTTTCTTAAATCAAGTTCACTTGGAGTGTGGTGTGATCACCGAGTAACGAGCTCGAGGAGGAGCTTTTCTCCTTCGTTACTTATTTCCTTATGGACGAGGACTGAACTCGGGGAGGGTCTTCTTCACGGGCGAGGATAACGGAGGGGGATTTCTCTGGCGAGAATAATTTGAACTTGGTTCCTTACCAAGTTAACTTAAGAGTTTGGTGTGGCCACCGAATAACGGGCTCAAGGGGGAAGCCTATTCCTTCTTCTTTTCTTAATTCCTCAAGGAAGAGGAATACCACTGGTGTTTAAGGTGCACCAGGTTATGAGGAGTCTCTCTGGCGAGAGTAAGTTGAACTTACCAAAGTTAACTTATCGTTTGGTTTGATAACCAGGGACTTAACTCGAGGATGAGCTTCTTCTTAGCCCCTTAAGGTAGGTAGCCCTGCTTCTCTTGCAGGGTACTTTTTGGTCTGGCGAGCCAAGTACACTACCTCTCTAGTCTCGGTAGCTCGGTTGTGGATCCGAGGACTTCGTCACCTAGAGACTGACGTATACTACCTCCTTCTTCTTTTCTTAATTCCTCAAGGACGAGGAATACCCCTGGTGTTTAAGGTGCACCAGGATATGAGGAGTCTCTCTGGCGAGAGTAAGTTGACTTATCAAAGTTAACTTATCGTTTGGTTTGATAACCAGGGACTTAGCTCGAGGATGAGCTTCTTCTTAGCCCCTTAAGGTAGGTAGCCCTGCCTCTCTTGCAGGGTACTTCTTGGTCTGGCGAGCCGAGTATTCTACCTCTCCAGTCTCGGTAGCTCGGTTGTGGATCCGAGGACTTCGTCACCTAGAGACTGACGTATACTACCTCCTTCTTCTTTTCTTAATTCATCAATGACGAGGAATACACCTGGTGTTTAAGGTGCACCAGGATATGAAGAGTCTCTCTGGTGAGAGTAAGTCGAACTTACCAAAGTTCACTTATCGTTTGGTTTGATAACCAGGGACTTAGCTCAAGGATGAGCTTTTTCTTAGCCCCTTAAGGTAGGTAGCCCTGCCTCTCTTGCAGGGTACTTCTTGGTCTGGCGACCCAAGTAAACTACCTCTCTAGTCTCGGTAGTTCAGTTTGATCCGAAGACTTCGTCACCTAGAGACTGACGTATACTACCTCGATTTTCCTCAGAGTTCCTCATTTATAACTCTCACCCCCACTGGGAGAGTGGTAAGGGGGAGAGGGGCTTGAGGACGGCCCCAGGAGAGTTCTTTTTCTAAACGGTCTTTCCCACGAAGTCAAACATCGGCTCCTCATTAGCCTTCGAGATTGGGAGAAACACGTCTCCAATTTCTTATTTGACGTGAAACTGGATCTCACTCTCCTGGGGGAGATCTTACATTTTGACCTTTAGGGTCTTTCATGGCAGCGAGTTGTGCCACGTTGTGGTTACGCTTTTGACTCGCCGATGCCTGGGGTGGATGTCCTTGCGGTAACCGCCTTGGGACTGCATCACGAGTAAACGGGGTGGGGTGGGGGGAGTGACCATTCCCCTACACCGTTAAATAAAGTCAAATAATAAGTGTGGTTCTAATCTATTACATTTATCACTCATCGCTTTCCATTTTCCGGCCACCACGATAAAAACTTCAACTGGTATATCATCTTCCAATTTGTCCTGGAGTTAATGAACATCTACTGTGTGACACGTTATTGTGATTCCCCTTCCTCATTTATATATACTATATCTATAAATAACAAAATGAGGATTTGATCTGGTTTGTTTAGTCTCTTAATATGTTGCATCACTATTTATTTAAAACACTTTTAGAAAACTAATTTCTGTCTCAATTCACTTTCAAGGAAAGTACTTTGAACGATGCAGGTTAAAATGTTTGTTAATCAAACTTGGTTTGTCTATAAATCTTGAGGATAGGAATAAGAGTGCTAATTATCCTAGTAGAATTTTTCCAAAGTTTCCGAAAAAGAATCAGAAAACCTGAGACTCCCTAATTCACCTCGCGGATAAAGAAAGAAATTGAATCAAAGGAAATACAAAGAACGTTGAAATAAAATGTAGACAATTTCTTTCGTTGGAACTCGATTATATTTTTTTTTACCTTGTCAAACAATAGGAAAATCATTAATTGATCCCAAATTTCTAGAGATGTACGGGATTTAGTTTAGTTTTCGAAAAATGAGTAGGAAAAGAATGAATTGAAAAAGTGATCATTAATAATTTAATAAAATAAATAATTATATAAGCGTAAGTGTGATCCTATAATCGGAATTAGAACTAAAATAATTGGATGATCAAGACTTACACTAATTAGAAATCACTACATTCTGGATTGTAAATCAAGAGCAACTTGTTTTTTTAGGTGATGGCGACCTATCTTCTATTCAGCCTATCTTTTCTCTTCAAAACAAAACAAAACAAACACATTCACTAAAAATTTGGCGATACAAGAATTAATTTTACCGAAGGAACGAGTTGAGTCTAATATATAACAATATAAGTTCATTGATCATATCCATCTTGAAATATAACAAGAAGAATGAACCTTACTCCATTAAATTTCCGAGAGGAATTCGATTAAATTGTTAAATATAAATTGGTAAAAGAACTGAAATAAATGAAGCTCAGAGGTAGTTTATATCATTTTCGAACTAATTTTGAACACACTATGAGTTGAAATTGAAGCTAGTATAAAAAGAAATTAACGATTTTCAAGGTTATTATACCCTCAAATTAGCTTTTACTAATATTACAACAGGTTTATTGTTTTTGTTTTTTACTGAGTATCGAGTCCAGAAGGAAGCAAATAAGTAATAAAAAACTACTTGAATTAGGGTAATCTTCCAGATGAGCTGAGGGTAGTAAATGTAGACTATATTCATTGAAAAACACCCAAAGCCTATTATAAAGCCGTACTGAATAATATTATTAATAGCCCAAGGTATAAAACGTATAGCTTCATTGATTTATAGTGCATTATTAAAAGGTAGCTGTTTTGTAGATTGTGGGAGTAAGTTAAATATTAAATCTAAATGATTTGTTCGAACTTATTGTATAATTTATCCTCAAGAAAGTAACTAAAAATGAAAGAACACCAGGATGCGTGGATATTTTATCTATATAAACATGTCAGAGGATACAGGAATCATTCATTAAAATAACAAAACGGGAGAAACGGTAGAAAATACAAATTCAAATACTGAAGAGTGTTGACTATTGACCAGTTGTTAGTACCTGTAAATTTTGTGGAGCGAAGCATAAAATTCTCATGAAGCGTGAAATCACTGTGACACACTACAAACAACTATAACATTATCGATAATACTCCAAAGAAAAATAAATGAATGTTTCCAAATGGAAATTTGTAAGAACTTATAGATTCTGCCATCAGACTGTAATCAAGTAAGGGTAAAAAATAGGTTAATCTTGATGTTTTATACAAAGCGCTATTAATATTATGATTTATTATTCTTGTATATATTTTTAGTCTTTTATAGCGAAAAAGTGAACAGCTCTCACCTGGAGTGATTCTGAAATTTGGCCAAATTTAAATAAATAACTTTGATCACTTCTTATTTTCTTTTCATTCGATAAATAGATAAAACGAAAACATTATTTATGTAACCGTGCAATCCAGGTATTTGAGAAAATAGGATCGTGTATATAGGTAAAATCTGGTCATTTGTCTCATTTTATGTCGTGTTTATTTGATTATCAGCGGATCGGAATGACTCGAATTACTGAGGGTATTTAATATGCTCGTAAGTTCCAAATTGTTAAAATTTAACTACCCATTTTAATTTCTCACGTGTTATGATAATCCATCCAGCTTATTTTTAGCTAGGATTCTTAATCTTAACAGTATTTGAACAAGATTGGGTATATTAAGAAAACAAAATAAGACAAAATAAAAACAAAATATACTTATGCTTATTAAAGGAAAGCAATAAATAATCTAGTAGGCAATTAAAATTGAATTTTTAGATAGAAATAAAACAGTTTCCTTGTTAGCTTATCGTCGATTGTGCTCTATGAGTTGATATTATTACTAGCGGACTTGAACTAACTTTAAAAATCTTGAACACAATGTTCTCTTAAAAATTAATATGTAAAGGATGATATTATCAGAGAGTTACGTTTCCTTTTATATGTATACCATGACATCACTCTACTCTGATCTCTCTAAACAGTCTCACAGAAAGTGCGTCCTAACTCAATTATGGCTACGTTGCCGGGTCCTACAGCATAGGATCAAAACTTCCCTTAATCTCTTAATCGGTAGGAGGGAGCAGAATTGTCATCTGGTCAGGGGAAACTATGAACAACAGGAAACAAACATGACAAATTTCATTAATTCTTCAGGATAATTGCTACTTAATATTAATTCAGAGGGTGGTTATTTCCTATCCTCAAGCTCTCTGGCTAAGCAGCATCGAAACTGTGAACAAGTTTACACTACAAAGTAAATATAAGAGAATGTTATTCCTTTATTAAAATATTTTAAGATTATGATGAGAAGGTTAATGAAATTTCCCTCGTACATAAAGTTAAGCATTACAACCATTTTAATCGTTTCCCACAGAACCCTCAAGATGATGAGTATATGGTGGTGACGGCATCTGGAATTGTGAGTAATGCAGTTTCCATTATGTGTATAATTGTGTATGTGGAAGGGTAGCGTGTTGTAATTGGAACAGGCATCTGCGATGTAACATCCATTTTTTTTGTTAGAAAATTAGGGCTAGATCTTGTCCACACAGTATCCTGGCCATGTCAACTCTATCCCAATGAAGTAGATAAGATCCAGAAGGGTTGATATCAGGGAGCTGTGCATGCAGCATTATATTGTGTGAAAGGGCATGCATAGAGCGGTGAGTAGCGCCTTTATTCACGCTTTCTATTAATATATGATATATTCAATATATTTTAATATCTTAGAAATAGACAGCTAACTATTGGGACATTTTATATTTAATAGCATATATTCGGGACCACTGATCAGTAAAATTTGAGATTTAGGCTGCTGATCTTTACTCAGGTCCGATTATAGTCTAAATTTGCTTCGAAATGTGACTAGAAAGAGAATAATCTCTTCACGTGGCAGAAAATCGCTTCAAGAGAAATGAATTAAAATTCCCTAAAGTTGAAATTGATAACACAGGGGAACAATTTTGAACATCTTTTCTGTTGTGTTTGATTTTTTCATTTAATATAAACTAATAAAGGCATGCTGAATTAAAAGCTACAATCAGTTTTCTTCTATCACCTTAATTTTTTCTATACAAGCTACTTTCTGAATAAGCAAATTTGTATTGTTTGTCAGTAAGTAATGGTAATGGTTCAGATCTCTTCAAGAACTGGATCACAATGACAATTTATATGATCGGGTAACAATTAGTTACTCCTTTATTCTTCGTGACAAACATGTATACATAAAGAGAGTCATTGAGTTGTTGCAATATCACAAACAAAATAAGAGTATTATGTAGTGTTTACTTTAAAGTGGTATGCTTCCTTCTTGGTCGGAAACACAGAAACACGAAGTATCGTTGCTTTCTCTGCATGTGGAAAAGTATAGGCTGAGAGAAGCATTGGATGAAGAGCAATTTTCCTCTAACAGCTTAACTCAAACATGGCGATGTCAACATTATACATGAGCCATTTGATGACAGAAAAGTTTATATTCCCACCTCTGCACATCAAACTGGGTCTTATGAAGCAATTCGTATGAAGCATTTCCTGGCCGGTGATTGATAAAAATCAAGGTAATTTTGTTTGATAGACAACAGATTCGGTAGCTCCTCAAAGATGTCATTTTATCATGACAATGTCAGAACTCGAAAACAATGTTTGATTATCATTCCTAGACGTTGTCGAGATTTTTTTGAGAAATACACAAGCGAAGAATAACACTTAAACTGTCCAGAAATTATTGGAGAACTACAAAACGCTCGGTTGCAGCTTGATCATCAAGTAGCGTTTCCTTCATAGCCATCTTGCTAACTTCCCGTACAGCTTGATGAAGTTAAATCAGCGATGAGAGTGTGAACGATTCCACCTAGATGAATGTTATTAGGGTAAATGGGATGTAAATATGTTAAGGAGTACTGTTGGAGTATAAAGAGTAATCGTCAGTAGTATTGTAGGTGAAGAGTCGAGCGCACACAAACTCGGCCTCCTATGAGCGTATTTAGATACGTACACATGCAAATGGACACGCACTCAAGTCTCCTTACTACCCCTTCCTCCCACAATACTTTGGTCAGTGACCTTTTTTTGAAGGAATTAGAGTCTACACCCCACCCACACACACATTGGGTTAGGTTAGGAGTAAAATGGCGCCCCCACCTCCAGTATTTGTCACTACCAGCATTGGTCACATGTAAGTATCCCCTCCTCACCCCCAATCCTTTGGTCAGTGACCTTTTATCGAAGGAATTAGAGTCTACACACACAGACACATACACACTGGAGCTTTCTAAGGAATTATAGTCTATACACAAATACATTGGGTTAGGGTTGGAGTAAAATGGTGCAAAATCACAACACAACACCCCTACCCCGACCCCTAGCATTGGTCACTACTAGCCTTGTTCACATGCAGGTGTTTTCTCGTTTCATTTTGAAAATAATTAGTATGTTTAATGGTGCGAATGCTAGATAGATATCGGAGTATTAATCGAAAAAAATACTGGAGAATATTGAATAAGTGAAGAGGGTGAATCAGTCTGAAAGGATAAACATAAAAATTGACGACATAGAAATGGATCCTGGAAAGACTTTTAGAGCAAAGCTCTGTCTAAACAGAACAGGTACGCATACACACACATACATTGGAGTAAATCATACCTGTTCATTTTCTTTTTGTAACTTGTTTAAAAAAAGTCAAGGTTGTTATAATCTTTTATTTTCATTTTAATTCAAATATGCATACATTTTCTACAGATTAATAGATCGAAAAAACATTTAATTGATGCTAAACCATATTATATAATGGTACATGATAAATACAGTTGAGTTGATAGGCTACACAATTTCATATTTTCCAACAATGAATTTTATTGAGTATACAGTATCAATTTTCTTTCTTTATATTCTATTATAAGTATTATTAACAACGATTTCTTCGTTTCTTTGATCATTATATAAGCAAAATTGCTCAATAAAAGATGAATATGATTTACCGTTTGTAATCTGCTGAATGTAATAGACATAAAACAAGCCACATGAGTTTGTAAAGTAACTCTGATGGATTGACAATAATAATTTTATTCATTTTTACTAAGTTTTTACGAATATAAACATCATTCTGGCACCCTATACATAGGCTGTCTAAATAATACTAACTCTTTTTGTAAACAAACAAAGCGATCCAATGCAAACCAGGTTGATGGCTGCTGTCCAGATTAATTATATAAGCTGCTGGCAGTTTTAAAGATTGACATTATTGAGTGTCTCTCGCAAAACAGCCATGAAAAACTCGCTTTTTAGTTTCATTTCAATACAATAGTTCTTCCATTTCTATTGCATAAATTTTATTAAGAATAAACTAATACGTTTGTAGACCTATGTATCTGAATAACAGACTGAAACTCTGAATATATAACAAGGGAAACACGGTCTATTAATGGAGATCTATACTGTAACTGCATTGATAATGTACCTTTTGTATGGGATTGTAGCATTCTCGAGGACAAGTAGTACTCTTGTCCTGATTTAAGTTAATATTATAAAAAATTTTACTTTTTAAAAATTGTTCATAGGTAAGTCGAATACTCTGCTCACATCCAATACACCCTATACCGTTATATAACCAGTAAAAAGCCCTTTACGCAACTGGATCTCTATTGTCCGAATAGTCTAATTCAAATGATCTTTCAACTTCATTCCCGTTTATATAGATAGTGAGGCGATTCACATTATAAGGTTTAAATTCAAAAGGTGATGTATCCAAACTACCACAAAAAGCAGAATGACCAATCATTCCTATAACCATGCGTGCGGTTATTCACCCCTGAAGATATTATCCGCAGTCCTCATTGATATTTCACTCACAATTGTGAAAATTTGGCATGCGGACTTATGTGTTGGGTACTTAGCTTTTGATGTAAGCAACCTATTTTCCATCTCTAGATAAGCTGATGCTGAAAGACAGACTTTTTTAATGTAAAGCAAACTCTTTAATAATTATATTTTAGCTTATAGACCGGTCTAGCTTCTAATTAGTGTAAATGAATGTGGTGCTCTGGATAACTTTATCTTTATCGAGACTCTATTAATTAACAGCTTATGTTACGAGAAGAAATCGGCGTGTAGTTTTCCATATACATCAATTAGTTTTTTGTAAAATCTGCTAGATTTCTGTTCCATACTTTCTTTACTAGAGTAATATCCTGCAGTGAAGAGAAAAGTAGATTTTCCTTCTTCAGTATAGTTCAACAAGATCTCTAAATATAAAGGATAGGGGTAATTATTTCCAAATAAGTTTACAGATGTTTCATTTAAATAAATATCTGCATTGATAAACAAAGTCTGAAGAATTTTATTTTCAAGAAAAACATTCTTCCCATCTAGAAGCTGGCTTCCTTTTGACTTCACAATTCTTGCTTTAATATAAAGATAACACTAACTAGGGTCTTCATAAGACTGTCCGTTACCAGATACATAGTAATCAGCCGGTGTGAGGTCGAAAGAGGTATTGCTAAGCGGAGAGTAAGACTGATAATTGCTTTCAATGATGGGAGTTTGGGTTGGTGGAACAGTAAACAACTCTAGTTCTGTTTTTGAGCAGACATCACTGGTTGGATAAAGAGCATTCATTTTACACGTATAAGATTTACAGCCGTAGATATCTTTATGAAAATATCTAGGAAATGTCTGATGGTTTATATTATGAGAAAAAACTTCCCCATCCTCTTCATCATCTATTATGAACCTTCTTCTATTCTTCATCTTCTTATTCATCCATTTTCGCTTATTTAATTGACCTATTTTTTCTGATTTCCTCTCACTATCCCTCTCAGATTTTAATTTCCTTCTAATATACTGTCTAGTATATTTAGTGATATTATTTTTTACCATTCCCACCTAGTCTCTCAAGCATGCTTCGTACTCTTTTGATGCGCACTATCCTGAACAGTATCGAAACTGGCTGAAATAGACTTCTTTCCTAGATAACGAGCACCACACTTTAGATATGGTGCTGCATTTCTGAATAGGGAAAAAAAGAGGGATCCA
The DNA here is from genome assembly GCA_963969495.1 of Ceratothoa steindachneri. NCBI lineage: Eukaryota > Metazoa > Arthropoda > Malacostraca > Isopoda > Cymothoidae > Ceratothoa > Ceratothoa steindachneri. Next base: position 172,694,367 of record OZ018326.1, read on the forward strand.
AGACCATGTCCTTCTAGACTCTTACCCTTTAACACGCGTGGATAATTCAACATTTTTAATTATTGTTTAATGTTTACTCCTAATGTGTCGTTTTATCATCAAATGAGCAACAAAGAATGGATTTTTTTTTTCCCTTCAAACCGTTCTTATATTAATATAAATTGATCTCAAGTCCCCAGAGCTTAGATTTAGATAGTGTGGATTATCATAAGTTATACTGAATGAACCATCATTGAAGTATGAAGTGTTGAATACATACTGATTGTCGCCTGCATTTTTAAACTCTTCATACCTTTTCCAGGAAAAATACCGAAATGTATACTTGGAAATAGTCCTTCACCACACGATCAACATACAGAAAATTCTCATCTTTTAACCTGTGTATTGCAGCAAACACAAGCCAAATCTCATCCTAACTAAGTAATAATTTATTGTTATAGCGGGTTCTTCCATATGTATTTTTAAAAATCACTAACAAAACCGAATTTGGTTCTAGTAATCTTCAAAAGGCTGAATATATTAATTTTATATTCTTGTTGTATAATGTGCTTCACCTGGAATCGAGATTTAGCTTCTTATGCGTGAGAATTCGTTTGAATTTGGACAGACAGTAGGACAAAAGCCATTATGATAGGGTTTCTCTGAGGCAGTTTGAAATTTCAAGATTTATATTCTTGTTGTATAATGTGCTTCACCTGAAATCGAGATATGGCTTCTTATGCGTGAGTATTCGTTTGAATTTGGACAGACAGTGAGACAAAAGCCATTATGATAGGGTTTCTCTATGGGGGAAGAGGGCATATGCTTATTAGAAATTTATTTATTTATTCTTGTTCATCTTGATTTTTCTTTTCTTGATGCAGGTTGTCTTCCTCGAACTTTTCTTCTACTTGACTGGATTTCTTTTTTCTTTAAGTGGGCCCTTCAAATGTTTTCTTTCTATTTTCCTTGGATTCCCTATTCTTCTTGAGTTGGTTCTTAAACTTCGTTTTCTTTCTTGAGAGAACTTCATAAAAGTTTTGGGACTGTTGAGTTTCGAACGCAGGGCCTCTGGATTTGATTTCCGATACTATAGCCACATGACTTGCTAAAGTCCTTCTTATTGTTGGTAAGTTTTCCAGCCATTTATATTATCGAGTTAGAAGGAATTTCTCTCATATATTTCGCACCCCTACATCTCTGAGGTAGTTTGAATTTTAAGGTTTTTTCTTATATTAACATAATAGTGGAGTTTCTACTTAGCCTTTTATAATTATTTCATTGAACCATCTAGTTACCATTTCCATTAGTAAAATTGATTATTAATTCAACCAGTTGCCTATTTTGGGTTGTTGGTGATAGTGAGAAATACGACGTGTGTTTGCGCAAACCCTTGATGTTGAAGTGGAAGAAGTTAATCGGTGAGTAATATTTTCTAATTCTTTCCGGCGTTGCGAATTTTTTAAAATAGATTTCGGGGAATTGGAAGGTATTAACTTTGCTCTAAGTTCTGCCTAGAAGAGGGGTGGTGATCTTTTCCACGTTCTACCTAAATCATTAAGGAGGTTGATAATGTTAGATTGTGGGAGTCATTTACCGTCGATTGTAATCACCCCATTATTATCCCAACTGAATCTTTCTCTAATTCTTAATGTCTGATAAATTAATCTACTCCTTTCACGAACATTATTTGGCTTTATTTTTCCTACTACCTTATCTGCATATTCGTTTATTTGATCCTTACCATTCTGGTTAACATTAGCGAGAGGTAAGTTTACAACCTTATCATACTGTTTTAAATAATGTTTTAACGTGTTCTAGTAGAGTATAATAAGTCTGTCTGGTGGTATGTGTTAATTATTGAGTATAGTAGTCAATCCCCTCTCCAAAGATTAAAGTCTTTCTTGAGATGGTATTAAGTTTGAGGGTAGCTCTATCTCTTTCTTTCCTAGGTAAACAATAATTTTTTCATCTTAGAAGGTTGGTGTTTAGAGGTGTTAGAACAGAGAATAAGATTGTTGTTAGAAACAATCCTCCATGCTGATTTATTTTTTTTTCTTTAGGCTTATATGACCTAGCTTCCTAGCTAACATACGTATCGACCGTTTGAATCGTAAAATCTTTTGTTTCTGTGATGCTCTCATCGGAACATTAACTTTTATTAGATTAAGACATACATAATTGAAAAAATCACTATCCATGTTTCCTATGATTGAATTTTTCATCTTTTAAGAAAGTGTAGGCAACGCATGGAAGAGATACGCGTATCTTTTCATTTTATGGTTCATTCTAAAAGATATACGGTTTTGACTTCGTTTGGAAGTATACACATCCGTAAGGTAAATCGTACAGTATTTATCTGACTGAAATTGCAGAGCAAGTAGCCATAAGGTTTTGAAACTGCTCATTTATATATCGTCATGATGCTTTTAGGTTTACCAGGCATTATTTGTCCAGCAAATATATTTATCTGGGAGATGTTTTTCCTCTGGTTAAATAAAACTAGATTGTGACAATTTAAGGCTTTTTCACGCATATAGGATATTTCATAAAATAGATTTTGAGCCACTAGGAATATCTCCTGGAGATATCGATATGGTGGGAGGTAACTGTAAATGTATGTGATATATTTGCATGTATCTCCTGCATTAAGTCATCTAAAATGAGGAGTGTATGATTTTTTTTCACTTAGAGATGAAACATCGTACACAGCTTCATGAAACATCACTTCCTAATAAATTCTTTATAATCTTTCTGCCATACAGTATAATACAAGATGATTCTATCAAACCGTTGAGTAAACATCTTATATCTATTCCGGAGCATACGATATAAGAAGTGGATTTTTCCGCTAGACGTCAGCTCAATGATCGATGAAGTACATGGGGATATAAATTTAAAATTTTTCACACTTCCTTCACTCATAGTTTTCTTATGTAAAATGAACGATACAGCTTCTTTTAGATAACTATATACAAAAAGCTTCTCTCTAAAAAAAATGATTTTTCATACCTCCTTCACTCATGCTTTCCTTTTGTATAATAAATGAGCCAGTATCTTTCAGATAGCTATATACATATTATTTTCTTTCTTTGATAGATCATCAGAAACGAAGTTTACTGCACCTGCAAAAAAGCGAGAGATCCATCAAAAGGATCCAACCCACTCCTCTTTATCCAATCTCTCATCGAGCGAAGCAGTCGTCGGTGAGGATTCCTAGTACATAGTAGTTATTTGTGTTTTTCTCTGTATAATGAATACGTAAACTTATTTCAGATAAATAGATATATCATTTTTCCCCCCTTTTTTAGATTATCAAAAGAACAGTAAAGAGAAAATCGTTCTTCTGCAAAAAATTAAGCCATTAAGAGAACACAGATATGGAAATCTTCTGATTATTATATATCATGTAATCTTGGAGAATCCAGAAGAAGCTAGTCTTGTTAGGTTAGTTCGTGAGCTTTCACAAGGTATATTAAATCTCCAATGGCTTCGAGATGGTGATTATCGTGCAAATATAAGTTTTCAAATTATGGATGTATCCGGTGATACAATCTATTTACATCTTCCATTCGTTCAACTACGTCGGTCAACACTATTCAGTTATATTATGGGACGATTCGAGACAGCATTCTTATCTGCAGACGCAATCGAATTTAGTACCTTCAATCTCACAATTCGTGTTTACAGGATTCCTGCACGGCACGCTGTAATACCATCCATCGCCAAATTTGATCGACATAATATATATAGAGGCCATATAAATTCTAAAGTCCGCGCATTTGTTTCCTCAGTCCTCGAGAAAAAAAATAAAGGAGAATGTTCGCGCAAAAAACCTTTGGGTTCCAACAATAATAAAAGTGTCTCAAAAGTTGCCAAGAAAATGTAATCTTGTGTATGAAGAGTCTGTCACCGTTGATCAATTCTTCTTGATAGAACGAGAGCAGAGATGTTGGATCCTCATATTTACGGCTAGAGGCTTTCAACCTAAATTCAAATTACTCCATCGACCAAATTATACTGAAAACCAGACCCACTCCTATTCATTGGTCTTAAAGGTGTAACTTACTATACAATCCGAAACATTAGTGATATGTTAAAAACAAGAAGCTTCCTTTTAATCACGGAAATGATGGTCTTGCTATACGTTCATTGACAACGTAACAGTCCATCTAAAAGATTGTGAAGAGGTGTGCAGTCAGTCTCTTTGGCATTGTATTGGAGAAAACATTCGAGGGAGTCTATGTAATGAGTGTAATCTTTCATGCTACAGCCAATCATGTTTTTATACACACAAAAAGCTTCATGCTTGTGTGAAGATTAGCATGTGTTTTAGATGTAACTATATAATCATGCAGGATGCAAACGGCATGAGATGATACGAGTGTGAGAATTTGTTCTTCTCTAAATGTTATACATACTATAAGCCGGATGAAGCAGAACATACGTACTGAATGAAGAGTTCGAAGAAGTCGATGGTTAAGAAATGAAATACCGTATATTATGAGATTGAAACATATAAAGAAGTGTGTTCATTTATACTTTTTACTTATATATTGGTTATGCAAATAATCTGTGAACTCTATTTTGATTATGAGAATGAAACATATGACAAATGTAAAAACTGTGGACCACAAACAACGAGTTTTTAAAGAGATGGTGAAAACTCCCCTCTAAACCCTTTATAGAAGAGGTAATACGAATAAGAGGATCGAGAGAAAATGTGAAAACATATGTGATGGCACATAACAATTCCAAATTTGATGCCTAATTCATCAATGACGAACTGCTTTAACATTTTAATCTTACATAATCTCTTTACTTCGCACCCAATGAAGCGGGAACAAAAGATTTTTAAGATTGAGTTCGTTCAGGACATAACTCTTAAGAACATACTCTTATTTATACCTTCTTCGCCGAACAAACTCCACAAAACAATGGGAATTCCCGAAATGGAAAAAGATTATTTTGATTACGATTTTCTTTCCGGGGAAACTTGGAATTATACTTGACCAGTTCCTGAAAAAAGGTATTTTAACTATGAAAAAATGAATAGCGAAGAAAAATTACACTTTCTCAGTAATTTTTATTCGAATTTCCAGAAAGAAGTATACATTATTTGTACAGAATGTCTTAAGTATTGTATTCAAGATGTTTCTATCCTTCGCCTGTGTCTTTAGAAGTTTAGGTGTTCGTTCATCAGGAGATTTAACATTAATCCTATGCAGTCTTGCATCACAATAGCATCATTGTGTCATAAGGTTTATAAAGATATCTTCTTACCAGAAAATTTTATTGCATTCATCGACAGAGAGATATCAAATGCTTTTTCTTATAAGGCTATACGTTGGCATATGTTTAAAGAACATGTTAGAGGAATCCCAATTTTTAATGCAAAAAATGGTAGTGAGCGAACCCTTTCTGTTGGTGGATGAGTATTTTTTTACTGACGGGTTTTCATCATGAGGAGTATGAATTGTGTTTCTCTTTAATGGATGTTATTGGTATTGAGCCGAAAAGAAAACTGATCTAAAACAATATGTTTTCATTGGTGGACGTGGGTCGTTGGATCAATATTATCAGACAGTAGTGAGTGATCGAATTCTTAGTAGTAAATACAAGGTTATCATTCCCTGGGAGTCTGAATTTGAAACGATGATGCAAACCATTCCAGGGCGATGGGAGACAGTTAATAAAATATCTGCCGATGTAATCAATAGTGTATTGGATGTAAGCAGTACACTTTTTTGTGGCAGATGTGACCCATTTATAGTATAACACCCACCAACCGAAAGTGTGACAATGCATTATGTGGAATTTGCTCGTAATATCCGTACTGTAGGAAAAACAATCCTTATCCCGTAGAATCACCTAGACGTTGCGTATGTGTGTGAGAAATTCCGTCTATTCAAGAATTCACTCAGGGTGAGAATGAGGCATATTTCGTAATCGTGAAAGTTGATGTTCTCCCTCCTAATGATCTTAATATTCCAGTTCTCCCTCAATCCGTAGATGGTAAACTTACTTTCACACACTGTACCACATGCGCCCACCAAAACTCACACGAATGCGATCACTCTGAAAAGCAACGTATGATTTCTGGAGTGTACACAACCCCTGAACTGAAACTTGCACTGGAAAAATTGTAGAAGACCAAAAAAATCTACGAGTTTGGGGAATTTGAAAAGAGAGATAGTTTGTTCGCAGAGTATATAAAAACTCTTCTATAAGAAAAAATAGAAGCTCCTGGTTTCTCACGACGAGTAATTGTTGAGAATGATAAAATAGAATACGTGATGAGGGTGAGTCATGTTGAGGGAATAAACTTCTAAATAAACAACATCGAAAGGAATCCTGGAAAGCGTTTTAGAGCGAAGCTCTTCCTAAACAGGTTAAGATTTCTCTCTGCGATTAGATCTTTTGTGTTGATATATTACTTTCACGATGTGATTTATAAATATTATGACATTGTACAGCTAATATAAAGTATATAATTTCTAAACTTAAGTTGACAATACTACTATAATAATAAATCAAAAATCATCCAATTAATCCTTATCATATTTATTTCTTTTACAGTCTCTCGGGAAAATTCGATCAGAGGATTCGCGGAATGAAAACGATCATCTGTAGTTCGAACCATGAGGTGATTAACCTTATCAAAAACGGTTATTAAATTGTGAACTCGTTGGATGAGTTGGCAATGCATACATTGCGAAAGTGAATAATGCTAAACATGTTGAAGTTGAAAACCACGTAACGAATCTTCCAATTGCAGCATTCACACCCGCCTATGATCAAATATAGCTCTATGGCCTCTTAGACTCGTAGGGTGAAAGGTTGTAGTACTGTGACACATACAGTACCATCTTAATTGCTAGGAAAGATGATCCACAACCTCAACTACAAGAATTCCTAGATGATCTCACCGATGAGATCAAGGATGTGTACGGTGCTGATGCGTATGGAGATTCATTCTGCGTTACGGGTACCATTTTTTTTTAAAGAGTTCCTCTGGCGACTGCCTACTTGGGCATTAGTCGACGTATTAAAACAGGCCTAGTTTTAGGCTACATTAAAATAAAACTAAAAAAATCAAACAACAACCCCCCCCACCCACAAAAAAAAGAATGAAGGAGCGAGCAGTATGCAAGATCCTGCGTCGGGGAGAGGCCCCCCCGGCGCAAGAGCGTGACAACTATAAGGGAAAAAAACAACAAAACCAAACCAAACAACCGGGTTAAATAATAGGGAAAAGGCCGGCCTTCCCCCAAAAGTCAACAAGTCCACCAGCAAAGTGCACGCACTCGTCCCGAGTAAAAAGGACAGGTGGTAGCGACCCGGCCTATCCCGGTACCGGCACAGGTAATGTGCGCGAAGATGAGACAGATTGAGACATTCGACAAGAATGTGCCAAACAGTCTGGAGGGCGACGCAGTCGTTATAATAGGAGGCAAGAGAGTGCTCCATCAAATAGCTATGCGTCACACGAGTATGTCCAAATCGGAGACGACAGAAAGCGACCTGAAGCCGTCGCCGCATTGGGGGATAGGTCAATGGGAGAAGTTGTGGCACAATGGCACGACACTCTAAGTTACATTTAACCATCTCCAATCTTTTTTGCTACGCAGGCAGAAGAGCTGCCCTTATTTCTGCCATGTAGTTGGTGTGAGAAAGAGCGAAAGGCTGATCCGGTCGCAGAGTCCTCGCGGACTCTTTGGCGCCTTTATCGGAACGCTCATTCCCCACAATTCCTACATGTCTAGGAACCCAGCAGAAGAAAATGTCAACATCCACCCGGCTCGTCAAGAACATGGCGTCACGGATATCGTAAACCAAGGGATGCGGAGATTCAAATGCCTTGAGGGCACTCAGGGCGCTTTGTGATTGTGAGAAGCTATAGATCACAATCCGGTCTCTGAACCGGGCACGTCGCGTAATCTCCTATACCGAGTGATGTATTGCCAACAGTTAGGCCGTGAAGACAGAAGCAGCGCGTGGCAAAGTCCCACTAACTTCAAACAGAGAGGATACGGCGTGGAAGCCGACCCCCTCTTTGGATTTGTAGCTATCCATATACACTGGCACGGTTCTAGCATGACACGAGGTGGGCTCCAAAAAGGTCGAACGCAATACTTCCGGTGCTGTACAAGCTTTGGGAGCAGAGGCGCGGCGACAAATAGCCAAATGTGGTACCCTCTAGGGTGGCGTCCTAGGCAGAACCAGGGGCGCCACCGGCTCGAGAGCTATAGCTACCTCTCGAAGGAGTTTCCTGGCCCTAAATCCAAAGGGCTTAGGGTATGACTGGCCTCTCTCGGCGGCATAGGCACCATCGAGGTCAGCTGTGGATGCAGTGAGAGCTGTTGGTGACTGAGGAAGGCGCCGGGCTCGCGCGTACAGGCGAGTGATGCAATGCACGCGGCGCAGAGTGAGTGGCATCTCCCCAACATCGACCAACAGGCTCTCAATGGGGGAAGTGCGGAAGGCACCGGTCGCAAGGCGAAGGCCAGTGTGGTGGATCGAATCCACCTTCCGCAATAAACGCTCGGCTGCGGATGCATAAAACTCGCATCCGTAGTCGAGCTTCGAGCGAACAAATGATCGATAAATAAGTAAGGCAGTAGCCCTATCAGCGCCCCAAACGCTTAAACGTCACGGAACGGAGAATGTCCATGGCACGGGTACAAGAGACCCTAAGGCTGCGAAAATGAGCCTCCCAGGTGAGGCGTCGGTCGAATACAAGACCAAGGAAACCGTGCGACTCAACCACATCCAGGCGCACTACATTAAGAAACAAATCTGGGTCAGGGTGAAGCCGTGGATGGCGGCAGAAGTGCACCACCTTAGTCTTGGCCAAAGAAAACCGAAACCTGTGCGCTTCGGCATAGCGAGAGACCTGGTTCAATGCCTGTTGAAGTCGACGCTGCAGAGTTGGCATCTGGGCCGCGCCAAAAGAGATCGAAAGGTCCTCCACGTAGAACGTTGCGAAAACATCTTTCGGCAGCACCGAGGTGATGCCGTTGATGCTCAGGGCAAAGATTGTGACACTGAGGACACTTCCCTGCAGGACACCCTCTTCCTGCTCCTTTGGGCCGGAGAGGGCTCCCCCCATCCGTACGCGGAATCGACGATCTCGCAAAAATTCAGATATCAACAGTGGGAGGCGTCCCTTCGCCCCCATCGTGTGGAGAGTCTCCATGATACCGTATCGCCATGCGGTATCATAGGCCTTCTCCAGATCGAAAAACACCGTGGCGTAGTGCTGTCTACAAAGGAAAGCCTCGCAGACGCCATTTTACAGTCGGAGCAGAGCATCCGACGTGGAGTGGAACTTGCGGAAGCCGCACTGTGCAGAAGACAGATGGCCTCCGCTGTCCAGGAAATAGGCTAATCTAACATTCACCAATTTCTCCATCAACTTGCACACGCAAGAGGTTAGAGAAATTGGTCGGAAACCGGGCGGAGCAGAGTGATCTCTCCCCGGCTTGCGAAAGGCGAGCACAGTAGCGATTCGCCAGGAGTCTGGGAGAAGACCTTCCACCCAGATCCTGTTGAACAAATCTAACAGAAAGGCCATGCCTCGCTCACCTAGGTGTCGAAGCATGGCGTACGCGACATTGTCCGGACCATGGGTGGTGTCCGCGCACGAAGCGAGAGTGGATTCTACCCTGGGAGGGCAGGCAGGGGGCACGCGCCTAGCATGGTCTCTTGCAAAAAGATAGCTAACGGGGAACAGGATGAGACGAGCCTCCGAAGCTCCTCCTAGCTTGCCCGGAGTCCACGGCAGTTCCATTGAAGGAATATGCCCTCCAGGCCTAGCTCGGAGGAGACGCGGGGGCCCTCCTCGAACTGAAGACCGTCACGGGAATGGCCGTACGCTTCCTGGGGGCAGAACCCCGGGCGCTGTTAGCCTGACAAAGCGCTGAAGGCACTGTTGCCTTCGAGGACTTATTGGGGGAGGTTGGGCTCGCCATGCGAGTCTTTTCCTCCCTCCGCCTCAAAACCTTAGGCGTGCGTTGTGGCTTCGGAGCCGGGGGAACCTCTTTTCGAGGAACCACTCTCTCCGAGCCACTCACTTCACCTCGGGGCGTGGGCGAAGGAGCCGAGGCTCCTTTGTTGCTGTCCTCTTTTTGGCGGACAGTCCTTAGGACCCCTGAAAGATGGCTGGTGTTTCAAGGGACGCAATAGCTCCTTACCCCTTGCAGTTGCCCACTTCGCAAGGCGTGCGTACATGCCTGGCAGAGCCAGCTGCCACCATTTAAGACCACCCCTTCAACCTGGTGACCTGGCAGCCCTTCAGCATGGCGTTCCACCTTGGGCATGGCGTCAAATTTAGAGTGTGTGAAGAGAAAAGGAAAAAGGATGTAAGGAAGGTATGGGTGGAGTTGAAGCAGGATGTTAAAAAACCACCATTCCGAACCGGAGCTGAGGGGTTATAGGATTGCTCCCTTCCCCCCTCAGCCCCGATCTGGGATAGTTAGCTGAGAAGAAGCTCAGTATATACCCTGTGAATTTAGAGGCTGACCAGAGAAAGTTGTGGGAGAGGTTGTATTTAAAGCGAGGAAATCGAAGGGAAACACAAAATGTTTTGAAGGAAGGGGAAAAGGCTAATCTGGGATCGGAGGTAGTGCTAAATTTGGTCAGCACGGAGGCCAGGATGGCAAATCGCCGCGCCCCTTACGGGGTACAATAATTAAAGCAATAATATGCAATATAAAGTCAACCTAACATTGTGTCAATATCCTTTAGCATTACTAATTTTCTAAGGTTTATGAGCCAAAAACCACTAAAATTCATCGACATAGTTTTAAAATCTTTAAAAGGGAATTTTGTGGGTGATTCTTTTATTTTTTTCGTTTGAAATAAATAAAAATCAATGAGAGTACTTGGGACGGTACTCATTTGTTCAATATTTTTCCACCATCTCCCCATCGTCTGCATTTGCACGGTAGGATCTTAGGGATCCACATTGTTCACTATAATTTTTTTCTAAAACGATGATATCGCCGTAATAAGTTTCTAGATATCCTGGGTAAAGAAATGCTGATTACAGATAATCGCGTTTCAGTGGCTCATTTTGTCCCTGGGATGCCAGGTTTATTACTTTATCGCAATCCTAAGGCACTCAAAGTTCAGTGCATTTTAATTCCCCTTCCACGTTTTTATCCTATTTACGCCATCGCAAAAATCGAGTAGCGAATATTAATGATTTTAATCTATTCTATCGTTTAAACAAAATGGCATAATTTTATATAATACGACTTTAAATTAATAGTGGTTATTTGCGCATATTTGAGATAAGTCTGTGAAGAACTGCAACAAATCTTTTAGTGTTAAACATTTATGAAACGCAGTTCCAAATTTTGCCTCACGTGTTACTTGCCCAGCCACTTTATTTAAAAACGGGAAACTTAAAAATAACACTGCCATTTACTTTTCTTATTAGTTCATCAACACTATTGTGTCTTTGCTTAAATAGCTCTTGCTTTATCAGTTCTAGAATTTCAATGCTGCTAGACATACACCGTGGTAAGCAAAACATTAAAACTGTCTGTTCAAATATCTATGTCTGATTAATTTTACTAAACGATGGAGCAGCGATCGCACACACCGTCATGATGGTTTGCCCCTAGAAACAGAACAAATGAGCTCATGTAAACAAAAAATAGGTAGCACAATAAAAGTTCGGAAATATAGTAAGGAAAGTGCAAAAGAAAGGGCGGGAGCTATGTTGACATATTTACATAAAAAAATAAGGCACCTTTCAAAATAAGGTAGCGCCCTAGTGGATTCCTTTTATACAGGCATCGTTATTAGAACAGGCCGCATAATAAGATTGATTTTCAGGAACCGATTAGGGTATACGGACCCAAAAAGAAGAAAACCTCTATATTTCCATCACATAATATTTTTCAAAGTTTGCCAGAGCAAATCCAGGATTTCGAAAATTGCTGTACCTCAACCCACGGTTAGAAAATACGTATAGGTAAATCTTATGCAAATTTGGATGAATAAAACGAAAGTTATCAGCAGATGAGCAATTTAATATAAAAGTGAGGTGTGTAAAATGACAATAACGATTAGTTTTCTTGGCGAGACTTGCATTGTTTTTATAACAACTAAATCCGTTTCAATCTAATCTAAGTTAGGAGATTCGGTCGGCTGCTGTCGTCTAGATAATTTTCTTATGATACCTTATGAAGAATAATTAAGTTGCGCTTGGCAATCGCGTTACTTGCTTCCTTAAGAGGTCAAGAGGGCAAAAGTAAAACCGATTTTCAATATAGGCGGAAAGACTGATTCTGTCAATTATCGCCCAATTTCTCTTAATTTATTCAATTGTAAATACCTGAGCTCCATACAGATATATACAATCGTGAAACATCCAGTAATAAATAAAATAATAATTGACGCACAAAACAGCTTCGCCGCTGACGCTTAAGCTTAACTACTTTTCTTGATTCACGGAGATCACAACGTTTAAACAGAAGATTCTTTTGAAATATTATATCTCAATTTCAAAAAAGGCTTTTGACAGAATTGCATATAAATGAATTTTAATATTGTTAAAATAGATCGGAATTGAAGAAAGCTATAAAATCGTAAGCAGTGAATTTATGTCCATAGAAATATATTATGATGGGCATTGGGGAAGAATACGTTCTTAGAGATTGTTTTTTGAATATAATTACAGGGAACCTGGTAGGAGGGCAGAATACCGTAGTGATGACTTGTAGACAGAGTGCAGATTTAACGTTGGCATGTCTATGGTAATGCCGATAGATCATGATAGTATTTGAAGAGATTACATATATGAGCGGTGAAATTGTAAACAAAGTCAACATGGCCAAGGATCTAGGGGTCTGCATCTCGATAAAAGCCCACTGAAGTTCTTGAATACATAGCTAGACATTTGTATTTAAATCGTAGAAAGAGTTTTTTTCTGTTATATAAAGCGTTGGTGAAAACCTATTTTCAATTATGTTTTTCATCCGTGTAAAAGGAATTTATAACATTGTAATGCATCCAGTGTCGAACAAAGTAATTGTTTCATGAACTTAGAAATAGATGGAACAAAGTAACGCTGAGACTCTTCATCTTATTTTCATTGAATGATAGGCATTTGAGAGCCAACTTATGAAAGATTTAAAATACTAATCAGGTTTACTAATAAAAAGTTTGACTCCGTATTTAAGATCGATAAGTGAGCGCTAAATATAAATAATTGTTTAAAAATAGTAAACTAAAGATTATGCACCTGAGAGAGCATAAAATTTCCTTTCTTAAAAATATCTTTTTTATAGTTCGTAACTCTGTAAAATTAATGATAATTTTCGTGATCTTAAATTCGGGAACACAGGTAGATAATTAAATGACTTTAACGGTCTGCATTTATTATCACAATAGCAGGGGTCTTGTTCTAAAAAACGCAGAACCAAAGTATCTGAAATGATAACAGCGCACACCAGATGGCTGCTCCAGGAGAATGTGGAGAAAAGCAATGGAATTTCGAGCGACCGTTCGCTTGACCAATAACGGTAGATGCCCCAGTAAATAGACAAATTGGCATCAAAATAAACTTTATTACTGAGTAACAGTTTGCTCATAAACTGTGGCACTGCTAATTTAATTAAATAAAACCTTGCAGAAGAAAACGTGATTTTTAATCAAGGAAACTCAATTTTTGGGTTGTCGCCATTTCCAATGGAGTCAATTTCGAGGCATGCATTATGTGAATAAGAATAGTCACTGAAAAATTGAGATTAAACAAATTCTTCCAAATAGATTTTCATGAACTGTGATTCGAGTATCCAAGAACGTGCGAAATATTTAGGGTTACGTTAGACAATTATACTTTACTTACCCTATCAAAAAGGCGAGATCGGCATTTGATCACCAATGGTAGTATTGTGTTCTAGTACCTTGTAGGCAGTCAATAAATGGGCGCTGAAACCATGAACACACTGGTCAAGCACTGCAGTGGAAATAGAATGATGGGCTGCTGTAACAAATCTGAACAAGAAAAAAGTTCAACACAAAATACGCAACACTTTGCTATCTACAGATCTGCAGTGGGAAGAAACGGATTTTGCGAATGATAAGGCCTGAAAGAAATTCATTTAATTTGTATAATCCTGTAAAAAATTTCTTCATATGTATATTTGCCGCCATTGACTGGTCAGCAGACAGGCATCTGTAGACCTTTGAGGCAGGGGCTTGCTGTACTCGGAAGAGGTATCGCATGCAGATTTGAAGTCTATGGTAGGACAAAGGGAGTACCACACTCTCGCAGTAAAGGCTGTTGACAAGAGAAGTACGGAAGGCTCCACTAGAAAGGCGAACTTCGAGGTTTCGAATGGGGTTCAGCATATTGAGGGCTGAAAGGGAAGCCGATGATTGAATTTGACAGCCATAATCTAATTTGGATTGGATGAGGGCTGTGTATAATGTCTACAATGTTTGTCCGTCGCTGCCCCACGAAGTGTTCGAGAGGACTTACAAAATGTCTAGAGCCCGCAGAAATCCTGTTTGAAGTCGGTGTAGGTGTGGTAACCAGGATAACTTTGGATCGAGAGTTACGCCAAGGAACCAAAACTCAGAGATAAACTCTAAATCTTCGCCTTGTCGAGAGAAAGATGGCGGAACAAGAAACCCTCTGCCTCGGTGATAATACATTGCTTTGGTTTTGTTCGTGGAAAAGCGAAATCCATTAAGTTGTACTCTTTCGGATACAGCATCGACCGCTAGTTGTAGCCGACGCGCTGCTGATGGAAGGCGAGGTAAGGAACAGTATATGTAGTGCTAAATCATCGACAAACAAAGTTGTCGATACACCCTCTGGAAGAGACGAAATAATATCATTGATGGCAATTATAAAACATAAGACACTTAAAACACTGCCCTGAGGAAATCCCTCCTCTTGCGGTTGCAGGTCAGAGTATGCGTCTCCAAAACGTACCTTGAAGGATCGAGATGCTAAAAAACTTTATATAAGTGACGGTAAAAGGCCTCTCATCCACCAGAAGTATAGCTGCTTCAAGATGCCGTATCTCAATGTTGTGACGTAGGCTTTCGTAATATTGAAAAATATGGCCAGGACTCTATGCTGAATGAGAAAGCTTTCTGGACTGATCCATCTAAACGTACTAGTAGGTCAAGGGTACGAAAACCTTTGCGGAAGCCACATTGAAATGGAGAGAGAAGGATCTCGGTTCCTGGGAACCAGTTTAGGCGCTCCAATACCATTTTTCCAGCAATTTACTCAAACAGCTAGTGAGAGCTATAGGGCGGTAGTGATCTGCGTCCAACCCATTCCTGCCCGGTTTGACAAAGGGAAGGATGATTCCAATGCGCCATGATGAGGGGTAAAAACCCTTCAACCATATAAGGTTGTACAAATCAATTAAGAAGATAGTAGAGTGTGGATGTAGGTGCCGAATCATATTGAGATGGATCTCGTCAAGACTAGGGTAATTAGATCTCCGAAGGGACAAGCGCTATGCAGCTCATGGATGCTGAATAGAGCGTTATATGGAAGGTTAGATTTTGTTGTGAAGTTGAGAGAATGAGACTCTTCCTTTGATTTGTAGGATTAAAAAGCCTTATCGTAACGGCTGACACTGCTGACGGCGCAGAAATGGTCAGCAAAAGCATTGCTGCCCGCCAGGCCGTCATTCTCCAAGGAACCGTCTAAGTTAAGCGTGGGGGTAGGATGATCAGCATAACGGCTCCTGATCTTTTCAATCCTCTTCGAGATCTTAGCAGTAGGTGTCATAGAGGAAATTGATGAAACGTAACGGCGCCATAAATTTCACCGAGCCTGACGGGGGGTTCTTTGGCGAAGCACACGAGATTGGTTTCGGTTGACCTTGTTGCACAAAGTTGGGTTCTTTCGGAATCGTGCATGGACCAAGTTTTATTTTTTAATAGCTGGTGAACATGTCGAGGTCAACCAGGCAACCGTTGAGCGGCCCATGGCGGGTCGCCTCCGTGGGATGGTCTGAGTTGATGCATTTTAGATAGTCGATTTTACCTATTCTAATGCCGCGTCCACTCCATTGAAGGTCCCCAAGGATGCACTTGTGAAGGCCGCCTCTCGGAATCCTTCCAAATGTGCATGACCTAAGTCCCACTTAACGGACATAGTTAAAAGTCTAACTTAAAGGGCCGACAAGATAATAGGGAAGTGGTCACTCCCATGGAGTTCGTCAAGAATTTACCATCGAAATTCCTTGAAGCAATCCGGAAAACAAACACACACGACAAGACAGCTAAAAGAGTCCGTCTGGACATGATGAGAGGTAAAATCGCCAGTATTTAAAACACAAAGAAAGTCAGATAATAAGAGAGACTAAAACACTGCCTTTGGCATTTTAAGTGATGTCACCCCGTATGTTTTTTTTTTAAGGGGCTATCTGGCGACTGCCTACTTGGGCATAAGTCGACGCAAACAAACAACCTAGTTCTAGGCTACTTTAAAATAAAAGTTGAACAGAAACCAACAATAAAAAGGGATAACAATTGGGATGAAAGCTCCGGCGTCGGAGGAAAGTCCCTCTCCACCCTAAGGAGGAGCGTTTGACCTAGAAAGAAAACAATAACAATAACAAAAACAACAACAAAATCAGGTAAATAAAAGGGAGAAGGCAGGCCTCCCTCAAAAAGTCAACAAGTTCAACAGACAACAGTCAATGTGCACACACTCGTCCTGAGTACAAAGGACAGGCGGTAGCAGCCTGGCCCATTCCAGTACTGGGATAGGCAACGTGCGCGAAGATCACCCAGACTGGGATATTCGACAGGAATGTGCCGAACAGTCTGGGGACGACACAGTCGTCGCAATAGAGCCCAGGCGAGCGTTACATCAAATAGCGATGCATCACACGAGTGTGCCCGATACGGAGACGACAGAAAGCGACCTGAAGCCGTCGCGGCATTGAGGAATAGGTGCATGGGAACAGTCGCGGCGATATGGCATGCAACTTTAAGTTCCCTTCGACCGTCTCCTATCTTCTTTGACAAACATTCCGAAGAGCTGCCCGTATTCCAGCCATGTAGTCAGTATGAGAAAGAGCGAAACGCTGGTCTGGTTGCAAAGTCCTCGCCTACTCTTTGGTGCCCTCATCGGCGCGCTCATTCCAGGCAATTCCTACATGTTCAGGACCCAGCGAAATCGACGATCTCGCAAAAATTCAGATATAAACATTGGGAGGCGTCTCCTCGTCCCCATCGTGTGGAGAATGTCCATGATACCGTATCGCCATGCGGTATCATAGGCCTTCTCCAGATCGAAAAACACCGTATCGTAGTGCTGTCTAAGAAGGAAGGCCTCACAGAGGGCATTTTCCATTCGGAGCAGAGCATCCGCCGAGGAAGGAAACTTGCGGAGGCCCTCACTGTGCAGAAGACCGATGGCCTCCACTGTCCAGGAAAAAGGTTAATCTAACATTTACCAATTCCTTCATCAACTTGCACACACAAAAGGGTTAGAGAGATTGGGTGGAAACCGGCCGGAGTAGTGTGATCTCTCCCCGGTTTGCAAAAGGCGAGCACAGTAGCGATTTGCCAGGGATCTGGGAGGAGACCCTCCACCCTGATCCTGTTGAACAAATCTAACAGGAAGGCCATAACGTACAGAACTTCGTCCCGAACATGGGTGGTGTCCGCGCACAAAGCAAGAGCGGAGTGCAACTCACTCACAGTAAACCTGTCATTGAAGGGTTCTCGGCCTCTGGGGTTAAAGCCTAGCCAGCGGCCTTCCGCGACATCACGACGTGCATTAAATGCTGGTGGAGCAGCTTCCCGCCTAGAGAATGCGAGAAAAGCGGTCGTGAAAGATTCCGCCACGGAGGCGGGGTCAGAGATTGCAGTCCCATTCTCCTGAAGAACGGGAGGGGAGTCCTGCGCGAACTTGCCCCGAATCCTTTTGACTCGCTTCCACACCCCTGCTAAAGGGGTCTTCTAGTTAAGTAAAGACACGTATGCCCGCCAAGAAGAGCGGCGGGCATGCTACGAAATATAACGGAACCTAGCCTTAGCCCCACGAAGTTCAGCGACAGTGAAATCGTTCGGGCGGTGCTTATAGCACATGTAGGCAAAACGCTTCTGTTTGAGGGCCGTCTCACAATCGGCCGACCACCATGGAAGTGGTCGGCATGCAAAACGGCCAGACGTTCTAGGAATAGTAGTCAGGCCCGCGGCGATGAGGTTGCCGGAGAAGAACTCAACGGCCTCATCTACCGACCTAAACTCCTCGACCTAGATAGAGAATTCAGTCATTTCTTGAAATTCAGGCCACCTCGCCTGCACACTGCATCATCGAGGTGGGCTTTCAGGTGGCAGTTGTCCTGTAAATAATATTTGAATGGAAAATTGATCACTACCAAGGCGGGCAACGACCACCCTCCAATACAAATCAAGCTGTGCATCCGAAGAGCACAAAGATAGGTTAAGGCAAGAAAATGAAGCGGTTCTTGGCCAATGATCTGTAAACTTCTCCACATTTAGGGCCCCCATCTCAAGCTCTTCGATCAGATCGGCGAGGACTTGTCCCCTTGGGATGTATTGAGTAATCTCCCCAGAGAGGATGCCTGCCGTTCAGATATCCAAACAAGAGAAAGGCCCTCAGCAACCGTGCCACGACGCGGTGGAAGCCCCACGCGTCGAAGTCAGCTGACGGTGGAATGTACCCAGGAAAGATAGTATACCTGCTCTCCAGGTGCAGATGCACAAAAACTGCCTGAAAAGAGGTATCAAAAGAGAAGGGAAGAAAGGAGACATCCTGCCAAGTGTAAATCGCGCCTTACCCAGCCCGGCCATCCCATGGTGGTGAAGTCGCAAGAACCTTAGTCCCCCAAAGGGCGGGCAGGGGGCAAGCGCTTAGCATGATCTCCTGCAGAAAAATAGCTAACGGGGAACGGGACGAGACGAGCCTCTACAGCTCCTCCCAGATATTAGGGAGACCACGCAAATTCCATGAAAGGAATATGCCTTACAGTCCTAGCTCGGAGGAGACGCGGGAACCCTCCTCGAACAGAAGACTCTCACGGGAATGGACTTCCGCTTCCCGGAGGCAGAAACCCGGGCACCGTTGGCCAGACGAAGCGCCGCTGAAGGCGCTGTGGCCTTCGAGGACCTATTGGGGAAGGTTGGGCTCGCCGTGCGAGTCTTTGCCTCCCTCCGCTTCGAAACCTTAGGCGGAGGTTGCGCCTTCGGAGGCGGGGGGCCCTCTTTTTGAGGAACCACCGTCTCCGAGTCGCTCAGCCCACCACTAGGCGTGGGCAAAGGAGCAAAAGCTCTTTAGTTGCTGTCCTCATTTCGGGGGACAGCTTTTGGAACCACAGGAGATGGCCTGGCCACCAACTTCAGGGGTGTTGCCTCCTGTGAGTCTAAGGACTCGGTGGAGGCGCGTGAAGAGGAAGGATTTCTCGTTTTAGCCATGGCTGGGTATCAACCCTTTTTGCCGCCAGCTTTATCAAGCAAGTGCCCGGGTAGAGTAGAGCCCGCAGAAGGGTTACGAATGTGCGCGGAAACAACCGTGCTCGTTGGCCTGGATGGGCCAGGAGCAGAGAGTGCCTTTCTAACTTTTGATGCATATGACGTCCCAGGCAGAGCCTGGCGCGCCAGGACCAAGTCCTTAGCCTCGCGGAATTAGAGACGATCCTGGGCCTGAACTGCCCGGATTTCTTTCTCAAGGAGATATACACCACATTGCTTTGAAGAAGCAATTTACACACTTGGCCACACACGATTTAGACTTATCGTAGCGGCCTTGGAGCAATTTACACAGATTTGGTTGACCTCAAATATGCACGTCTACAAACACGAATCATATGGCCGAAACGGTGACAGTAATAGCACCACCGCGGAAGCGGCACTAATGACTTCACGTGGTAGCGGTACAAACCGGCACGCACCGACTCAGGGAGCTTTTCACAGGCGAACGTGACGAAGAGTTTTGGGGTGGGCCTCGAGGCCCCTGCTTGTTTTCTCATCACACGTTTGACCTTGACCGCCTCATGGTCGGCCAGCTCTAAGGTGATGTCCCTAATGGAGTAGTCAACGAGTTCCCTGGCATAAACCACTTATTTCACAAAGTTCATGGTAGAGTGCGGCGTCACACTCACCGGAGCGCTATGAACTGTCCGAAGAGCACTTATCTTGGACTCCTCGGCGGGTTTCGCCGCATTCGCCGGAAGGCTCCCGTCCGAGAAACGGGTCACCTTCGGCGCTTTACCAATTGCACTTCCTAATTCTCTCCTCTGATGCATCATGTTGCCCTTGGCCAACATAGTCCCATCAGTGGAGCGAATAACGAGGAAGCGTTTGAAGCCGGCGGGCTTGAAAACGCCAGGTAACCTCTGAATGAGGGGCCCTGATGCTACCGAGGCTCTGCCCTGCGAACTTTTATTCTTAGTCGGGGCCTTCGCACCCAGGGGGGTAAAGGGGCTGGATGTACTGATCTTGACTTGGTCGCTTGCCAAAGTGGCAGTAGACCTATTGGTCCTCGCAGCCCCCGCGGTTGGAGAGGAGCCCCGAGTCTTCTTAGTCTTTTTCTTATTTTTTTCTTTTTTGCGGAGGCTGGCGACGAATGAACCCGCTTGTCACCTTCGCCGGTAAGAGCCCCTAGGCCAGATAGACCGGCCTCAGCCAGGTCTTTCTCTGTAATGGAGAAGGTCCTGGCAGTCACAGAAGCACCGGTTGGAGGAGATCTCTCACCTCCTTGTACTGCCTCGGAGACCCCAGCTGTTTGAGAAGGAACTTACATAGGGGCGGATTCGGGTTCGGTGCTTGGCCCCGAGCCTGGATTCCGCCCCATAAAAGGCCCTAACGTCTGAGGCTTGGTTTTCTCAAGGACCATGTCTATCACAGGAGGGGCCTCCAATTGGCCATCCTCTCCCAGGACATCGCAGGTCCAGTTGACAGAGTCACCAGTCATGTGTGGGGAGGCACAGGCCTTAACCCCGGCAAGGTTCAATATTCTTGCCAGCAGTTCTTTTGAGGGAAGCGACCGTAGGGCCCTGGCTTTCCTCTCCCCCTTAATGGGGTTTGCCTTACCCTCACTCTAATGAAGGCGGTCGGCAATGGGCTGCCTGCTGGCTTTCTTGGCAGTTCCATTAGAAAGAAAACGATGGACTGCAGCTGGAAATAGGGAGGTGCCCGAAAGCACCTCCATAGAAGGGGGTGAGGGGGAGTCCCCTACACCCATAGTCGTAGGAGAGGAGTAAGCCTCCTCTCCGGTTAGAGAAATATGGAGGGTCTCCTGCGCAAGCACACGGGGGGGGGACCTCCATTTTTTCGGGGGAGCTTCACGAGGGCGGCTCCGTCGATCGTACGGGGGAAATTTAAGGGTTTTTTTTTTACACTCATTATTGGGCATGGTGACCCTCTTTTTAGGGGATGCCATAGCTCATCACCCCTCGCAGTAGCTTGCGCTGAACGAGGTGCTTACAGGCATGGCAGAGCCAGTTGCTGCCATTCGGAGGCACCACTCCCGCCTGGTGACCTAGCAGTCCATCGGCATGGCGGCTCCACCTTGAACACAGCGTAAAATTAATAGAGTGTAAAGAGGAAAGGAAAATGGATTTGAGGAAGGTATGGCTAGAGATAGAGCAGGTTGTTAAACCCCCCCCCCATACCGGAGCTCAGGGATTAGAGAACATTGTCCCCTTTCCCCTTAGCCCCGATCCGGGAAGGTTTGCTGAGAAGAAGGTCAGCATCTACTCTGCCAAATTATAGGCTGACCGGAGAAAGTTGTAGAAGAGGTTGTATGAAAAGCGACGAAGTAGGGGAGAAATACAGGCCGTCTGAAAGAAGGAGAAGAGGCTAAACTGGGGTCGGACGGGGTGCTGAATCCCGTCAGCACGGCGGCCAGGCTGGCAAAGCGCCGCGTCCCTTACGGAGCCCCAGTATAGGTGACGGGCGTTAAAATCTCCTAGTAATAAGAATAGGAAGGGCAACTGGTCTATAAGTTCTAAAAGGTCGGGTCTTGACAATGATAAACAAAGGGGTAGGTATATAGAGCAAACGGTAAAAAGCTTAGTAATAAAACCCCTTACGATAAGAACTTGGAGGGTAGTATGTAGGCGGATGGCAGAAATATGGTGGGATGAAGATACCATGATTAACACCTTGCCATGAGAGGAGCTTACAGCAGGAGCAATAGAGTTGAATTTGAGAAAGCCGGGAACCGGCAGAAAGGGTCGTATCCCCAGTTTATTCCTCTCAAGACAAATAACTGCGGGGAGGGGGGGGATAGTCTTTGAAAAAATTTATAGTTCTTCCCACTTCTTGGCGAGTGGATCGATGTGCTTATCTGTGGCTCTTTCTACAGTTCAAGTTATCTTTTGTGCTGTGTTTTAATTTTATTTTTTTCAGTGTTATTGCCTCTGCTTTCACCCTTTGCTGTGTTGCTTTTTTGTGCTTTTTTCAAGCCGTCGTGTTGTTACCTCCGCTCTGTCTTCCCGCACTTCCGTGTTTTTTTTTCGAACTGCCTCGTCAAGTTAATTATATATATGTGTGCTCTTTTATCTTTCTCTGATTCATCATATTTTCAGCGTAAAATAATCTACTCTCCAGCATTTTTCATCACGATTATTCTTTCCATTAACCTATTCTTGCCAATCAGTCTTTAAAGTATGTGTATGTTTGCAAGAAGAAGCACTTTATTTAATATTCCGTAAGTATAAATTAACTAATATGTGCATAATATATAAATGAACTAAATAGATAATTCAATAAAACTGCCTATAAGAAAGCTTTTTGCAGTTCAGCAAGTTTGAAACGAGAATAAAACACAATGATTATTTATTCAAATTCGAAGTAGCATTGGCTCCAAAATGCTGAAAATTTTACTATCTGCTGTTGAAAAATTAAATACCTTTTTGGTTGAGATTAAAATTAAATTTCATTTTCCTGAAAATAGCTGTAATCATGAGTCATTGAAAGTTAAAAGATTGCGGCTATAAAATATAGTGAAAATTTGTGACATCAGGGAAAATCTAACTAGAAAATATTAAGAAGTGTGTAATTATGTATTGGTTTTAATCACTATAAGCGGTATTAAATATTAAACTTAATAAACTTTTAAGTATTCATTTTTGCATTCTTCGCACAAAAGATTACCGATAAATCATTGTGACCTTTTTCTTGAACATAAGTTATTCAATAATTGATTATTAAGAATATAGTCATAATTAAGATAATAAATTAATAAACTTGGTCAATACCCGAGCTTAAGCAAATACTTATTTCTTTAAAATATTCGGATTGCACTGGCACTTGGATATTGAGTCCGATTTACTGGAGACACGTATGAAGAATATATAAATAAGTCATGATTTTGATTTATATTGGTCCATGAGCATCAAATGGGGGAAATATATATATATATATATATATATATATATATATATATATATATATATATATGTCAGGGTCGTCTCGGTGAGGTTTTGTTTATTTACTCATCACTACCTTCTAGCTAATTAACCGATTACGTTGTGTCGACTTTACGGATACTCCTACAATATTCACATTGAACGATTTAATTTACTTTAGTTTAATTGATGATTTACTTATCTTCAACCGAGAAAAGTTGTGGTTGTTTTTTTCAAGGAGAGAAGATATAGGTTTGAAATTAATTTTGAAAATCCTCGTTTCTGCAAAGATTTATTAGCCGACACCTATCTTAAATTTCCTTAGCACAGTAGATATTTTAGTCTAATGAAGCCCGCGAAAAGGATCCTGGAATTAAAACTATGTCTGTTAAATTGCCAGCTCTCCGATTCGATAAAACTGGATCTCCTAGCTCTCAATGTTGTTACTTTTTCTTGGTTAGGATGACTATAAGACCGATCTTGCGTAAAGACAGTCATTCCTCCCTGACGAAATAGTATTGTAACATAAATGCCGACTCCGCCATTTTGCCACACAATTGTCTAGCCGGCCATTTCTGTAACGTCAGCAAACCTTTATGGAGTTAATTCGCTGATTGGCTTGACGTCATAAGGAATCCACCCACTCTCATTTCTAGTACTATTTTAGTCAAGATGGTATTACCTTAGTGAATTGCAACAATTTTTTAGCACGAGAAAAAGAATTGGTAATATTCTATTCTTGGATGACGCAGCAAAGGAGACCATTTTACTAAAAAAATGAGTTCTCTCAAGCACGTATCAAACCAACTCAAAATCTATTTTTTTGTCAGAGAATCCGCGCATTTTTGTGCGTATAAGTGTTAAAAGAGGTATTCTTCTGTCATCCTAAAATCTTATCTTTTTTTATCTTCTAATTTGATTGAAATTTCCTCTAAGGAGTTGCATTTTTTACTCATTTTCTTCTCACTGAAATGGATACAGTTGTAACAGTCACTCTCTATTATCTTTTTATAGGCAGATCGTTATTTATTAATCTTTTAAATAAAAAAAAACTATTACCATTCATCGATTTAGTTTTTCAGTATTACCAGTTTACATGTTAATTAGTTTATAAGCATTACATAACAATCTCGTTGTTTTTCGAGGTTGTGGTCGACTTAGCTCTAACACTTGCATATCACTTTCGATACTCACACTTTCGCGATATACTCTTGAAAAATAGAAAGACCACAAGGTGCACTGGGTAATAGATCTACGTTAAAATCTCTGAATTCTGCGCAAGGACTCAGTTGTGCACCCTCTGTGACGGAAGTAATATCCTGGGTGAATTCAATAATATAAAAAACCTGTAAAAACAAACTATTATAATTGAATTCACACCAGTTGCTCAAATGCGAAGATTTTGGAGTACTTGGGTGTCAATGTGAGGACAGTGCATAGGAGAGGGAAAGGATTGCATATGTCAGGATGTGATTCCGAGGGTACAGCGGCTCAGAAACTTCACTTTAAACGTTCTGATACGAATTTAACCTCCGAATTTATCGCGGATATCAAGGCTATCATTGAATACGATCACAGCATGTCAATGAGGTCCATATACAGGAGGAAGGGAGTATCAGATTCTCTCATCAACTAGTTATTGCATGAATACATCTAATACTACTCATCTTTGATGAAAAAACGCCAGTTTCTAGTCGGAAAAAAATAACTATATACGAAAGGAATATATTGTGAAGTTTTTGAACAAACCGAACAATCCCCTTGAGGCTGGCATGCTTTGTTTTTTTTCTCAAATGACAAAATTTCTGACAGAACCAGGGGGTGAAGTCACCAAAGTACCGCTGGCCTTCTGTGTCCCAGAAAGATGAATCAAGGGTCATGAAGGCTAACTATCGGGTCACCATCATGGTATTTAGTGTGCTAATTTTGAAGGCTAGGTTAAAATTCCCATTTATCTTCCGTGAGTACTTGAGACCTAATATAAACGGTTACATCAAGTCCCTATCTGAGTTAGAGTATTCTTGGATCTAGGAGTTGGTCGCCAAAGGTGCAGGACTTCCCCATTCCCGTTCCATGTGGCAGACATTTAACTTGACCACATGCATGACTCAGAATATCTGGTCTCCAGAATCTACAGAATGCAAGCCCTGGAATATTATGTGTCGGGCGTGGTTAAGAAAGAGAGAAACAAGTATCCCTGCACTGCTATAGTGAAATTTTGACCGAGATCTCCAGGGTTTTCATCCAGTTATATAGAAGGACGGGTGAGCAATTCAGCAGGCTTCGAAATCACCCTGGGTGTGGGGTGAGGCCGATGGGGATTCCATTGAATAAAATGAATAGTAAAATTTTGCACTTTAAATCATTTAGCCACTATCAAATTTAACGTTTCACGGTACATAATGTACAAGACACACATTCAGAAGACTTAAATCTTTCTTTAATTAGTATTTTCTTTTGGCCATTCGGTCAGAGTAATTATCAACTTTTTTATTCTCTAAATTCATCCCTTTCTTGTGGAATATTCATAATAAAACTTCAGAGAGGAGAATGCCCACCTAGCATTTCTTGTTCCTTTTTAACAAATAATATCCTCTTGAACAAAATTTGACTGTGGGAATACGGGCTTAAAATATACTCAGTCATGGACCACATGCATGTTGAGGCTCTTTTTTGAACTTGCAACGACAATATTTGTCTTATTTATTGATTCTTTTCATGATAAAATAAAACCTAAATGGCCCATTTAGCCTGACTGGAGGTGGCCTTTGTGGATGCTAAAAGAGGAAAAATATCACCCCAAATGTGCCCGATGCAGATTGATATCAAGAGTTGAGTGAAAACTGGGAACCAAATATTAGAGCATCCGTAAATATGGGACGTTGGCAAGGAATTAAAAAATATATTTGAATTAAACCTAATCAATTATAAAGTTACATTTTTTGTGCTACAACTTGTTGCCATTTTAATAGTTTAGATAAATGAAACCCAAATTCTTTGAAAAATTAAGAATTGATATCAAACATATTTTGAACTCCCATCCCACCTCTCCCTAATGAGAGCTAAATGAGGACTAGGCTAGCCTCATTAAGTTATTCACTATGACAAAGTTAACATATTCCCTTAAACAAATCAATGACTGTTCATATAAACAAACTAGTTAGAAGGGGTTGAGCAGAGTAGTGATATCCTCGTCCTCATTCGATGCTTATTAGCAAAAGAGCTCTGTTACCTCATGACTCTTTGGTTAGAAATTCTTATTTATTGAAAGAGTGTGTTTTTTCAAACTTCTACAATAAGCCGAATCTTAGAGGAATATTGCTTTAATTGTGAATATTTAGTAAGTTTCGGAGTTTTGCGCTCTTCCGTTCCTCTTTAATATAGTCAGGCTATCTATATTTCATACATCATGCCCTCTACCTTCTTTCACCATTTGCTCCATGGACGTCTGCTCACAAAACTACTGGAATAAATGCTTTACTTAGGATTAGAGTTCATTCTTATCAGTCAACAAGTTCGTAAAAGAGGACCCTGACAGGAGAATAGGAATTAAACCCTATGGGAGAAGGATGTATGTGGGTTCCTCCACCTTATAATGGATCAACAATAAATGTAAATTGTAGGCATTATGAAGATCTCATTGAGAATTGGGGCAGGCCTGGTTTGACAGTCATCGAAGACAACGTTTTAAGCTCATGCTTGAAAGGTGTTAAGAGTGGGAAGCGGGTAGCTTATGAGCTAAGTTTTTGAACAACTTTCGAAAGTTGCAGATGTGCAAGTGGTCTAGGCGTTTGTCAGTTATTCTAGGCCACACTAACTCTATTGGCTTACATGTAACCACGGGTTGCTGTTTCTTACTCCAACTTTCCATTTTTTATCATACATCTTTCGCATTGTTTTTCTTTCTGCAGTTGTTTCTATAAAGACATTTTCCACTTCATAGAATTCCTCACAATGTGTTCAGATCTGCATTCCATTAGCTCGTAAAAGGTGAACTTCAGGTGCATAGTGGCAGAAGGAGAGAGAGCGTCGTCACGGAGGGATTTTCTCAATATGGAGATAGGGTGCAGGAAGAATATTAGTAATGTGTTTGTGCCAGCGAACCGAGTGGGTAGGAAGAATTCATGGATTTTATTAATTAAACGGAAGACTGATAAGTTGTGTGTACGAAGGAAAGAGATAAAAGTGTTATTATCTGTGTGTTTTGAAGTATGTGAGAAATAAAAGGAAAAATATATAATAAATAAGGTTAATATTGTAAATATTATTGTCCCTTAAATATCGTCATATAGAGAATTTTTCGGAGGAAAGGAGAACCAGAAAAAGCAGACAAAATCCACTGCCTTTGATTTAAATGCGATGATGACCTTATACTTTAAAGCAGAATGAAGCTCTTTATAAAGACGCCTCTTCAATAGGAGCCACCCTGAATCATCCCTTCTCTTTTTTTATCAGGGAAGAGTAGGGTCAGTAAAGTGGCACCCGGTCTCTGTCGCTCTCACTACCTACCTCTAAAACGTATAAGGTGTAGCATAAATAACTATGCTGTAGCTGAAATCTGGAAGGTTGACTACTAGGGTGTTATATGACAAGGTTGGAATATAAAATTGTACGGAATTTTTATCCTCTTTGATTATCCTGTTCCATTGGCTCAGAAAACAAGTCTGAACAAGTTTCAACCTGATTTGGAACATATTTAGAGGTCCCTAGAATTTCCATTCTGTCAGCTTGTCATGCGTTTAGTCTGGTTGCAGGCTTTACAGCGAGAGGTTAGTGTGTTTGTGTGTTCCATAACAGTTGTTGTATAAATAACATTGATACATCAGTATATATATATATATATATATATATATATATATATATATATATATATATATATATATATATATATATATATATATATATATATATATATATATATATATATATATATATATATACATATATATATGGATTTCACGATGTTGAAATTAAATTCTGGACAGTTTGTGTTAAATATTTTTTTCTAAATTTATCTCTTTTAGTGCCATTTGTTAAAATTATTTTTTTGGGGTAATTATTTGACTTTTATATACAGTTTATAGCCAGGGATGAATTAAATGTAAGGTATTGTTGGGTTTCTATATATCTAGTAAGAATATTTAATGATTAACAATAATATTAAAAAAAATTGGTTAAGAAATGCTTAATAATTGATGCCAGATGAAAGAAAACAGCCTTCAGGCACGAATCACCATTGCATATTTGTCTTCTGCACTAATCAATCAATTTTCCCATTGTAGGTAGGCTTAACAGTTTATTATGGCAACTCAAAGCAAGAAACAAGATGATTTGTGATGTTATCAATGCCTAGTACCATAACAAAGAACTGGATAAAATCTGCTCAAATTTGGTTGAATCTATGCCAGAGCAAGTGGAGTGGGTTCTCAAAGCAAAGGGCGGTCATATTTCATATTAAATGTCCCATTTAGCTGATCATTGACCTATTATTTTCAAATATAAACGACAATTATCAAATAATTGTATCATTTCACCACTAATTTGTGCACTACTGTATATAAATATATATATATAAATATATATATATATATATATATATATATATATATATATATATATATATATATATATATATATATATATATATATATATTTTCCACAATTTTATCCTTCATCGATTTTCACCACTTTCTTCAAAGATTGACTTACAAACGCTATGGAAAAGATGGTTTCGTTGGTTCTAGTATTAAATTTAATAAAAACAAACCCTATCTCCCCGACTATTTTTCTCTTGTAGGTTATCTAGAAGTAGATTTAATACTTATCACCTTCCATAACTGCCACTTTATGAACTTCGTTCGTAGTGTGTATGTATTGTAAATATAGTGGTGTAAGAAAAGCATAAGTAAAAAATAAAGAATGAAAGTTTCATAGCTGGGTTGCGAAAAGCTTGCTGCGTCGCCGGACTACTGTCAGCGAGCTACGAATCCACTGCACAATCCTGAGTATAAAAAGAGATTCATTTAAGTGAAGCTTTTAAACTGCTCACTTGCACTTCTCAGCAGGCTGCAGTATCATCTTTTCCAGTGACCTTTCCTCTGGACAGAAAGTACAAAGACAGCAAATTCACAATCTCTCTCCATAGTTCATGCACATCTATCTATCTAACGGTAGCATTTTCAAATCTTTTTTTGCATTCTAAAATATTTCGTAGTACTCATCTTGCATATTTCAAAACGTTCTGCTTAGCCACTATTCCTCACAAATTTCTCTATTTTCAGACCAAACATAACAATAACAATCTAATGCATACTTACCTAATCTATAGCTTAACACAAAACCATGTTTACACACTCGAGCACAATCATATGCGCATTTGTTTCATCTTTAATATTCGCATTATTCAGGGTGTCCATTAAGTCTGGACGAATTCAAAATATCACAATGATTTTCTCGCTCATCAGACCTTACTTCAATTGAGTTCTTATCTCGGGGTAGCTCAAAGGCGAAAGTGCACTCGGTGGAAGAATAAGGAAAGAGAAAAGGAATTTTTTTTCTCTCCCCAACTTCTCGGGTATACTGCAAAAATTAGAACAATGGAAATACCATTAAGGGGGCATTGAGCCTTCCCGCTATGGACCCTGATTGCGACCCAAAGCAAATACTGAAGTCTGTTGGCGATGAATCTCTCTCCCCGTCTAGATAATTGCGGAGTATATATTCGATACTTCGGAGTTCACAGTCAGATTGTGTTTGAAGCTGCCGTCCAGTACGTTAGCCATTAACGTCTTGGTTAGTCGAGAGGGAATCTACTACATTCTCGTCAGGGAAAGAATTGAGTGATTTTCGAAGAGCCAAAGAAGAGCTAGTCGTGACTCAGTGTTGTTCCTGGAGATAGTTTTAGGCGTGTATCAAACCGTCCTCATCACGTCTTTGGATTTTAAGGATCGGAAAAGCCATCCCCAAATAATAATAATAATATAATAATAATAATAATAAGTATTTATAATGCCTTTCAGAGCTGTTAGCTCTCACAGAGCGCAGGTTGTGTAGCGAGTGTAGATAAAGTTTACAGGGGAGAGAAGGCAATTCTGAAGAGATGAGACTTCAGGAGACGTTTCAAAGTAGCAAGGGAGGGAGATCTTTGGACTTTGGCAGGAAGAGTATCCCAGAGTCGAGGAGCACAAACTGATCAGGAACGGTAACCCATCTAGTAGAGAACAGATCGAGGAGTGTTTAGAATGGGAGCGAGATTACACTGGAGTGCCAGAGGAGTTTGACGACGGAAGAGGAAAGACGAGAGATAAGGTGGAACCTCGAGGTTTAGTGCCTTTTTGGTGATGAGAAGAATTTTATCGTGGGTACGGAATCGAATAGGTAACCAGTGTAGCTTTTGTAACAGAGGCATTGAAAAAGAGAACCGGGGGTGGCAAAGGAAGAGCCGTCCAACATAGTTTTGAACTAGTTGTAGGGGATGAAGTGACGAAGAAAGGAGAGTTACTAGCAGAGAATTTCTATAGTCTAAGCTTTAGGTGACAAAGACATGAATAGCAGTCTCAAGGCTTCGTCGATAAAAATAGGATCGAACAAGTGAAAAGTTGCGAAGGAAACAGATGTAAGACTTACGGATACTATGGATATGCCGATTTAGACGAGGGTTGCTCGTCGAAAATAACACCAAAATTACTGACGAAATTAGAGAAGGCAACCTTGGTTTCCACTGTTTGCCTATTACGGATAAAAGACCAATCTTCAATTTCCCGAAGTTTGATTGAGAGTCTCGTGAAAGGGCCACAAGTTTAAGGTCGAACGTATCTTCCTTGTCATACTCGCCACACATCAAGGTAAGAAGGATTTAACCCCGGCTTTGTCGCGCTCCTCCCACCTTAACCGCGCCGAACCTCCAGTATCTCCTTTGCTCTAGAACTCGCATAATTGTAAGATCATTTTTTAATTAATTATCCCTCGGTTCAAACTTAATTGATAGTGTCAATCATCTTAGCCGTGAACGGTCAATATTTAATTGCATTGCCATTTAACTTGCTCTACATATATGTGTATGCAATCCTTATTCATATTAAAGTATATCTTTGTAGCCGTGTTAGAATATTATTTGGCCTAGCAACTGTGTATTTCAAGCAATCTTAGAGGAATCCCCAGGTGGAGCCTTAATTTCGGTTGGCCAGTAGGCTAGTGTGCGTATAACAGCGTACACCTGGTCATACCACGAAACACTCATTGCTCTGTCTCCTAGTTCATCAGAGCTTACCGACCTTGAATTCATTTCCCCTGGAATTTTAAATGAAAAGGAATATTCAATGATAATTAAAAATAAAAGAAACCTGAGCGAAAAGCGCATTATAAATGAATTCGCTCAAATTGATGGAACTTTAGAAATAATGTATCTGATTCATCGGACGAATCTTGCAAAGCGCATCAAGATTTGCATCACAAATAGTAGAAACCACATTAATTTTTTTATTTAAATGTAGTTCAAATTAAATAAAATAGTACATTTTTTTCATCTGTTCTTATTGGACCTATTTTGTTTCTTTCACACACTTACACTCTTAACACACTTACACTCGTAACTGACTTGTTTTATTCTCTTTTTCGCTTTCATATACGGATGAACTCATAATCATCTCCACAAAGTTCTCACCTACACTTTTAATCCTATGGAAAGCTCGTAGCCCAGTGGATAGGGTGTTGGATTCTATAGAACTAGGAAGAAAATTTTCAGTGGCGCCTCAAACTGGCCCCCTTTTGGAGGATACCCTATTACTTACACCTGAGCGTCTAACTAGCCATACACATATAAACATACACAGCCAATCAAATCACTGCTATCATTTTCCTTAACGTCTTCGCAACGCAACATACTAATCTCCCCTCTGTACTAAAACTTTGCAGATGGAGAAGTATGGTCTCCTATGGAGAAACTCATATTCCCTCGATACCTACTCTGGCTCCGTTATTTTTATAACATATTTGCACTAATTACCTTCCCATTTACGATCTCTTTCGTATTTTCATGCATTCGCACATATTCTTTTGTCTCTCGCTGATTCTAAAGCTTTTCTCTTTGAAATCTCCTTTGCTTTGATCCTCTTATGTCTTCTCTAATACAAAACCAAACATTCTCTGTTTCTGTTAGTACACAACCAATCCCGAAACTCTAGAAATTCCATCTCTAATCCTGCTATCCTAGCATCTATTCATATATCCTCAACCTACAATACATACTTATTAACAATTCCTTCCACCATTCTTCCAAAATATCCCCGAGACTCTCTTAACATCATTTTGATCATGCCATATACTGTAAACTACCACCATGTATAGTTTCAGTCTTGCAAGTCTTAAAACAACTCACAGATTCACACCAACTATTGAAATATGAGACTGCCCTGTCAAAATTATAGCTACACCCACTTTACATCTACTACAATAATTCAGTGCTGATTCCATTCACATCATTATAACCAAAGGCCCTAATCATATCTATGCCGTCATGACAGTTTCACTACTTATCTCCATGATCCCTTTTCACGTAAATAGTTCATATTCCATATTCAAAACCCCACTCGATTACACACCGACTCAAGTGAGCTGATATGAGTGTACGGGGCAAGTAGAACCACTATACTCAATGCCAATTTGCTCCAGCCTCCCATATCTGGATTTAGTCGCTTGTTTCGATTGGCAATGGTATGATATTATCTCTTGTTCCATTAATTTTCTACAGGATTTGCCTCATGCCTTGTTACCCCTCAAAGAACAACCTCAAGATTTTATATATATATATATATATATATATATATATATATATATATATTATTATTAGCAGATTTAGGTTGTAATTTATGTCACTTGTGAGGTCAGTAATGAATGCAATATCCTGCAAGAAAAATGAAAAGTGTTTCTGAGTACTTTTGAATTTTATTCAGTTACTTATAAAGGATAAATACAAGAAAATTCATATAACAATGTTAGATATCTACCAAAAATTAAAGCACCGCATCTTTGACAAGAAAACGCCAATGACGACGTAGAGGAGACAGAGAAAACCACATCAAGTTTTATCATTAGTAAGTAGAAAGGTCATACTAAGAGGGACGCTGTGGTAGTGATTGAATGTGTTCTTTGCGAGTTTCCTATTCAGTGACGGGTTTTTTTTCGGTGTAATATATTTAAGTTCGGGAACATAATTAACATTGAGTGTTAGACAAAATATTCAAGTCATTTTTAATTTAATTTTAAAGTAAAGCGTGAAATAGCTCCCATTCTATAATTTTCAGAGCGAACTAACTTTATTATCTTTTTGTTTAGACTTCGCGCGATTGCTTAATTAAAGGGTTTCGAAAAGTTTGCTCAGTATGGTTTGCGCTTTGGCTGAAGTATGTCCTTTGATGTAAGTAGTATGTATGTAGTTTGTGATTTTTCTGATGTTGAAAGAAGAGAAAATGTAACTGAACGCCCGTTGTGTAATGTGACTCGTGCAAATTTAGCTTTGGTAGAGGAAGTGAGTCCGTTGCGTGATGAATGAAAGATATTTAAGTGAGTTGGTTCATGAAGTGAGAAGGGATGCGAGTGTACGAATGAAGAATGTGACTGGCAGAAGGAAGGTGGAAGATAGGCCTAGACTATCCACTGGAGAAAAGAAGTGACTGATGTAGGCGAAGATGAATAGTGAATAAATATGGATAGAATAGATTAGTAACGACAGGTTACGTGTGTGAGTAAGAAGGACAAGGATTCTCGTAGGCTGACTAACAAATTCGATGCCCTGAGAGAGGAAGAGGTTGAAAATGATTTGCCTTATGTAGTTGTGGCAGAAAGTGAAATGAGTGGGAGCTTGAATAAAAACAGGAGGGAGGGTGAATCTAGGACTAGTGGGACTAGGATGATGACCGAGGTGCTGGTAATGGGCGACTTTCATATTAGAAATTTTATGTAGAAGTTGAGTGCGAAGTTAAGGGAGAGTTTGTTTGTCCGATGCTGATGTAAATAATGTGTCTGGGTTTGAGGGGGAAGGCAGTTGGGACAACGCTTGTGGGAGTAAATGATGTAAAGAAGGTGGATTTATGTGAGTTACGAGAGAGGTATAAAAGGATGAGTGAAAGTAGAGTGAAAGGCATTGTTTCAGGTATGCTTCCGAGATTGGTTGTGGAGATTGACTGGTTGTCTCGTGAAATTGGACCGAATGAGTATTTGAAAGTCTTGTGGGAGGAGTGGGGATTAGTGTTTGTAGATGTATAGAATGGCTTTTGGGTGAATAATGCATTGCATGCATTAGATCGATTCCATCTAAGCCGGGCTGGAATTAAGGGTTGTAGCAGGAGTTAGATAGTCTCGTTAGCTTTTTGCAGGAGGGAAACTAGTTACTGATAATGGTCAGGGAAATACAAGAGCACAGAGATGGGCAGGGAAAGGAAAGATATACATAAGAAATAGAGCGCAAGGTATACAGGCTAGAAGAAATGCTTCGGGGGATATGAGAGCTGATTTGTCTTTATACTAATGCTCGTAGTCTTAGAAATAGGAAGAATGAGATATTTAGTTATATTATTGATGAAAAAATAGATATAATACCTGTAATTGAATCCGGGTTAATATAAATACATTTAATGATAATGTGAATGAATAGGAACTGAAGGGTTATGATATGTGCGTTACGCAAAGAAAAGATAGGAGTGGTTCTGGGTTGATTATTTATATGAGAAATACCAATTCTTTGAATCTAAATATTTATATAAAGCAAGGACAAGTTGCGTCACTAAGAATAGATCTTAGGGTCAGTATATTTAGGATAATGCACTTCGGAGCGTTTTACCTACCATCCGGACAGACTGATTATATTGATAAGTTAATGATAATGGAACTAAATAAAATATTTGTAGTAGATAGTTATTATTGGTGCATTTAATTTGAATCTTGTGGACTAGGAAAATAGGAGAGTGAGAGAGAGCAGTTAATAAGTTTATAGAATGCTTTGAGGGTATTTTTTTTACTCAATTTGTTGAAAGAACTAATATGGGGTGCCAATATATTAGATCTGATTCTTTCAAATGATGATTACTTTGTTCAAGAATTGACTGTCATGCAAGCATTGGGAAATGGTGATCATCACATGGGTTGTTTTAACTAGGGAATAGTGAGGTGTAGAACATCGACGACAAACTCCCCGAAAAATTCAAAATAAATTACGCAACCTGCTTAATCAGATTAGGTCGGATATTGTATTGAGTATAGAGAATACTTATGAGATGTAGGATACTTGTAAGACTATGTTAAACATTGTCCAGAAACAGTGTTTTGCAATGAAGCCTATAAGAAAAAAATGTGGAAGCCATTGTGGTAGAATCAGGAAACAGAATCAGAGCAAAAGTACTTTTGACAATTTAAATCATTATATGTCGACCAGAAATTTGCTAAATGAGATTATTAAGAAAAGCCAAAATGCGGCAGAAATTAATTTTACCTCAAATTAATAATAAAGATATTGAAAAATTCTTTAGCTATTATAGAATTAATAACAAATCTAACAGTGATAAAGTAGGGCTTATTAGATATAAGGGATTTTGAAACAAACGGATGAGGAAATAGTAGAGGTTCGTAATAAACATTTGTCTTTAGCATTTACAGAAAAGAATCCAGATAGATTAGTTGATGATAATTTTAGTTCAAGGGAAGTACTGTTGAATACCATTAATGTGAACAGGGAAATAATTAAAGGGCTTATGTTGGAAATAAAAACTAGTAAGGCATCTGGCCCAGACAACATTCATTGTAGGTTCCTCAAAGAAGGTGTAAATAGTATTATAGTAGCTTTTGAGAAGATATATACTAGATCACAAGAGTTTAGAAAAATACCTACTGATTGTAAATTAGCAAATGTAGTGCCCATTTTAAAAAGGGAAGTAAAGAGGACCCGAATAACTTTAGAACAGAAAAGTTAACTTCTATAGTTTGTAAAATTCTTGACAAGAGTGTTAAGAAGGGAATTTCAGACCATCTAGAGAGTGGCAGGTTAATAAAGGCTGCTTAGCATGGGTGGTGGTGGTGAAGACCCAGTTCCCGGCTCGACAGTGGGTCGGGGCCTCTCACACCTATTTCAGGCCCTATCCCAGCTTCCCGAGCCATCGCAGGAGCAGACCCGCTGTCTCCCGTAGTCTCTCCTAGACAGCCACCGGGCCTAGGTCTATGTGTATTTGTGGGCAGTCAAAGAGATGTGTGGTGTCGTGCATCTGTGTTAAGTATTTTATGCAGTTTGGTGTTGTATGGGTGGTGGGAGATATTTTGTTCATGTATGAAGTCAAGAGGGGTGATTTGTTTGTTTGTATTTGTGCTAAGGTTTTTCTGATCTGCTTTGTAACGGGTTGTTCTGAGTTGTGTATGGTTGAAGCCAATGCACTTACTATTTTGTTTTGGGTTCTGTTTGTCAAGTATTGTTGTATGATTTGAGAGTGGATTGTTGTCTTGTTTTTCTTGATTGTGTCTTCTGTTGTTGTGTTAGGGGATGTGTCTAAGTTGGTTGTGTAGTTGTTGTTATCGAAAATGGTCTGTTTTTTTTGTGTCGGTGATTGGGAGGTTATATGGTGATGAGGTGTAGGGAATGATGGGGATGTTGTGTGTAGGGGAATCGTCAATCCCCCGTTCTCTTTCAGTGGAGACACGGGACGGTAAACGCAAAGACATCCGGGCCCGACACCGTGAGGCAAACTCGTAAACACAGCCCCTCGCCACTCGAGTCTATGAAAAGCCGAAAGGTTTTAAACTGCAAGATCTCCCCTACGAGAGTATATTCAATTTCACCTCGAGTAAGAAATTTGAGACGCGTTTCTCTCAAGTTCGAAGGTCAGCAGGAGCCGAGGTAAGACTTGCTGAGAAAAACCGTTGGAATAAGAACCCTCCTGCGGCCCCTCCACAAGCCCCTCCCCTTCTCCTACCCCTACCCAAGTGGGGTGACGAGGTATAAATAACAAACACTTGGGAAAAACGAGGTAGAGTACGCGAGTCTCCAGGCTACGAAGTCCCCGGATTAAGGCCGGGCTACCAAGACTGGACAGGTAGAATACGCGAGTCTCCAGGATACAAAGTCCCCGGATTGAGGATTGGCTATCAAGACTGGACAGGTAGAATACGCGAGTCGCCAGACTACGAAGTCCCCTGCAATAGAGGCAGGGCTACCAAGGGAGCTAAGAAGCAGCTCATCCTCGAGCTTGTCCCTGGTTATCAAAGGGAACGTTAATGTAACTTGTTCAAGTTTAACTTACTCTCGTCAGAGAGACTCCTCATATCCTGGTGCATCCTAAAGAACAGAGATATTCCTCGTCCTTGAAGAATTACGAAAAGAAGAGGAAAAAGGCTCTCCCTTGAGCCCATTACCCGGTGGCCTCACCAAACTCATAAGTTAACTTTGGTAAGGAACCAAGTTCAACTTATTCTCGTCAGAGAACTCCTCCCCCCTTTCATACTGGTGTATCCAAAAACACCGAGATTAGCCCCGCCCTTGAGGAAGACTGGAACTAAGAAGAAGCTCATCCTTGAGCTAGTTCCTGGTTCCCAAACCGACCTTTAAGTTAACTTGTTCAAGTTCAACTTATTCTCGTTAGAGAAACCCCCCTCATCTATCCTTGCCCTTGAAGAAGACCCACCCTTGTTTACAGTCCTCGTTCCTTATATCCTTACGTGTTGAAGCGGCTCTTCCTTAACAACAAAAATTTGCACTTTTAGGTTAAAGCCTACTTCATCAAAGAAGTACATCACGTTTCCCAAGGTATAACACGACAAAAGTGGAGTCCGGTGTGGGGGGATAAAAAGGAGCATTATACGACAGTGTGTTTTCTGCCTGAGTTGAGATGCATGTAGTTTTAGGGGACTTTTGATTAGTATGATGTTCGTCTCGTCGTGTAAAAGTTGGTTATTTGTCTCAAGAGTGCATCCTCTGGCAGTGCAGAGGGCTGTGTTTTGTATTGGTTGTAGTTTTTGGGTGTTGGTTTCTGAAATGATTGGAGACCAGATTGTATTGGTGTATTCTAGTGTTGGTCTTGTGATTGTCTTGAATGTGTTAATGAGCGTATCCTTAGTTTTTCCACATGGGGGAGTTGTGAGTGCCTTGATGACTGAATGTTTTCGTGGCCTTGACTCTTGTGATTTGAAAATGTTTGGAGTATGTGAGTTTGGGGTCAATAGTGAGGCCAAGGATCATCGGTTCTTTTGTAGTGGGTAGTAGTAAGTTTTCTATGTTTAGATTTAGGGTCGTGTTGTATTCTGCAGGGTCTGGTGTGAAGAGAATGGTCATCGTTTTAGTGGCTTTTAGCTTCAGTGAGTTTTCTATTGTCCGTGTGTATTTTGTTGAGGTAAGGTTATATCTCATGTGCAGCGGCTTCTGGTTTGTTGTGTGATCACAGTATGTGATGTCGTCTGCGTAGGTGACAATCTCTACTGTTGTGGTGGAGTTGGTATATCTAAGGTGTAGATGTTGAAAGTGTTGAGGTAAGTACGCCTTCTTCAGGGAACTGCAGATTTTGGGTACGCGTTTGAATTTGGTGTTTTGTATTTGGGTGTATTGTATCGTCCATTGATGTAGTTTGCTATGTACTTGATGAGGACGGTAATTATGGTGAGTTTGTGGATCTTGTTGATTAGTTTGTGTTGGTCTACTGGTTCGAATGCTTTGGGCATTTCAAGAGCGATTGCTATGGTTTTATGTGATGGACTTTTCTTGTTGAATTCATTTGTGATTATGTTGTTTATTTTGTGTAATGCTGTAGTGGTCGAGTGTATGGGTTTGTACCCATGTTGGTGTGGTGTGTTTGGGATGTTGGATGTGATGTAGGGTAGAATGATTTTTCTAGTGTTTTGGCTATGGGGGAAAGCAGCGCTATTGGTCTGTAGGAGTCTCCATTGTTTATTTCTTTGTTTGGTTTGGATATTGGAATTAGGTTTGCTAATTTCCATTGTTTAGGTATGCTATTTGTGTTTATGGCGAGGTTGTAAGTGTGTATGAGGAGTTTTATGGCGTTTTGACCTAGGTGTTTGATGTTTGTCATCAAAGCCGGTAGAGTTGTTGTATCTTGCTTGTTTTATGTCTCTAATGGTCTGTTCTTTTGCGGTTGTGCATATTGGTTTACAGAGGTTGTTTGTAAGTCTGTCTATTTTTCTGTTTTCATTTTTCGTTTGGAGTATGGTTGTTTTTGTAAATTGTTTTTTGTAGGGTTCTGCTTTTTGTATGGGTGCTGTGACTTATTTGTTTCTAAAGCTGATGGTGTTGTTTTGTGGCTGTGTTGGTGTTTTGTTTGTGAGGCCAACAATGGTTTTCCAGAGTTTGTGTGCGTTTCTTTTGTGGTCCCTTTACTGGTATAGATAATGTTTCCATATTTATTGTGTGTTTTCTTGTATGAGACGGTCTATTTGTTTGGGTCTGATGGGTTTCGTTTTCTCAGATTGGCCCGTGTTGCTATGAGGTTTCTCATGGGTTTAGGGAGTAGTTTTTATGTGTTGTGTATTTTCACACGTGGAATGTTGTGTTTTTCTGCTTTTAAGATAGTGTTAGTTAGTATTTTATTTGCTCTGTGTGCATATTTGGGGAGTTGGATGTTAGAGAGTACTTTTTCAATTTCTTTTGTGTATTCTATCCAATTTTCCCCGGAATAATTTGTGTTTGTTTTAAGGTTTTGTTGTAGCCTGAAGTGTTGTTTTTGTGGTTAATGTGATTAATATGGGGAGATGTTCAGAGGATAGAGATTGTATCGTGTTCAGGGTAAATTGTGTGTGTAGGGTGTTTGTTGAAGTGGTAATGTCTGGCGATGTGGGTTGTTTGTTGGGCTGTGTGGGTATGTTGCGGGTAGGTGTATTTGTGTTTAAGTTTGTGATTTGAGTTTTGGATGATGTCGGCGATGAGTTCTCCTTTGTGGTCTTCTTCGGGTGAGTTCCAAAGTTCTGAGTGTGCGTTGATGTCTACTTTGTTTATAGAAATCATGAGAGTGATTGCGTGGGTAAGGAAGTTTGTTATCTCTCATTTTCAGTTGGGTGGTTGGGGGTCTTAGTATCCTTGGGTGGGATGTAGAGGTTTGTGAGGTGTAACTGATTAGTTTTGTTTAGATGGATTTTGGCTGATTTGAGCTTCAGTTTTTTGTGTATGTATGTTGTTCGGGAGGGGGGTCTGTGTATAGGTGATGTTTTTTTATGTATACGATGAGGCATCTTCCCCTTGTGTTTTAGGTCGGTTCTGATTGATGTGTAGTTTGTGATTTAAGGGGTTTTCTGTTTTCCTGTGAGTTTAGTTTCTTGGATGGTGATTATGTCTATTTCATGTTTGTTTGTGAGGTGCTCAATTTCTGTCGTTTCCTTGTTCAGTCCATTTTTGTTTATTTAGTATTTTTTAGATGCTTTTTGTTTATGGTTTGTTTATTTGATTGTCCATGCGTTTAGGATGTCTGTGGGAGTGTGGGTTCTGAGTTTGTTGGTTGTGATTGGGTGGCCGTTGATGGGTGTGGTGTTGTGTTTTCGGCACATCCACTGTTTTGTGTATTGTTTGATTTTAGTATTTGTGCATTTGAAAAGTAGCCAGTGTATTGTGGTTTGGTCCACATTATGGGTCTTTTTCTTTTTGTCATGTGTTTATTGCATAGTGTACAAGTCCCTGTGTCCATGTTTTGGGGCCGGGTTTGGTCTCCCTATCCCCCCTCCCTCCGAGGATGAGAATAGCTGCTACCAACGTGACGGTTACCCCGGGGTAGCGCATCGAAAAAGGTGGTATTGGGCCCACCTTGCGCGGGGCAGTGGAGTCTTGGGTGATTTGAGCCTTCTCTTCTGATTCCATCACCACTTCGTTGTT
The DNA here is from genome assembly GCA_963969495.1 of Ceratothoa steindachneri. Lineage (NCBI taxonomy): Eukaryota > Metazoa > Arthropoda > Malacostraca > Isopoda > Cymothoidae > Ceratothoa > Ceratothoa steindachneri. The sequence goes on from OZ018326.1 coordinate 172,735,569, forward strand.
CCTGGCTTCGACCTCCGCTTCGGCCTCGGATGCAATTCGACGTCGTGCACGCTAACCATCTTCGGATCCTTAGCATGGGTTAAGAGGTATATAGAGTTTAACAAATTTATATGATTTACTTAGATTTTAGCAAAGCTTTCAATAAGGTTCCACATAAGAGACTAGTTTAAAATTAAAAATGCATGGGATATTTCTGGATTGAGGTCACATTGGAAGGACGTTATCAGTGCCCTTTATTATTCATGGTTTATATAAATGATCTTTGGGATGCTTCAAATAACAAAGTGTCGATTTATACTGATGACATTAAATTGGCAGCTGTAGTCAAAGAAGTTGTCGGTAGTTTTAAATTGCAAAGTGACTCAAATAAGGTTTAGCTTGCGTTCAGAAGTGGCAGATGACTTTTAACCCTCAGAAAATGAAAAATTATTAACATATAAATGGCTGATAGGGGATTTAGCTTTGAAATGAATGGCCATTGGCTGAATTTAGTTGAGGTTAAGAATGACTTAGGCGTAGTAGTACATAGGTCACTGAGGTTTTCCAAGCAGTGTATTGAGGCAAAAAAAAAACAAATAGGGTGCTAGGATACATTGAGAAGAATATTAGCTACAGTAGTAAGATTATCCTTAAACTCTACAACTCCTAAGTCTAGCCACATTTATAGTACTGTATACAAGCATGTTCACCATTTTATACACATAATATCAGCCTAGTAGAGTCGGTACAAAGAAGGGAGAAAAAAATAATACATTCCATGAAGCACCTTGAATATCAAGATAGACTAAGGGTACTAAACATGTTATCATTTGAGAGGAGATATGTGAGGGGAGATATGATTGAGGCTTTTTAAAATCTGTTCTGGGATGGATAAGTTGGATTTATCAAGTTATTTGAGTTCACAGGCTAAGGGGTAAGGGTCACTACTTAAAAATTAAAAAAACATATGCAGGTTGGATGTTATAAAATATTTTTCACCAATAGAGGGGTTTATTACTTGAATATTTGCCACCTGGGACAGTAGAGATTCCAAACTTGAATATTTTTAAACGCAGATTAGGTGATTATATGGGAAGGCAGGGTTAAATATTTTTTGGGTGGAGGGGCAGAGAGGGTATTCTGGACTCATTCCTGTCGATGCAGTTTCTTATTATTGTATCTAATGGGGGATTTGGAATGTGTTAATCCTTGATGATGCTTTGTGTTTTTGACTAATTCCTGTGCATGCTTGAAATTCTATATTTTAGATGCAGGATTTGACACAATCATATGGATGCATTTGTGGGTGGGTCTTGACAGATGCGGATGACCGTTGATAGATCCCAGTAGCTTTTGTCATCCGTGAAATTATGTTATGAAATTATGTTATGCTATGTTACAAAGAGTTAAAGGCAATAAAAGGATTAACGGAAAAAGAGATAGCCTAAAGAGGAAGATTAGGTATAAGGCGAAAAGCAGCCAAATTGAGTGATAAGGAGCAAGAAAGAGAGAAAGTAATAAAACAAAGTGTTTAAATAATACAATTAAATAATTTAAATAACCAAACTCGGTAAGTATAACTATGAATAATAGACCTAGAACATATAATTACACTTATTTCTTCAAGAATAATTTAAAAAAAAAATCTATTTTAGAGAGGCCAGGAGAAATGTTAAAATTATCGTAATGGCTTATGAAAGAACATTCAACAACGTTTCTTTTAATAACTTCATTGGACTGATAAATAAATTTAGCTGAATTCATATTAATTAGATGTTCATTCTCGGATATATAAACAAAAAACGGTATTTTTTTCAGTTCTCCCTACCTTATATTAATGCTAATTGATGCGATGTTAGAGTTGTTTGACTGTTTTTCCAAAATATTTACTCCAAAAGCCAGTATATTTGACCTAGTAAACCCAAACTACACTTTTAAATATATTGTGAAATGAAGAGCTTCGACCTAGTCAGAAGGGACGGTCTTTTCAAGATCCTTACTAATATCCGCTGTCCACACAGACCGCTCAGTATCATTAGGTTTTTTCACAAAAACCTGACAGCTACTGTTGTCTTTGATGGCTCTAAATCTGATTCCTTTAGCATCCAGTGCCGGGTGAATCAGTCTGTGTCCTCGCGCCGGCTTTGTTCTGGATATTTTTCATACTCATGTTTAAGAATGCGATCGGAAATGACACTGAAGGTATATACATACACAAAGTGGAAAGTACAGCTAAAGTGCCTTCAAGACTTCCTCTTTGCTAATGATCCTGCAGTCACGGCCTACCCAACCATGGACCTCTAGCAAATCATGACCCGGTTCAACCATGCCTGCCATGACTTTAACTTTACCATCATTCTAAATTAATCAAAGTTATGGCGCAAAATGCAGATTCTCTACCTCACACCTGCATATCCAACCACGAAATGGAAGTCGTCCATGACTTTGTGTACCTGGACTCCACCAACTCTTGACTCCCTCTCTCTTCATAGCGAGCCTAACAAGCGAACCGGCAAAGCCTCCACCACCATGGCCAAATTAAAGCCGAGACTGTGGACCAACATTACGCTTTCATAGCGCAATAAAGTTTATGTCTAGGGTTGCAGTGTTGCAAGTACCTGTATTGCAGCTGAAATAGTTAAACATTTAAAAAAAAAATTATTAAAGGATTCACAGCACGGATTTAGAAGAAAAAGTTCTTGCCTTACAAATTTATTAGACTTCTTTCAGTTTTTAAATGAAGAATATTCTTCCTTTACTACTCTCTGCTTGCGATCAGTGAGCCAATTCTAACGGATTGGAAGCTAGCAAATGTGACACCAATATTTAAAAAAGGTCACAAAGAGCTAGCTAGAAATTATCGCCCAATAAGTTTGACTTAAATAGTTGGAAAACTCCTTGAAACCCGTATTGCAGCTGAAATAGTTGAACATTTAAAAAAAAATATATATTAAAGGATTCACTTCACGGATTTAGAAGAAAAAGGTCTTGCTTACAAATTTATTAGACTTCTTTCACTTTGTAAATAAAGAATATGATAATACCAGATCAGCATATATTTTGTATTTGGTTTCCAAATTGCTGACTAAAGTAAGAGCCCTAGGAATAAAAGGAGATGTAGCGAAATGGATCGAGAATTGGCTCACTGATCGCAAGCAGAGAGTAGTTATTAACGGCCAATAATCAGAATGGACAATGGTAAGTAGTGGAGTACCAAATTGCTGACTAAAGTAAGAGCCCTAGGAATAGAAGGAGATCTAGCCAAATGGATCGAGAATTGGCTCACTGATCACAAGCAGAGAGTAGTTAATAACGGCCAACAGTCAGAATGGAAAATCGTAAGTAGTGGAGTACCACAAGAATCAGTATCAGGTCCATTAGAGTCCTATTCATTATATATGTCAATGATTTAGACGATGAGCTCTTGTCAAAAATTTCAAAATTCGCAGACGATTGCAAGCTAGGAAAATCAATAGTAACTGAGGGTGATGTTATTAATTTTCAAAACGATATTGATAAAATAGAGAAATGGTCGAAGAAATGGGAACTGCCTGTAAATCGAGAAAAATGCAAAGTAATGCATGTAGGCTATAAGAATCCAAAAGCGAATTACAAAATTTCTGATCAAATTATTAGCATAAGCAATGGTGAAAGAGACCTAGGCTTTCACATATTTAATGATCTAAAATTTTCTCAACAATGTATCGAAGTGGAAAAAAAAGCAAAGAAGCTTCTTGGATATATGAAACGTCAATTTAGCTTTAAAAATAAAGCTACAATTCTAAATATATTTAATGCATTAGTAAGACAAGATTTAGAATACTGTGCTCAGGTCTGGTCACCATACCTACAAAAAGATATTGATAGATTGGAAAGAGTGCAAGCTAGAGCCACTAAATTGATACCGAAACTTCGAAATTATAAATATGAGAAAAGACTGGCTATGCTAAACTTATTTAACCTAGAGGAAAGACCTCTGAGAGGTCAACTGATAGATGTATTTAAAATAATGAAACGAGTCAATAATGTTAACTCTTCAAATTGGTTTTGACTTTGCACAAATAATACACGAAATAACAGTTTAAAAATCGTCCCAAAGCGTTCAAGAATAAATATATGAGGAAACTTTTTTCCTATAAAATTGTCAATTATTGGAATCAGTTGCCTGAAGAAGTAGTAGCCAGCAATTCAGTAGAAACTTTCAAAATTGAACTTGACAAAATAATTTCATCGATTAAATAACGAGTGACAAAACATTATATGTTGCTAAAACTAGGATATGAATAGCGTGCGGGGGGCATAGATTTGTAAAATACCCTGTATAATATGCAAATAATTTTCTCATAGGTTATTATTAGTTTAAGATTTTGATGTAAAGTATTGCCCTCAAAGGCAGTTTTCAGACGAAATATAAAATTAAAAATTGATATAAAAATTAAGTATGTACATATAAAGTTGTATCTGCACTCCTATAAAAATTCCAGGATGTGTCTTTTCTTCAAACACTTACAGGTACATATTTTACTTTTATCGAACTCGTCATTGGGTGGGAGAGGAGGGTGGGAAGAGACTTCATCTTTACTATCCTATTCCTTATCGTTAGGATTGTAAATATTTAATTTAGATAATGACACGAGTAGTTCCACTAATATGGATCAAATGGTCTTTTGAAGTACTTAGCTTCCTTATAACTACCCCTCCCTCCCTCACCCTCCCATACCTCCCTCCCTCCCCCTACCGACCCCTCCCTCCCTTCCTCCCCCCCCCTCCCAATACGATAGGCGGGAGAAACTCACACGGGAAGAAATCACCAAACCCCTTTATTTAAAAGAGAGAGAAAAAAGCGCTCTGTCGTAGAATGGACTCTCGACGATATACCATATATAACTCTTCGTTGTGGGAACTTCTTTAATTATCTTTAGAGTGCGTTAATGTCTGGCGGCCGATATTATGTATCTTCGATATGCTTAAGAAGTGGAACTGAGCTCAAGGATAATAATATTGCTATCATTAATAAAATAGAGTTTTATTAAAAATAAATATCAACAAACACAAGACGGAAAATATTGACATAAACAGAGAATGGAAAGGGTCGTGGAGGCTCGGGCTAATCCGAGGATTAAAGGATTTATAACGGTAAAACAAATATAGAGTTAAAGGGATGAGATGGTTCGCTAAACCATTTAAAGCACAGGATAGAATTGACAAAAGGAGTTAATTACTCAAAGGTAACGTTTGGCTTACGTAACTTTATACTAGTGGTGCAGTGGAAGGCGACGTGAAGAAATTTTCGGTCCGCTGGCGAGGTCGAGCCGAAGGGGGGGGAATAAAATGATCCTGACGTGGCGTCTTAGGAATGAGAACCGTTTCTCGACGAACGGCTTAAAGAACAATGGCTGTTCTACGTTGTTCTCTTCAGAACAACAGGGATGGGGGGGGGCTGAGAACCGTCTCTTGTCTACGGGCTCAAGAACAATGGCTGTTCTAATGTGTTCTCTTCTGAACAACAAGGGGAAAGGGTGAGAACCGTTCTTGGCGAGGGGCTCAAAAGAACAATGGCTTTTCTAACGTTGTTCTCTTTCTGAACAACGAGGGGGAAGCCTTGAGGACTTGGCGTCACTAAAGGCTCGAACCTTGGCACTTAAGGGATATTGTCCTCCTTCTGGACAAGTGATGGTGAATCTCGAGGTCGAGGTCCCTTGGCGCACAAAGTGAGAGAGGGTCGTGGTGATGTTTCGCGACGAAAATCTGGATCTCCAATCTGATCTTAGTGGTAAAGTTTCCATCTAAATAGTCGTGACACTCTCTTGGCGTGGGGGACAATGGAGTGGGAGCTTCAGGGAAATGCACAGCCGAGCCTGGGAACAATGCCTTATCTGCCCATAAGCCTAACTCAATCTGGCGAGGTCGGCGTATGGGGGCGAACAAAGAGACGATAACCTCCTTGTTTAAACATTGACATCCGGTGGCTGCGATAAGGCGCCAAGCTTTGAAGCGAAGATGCACGTGGGAGCATCGTGGTTTGAAATAATATGTGATAGGAGTTGAAAATAACGCTGCCTCAACCCGTTCTATCACACGTTCATAATGACAAGCAAAAAAGGACCCGTTCGTCTAAAACACAACTGTGCAACATGCCAGTTAGAAAAGTGATGCATTTACTTTCAGGACTGCTACTCAAAATGAAGCCCTGAAAGTATCTGGACTACTTGCCAATTGACGCGAGAGGTGGAGAAACTAAAAGACCGCTATAAAGCCTCTGAGGAGAGATCTCAAATTCCTGAGAGAAAGGTGGAGAAATTCGAAGCATTTCACGCAGCTCATATTCGATGCCTCTCTCTCTCCCTTCCTCTCTCTCAATCTCCCTCCCTCCCTATCTCCTCTCTCTCCCTCCCTCCTTCCTGTCACTTCCTCCCTCCCTCCTCTCTTTCCCTCCCTCCCTCCTCTCTCTCCCTCCCTCCCTCATCTATCTCCTTCCCTCATCTATCTCTCGTACTCTCTTAATCTCCCTCTATCACTCCCTCCTCTCTCTCTCTCGCCCTCCCTCTTTCCTCTTTCTCCCTCCATCCCTCCCCCTTTACCCCCTTTCTAACTCTCTCCCTCCCTTTCTACCTTTCCCTCCTTCATCTCTCTCCCTCCCACTTTACTCCCTTCCTCAATCTCTCCCTCCCTCCCTCCCTCCCTCACTATCCCTCCCTCCCTCCCTCCTTCTCCCTCCATCATCTCTCTCCTTCCACCTTTACTCCCTTCATTAATCTCTCCATCCCTCCCTCTCCCTCCCTCACTCCCCCTACCCCAATCTTCATCTCTCCCTCTCCCTCCCTCACTCTCCCTTCCTACCTCCCTCTACCTCTCTCCCTCCCTCCATTTCCCTCTCTCCATCTCACTATCTCCCTCACTCCTTCTTCCTCGATCTATATCTCCCTCCCTCTCTCCGACCCTCCTTCCTATCTCCCACCCTCCTTCCTCTCTCCCACCCTCCTTCTTATCTCACTCTCCCTCCTTCGTGTCTCACTCTCCTTCCTTCCTCTCTCTCCCTCCCTCCCTCCTTCCTCTATCCATCTCCTTCTTCTATCTCCCCCTCCTTCGCTTCCTTACTCCCTCTCCCTTACTTCCTCCCTCTTCCTGCCTTCCTCCCTCTTTCTCCCTCCATCCCTCTCTCCTTCTCTCTCTCCCTCACTCTTTCTTATTTCTCCATACCTAACTCTCCTTTTCTCCATCCATCCCTCACTTTCCCTCTCTCCATTCATCCCTCTCCTTCCTCTCTCCTTCCCTAATATCTCCCTCCCTCCCTCCCTCCTCTCTATCCCTCCCATGTTCCTCTCCATCCCTCCCTCCTTCCTTCCTCTCCCCCTCCCTTCTCTCTTTGCATCCCTCCTTGCTTCCTCTACCCTTCCTCCTCTCTATCCCTCCCTCCTTCCTTCCTCTGCCCCTCCCTTCTTCCTCTCTTCCCCTCCCTCCTTCCTCTCTCCCCCTTCCTCCTTCCTCTCTTCCCCTCCCTCCTTCCTCTCTCCCCTCCTTCCTTCCTCTCTCTCTCCCTCATTCCTATATCTCCCTCCTTCCTCGCTCTCGCTCCCTCCCTTCTTCCTCTATCTCTCTCCTTATCTCATACCTTTCTTGGCTCCCTTACTCCCTGTCTCTTACTCCCTCCCTCTTTATCCCACCCTCCCTCTTTCTCCCTCCCTATTTCCCTCTCCTTCTTTCTCCCTCCCTCTTTCTCCTTCCATTCATCTCTCCCTCTCTCTCTCCCTCACTACTTCTTTCTCCCTACCTCACTCTCTCTCCTTCTCTTCCTCCATCCCTTACTTTCCCTTCCTCCATCCTTCCCTTTGCCCCTCCCTGACCTTTCTCTATCCGTCCCTCATATCTCCCTCTCTCTCGCTCCCTCCTTCCTCCCCCCTCCCTCCATCTATCTCCCTCCCTCCTTCCTCTCTCTCTCTCTTCCTACTTAGTCTCTATCTCCCTCCTTCCTCTCTCTATCTCCCTTATTCCCCTCTCTATCTCCCTCTATCTACATTACAAACGATCTAAAGTTTTCACAGGAGTGCATCGAAGTCGAAAAGAAAGCGCAAAGGATTCTTGGATATATAAAACGCGAAATCACTTTCAAAAATAAGATTAAAATTCTGAATATGTACAATGCACTAGTAAGGCCACAATTAGAATATTGTTCCCAAGCCTGGTCTCCTTACTTAAGAAAAGATATTGAGAAGTTAGAAAAAGTACAGGCCAGAGCCACGAAATTGATTCCAGAACTAAGGAATTATAATTATGAAACAAGATTAGAAAGATTAAATTTATTCAGCCTTGAAACAAGAAGATTGAGAGGTCAATTAATATAAATGTTTAAAATACTAAAAGGAATAGAAAATGTCGACTCTAATATTTGGTTTCAGTTTAGCACATCTACTACGCGATCAAACGGAATGAAAATAAAACCCAAGAATTTTCGCACAAATATATGTGGGAACTCATTTGCGTATAAAATTGTGAACAAGTGGAATCAATTACCAGAGGATGTAGTGAAATGTATTACAGTAGAAAATTTTAAAAAGAAATTAGACAAAATTTTAAGAAATCTAACATAATATGAGACGTGACTAATAAGTTAAAATAAAATCTGTATGCTAATTTTAAGATTTACAAAATATTATTTGTATTTATTATAAAATATATTTATTGTATGAAATCATAATAAAATGCATTTTGACATGAATATGTTCTATATATTCCTTATAGCTCAGAATCATTAATCCAAGAAAAAGAACGAGTTTATGTTCTAATATTGGACGAGAAACCCTAATCTAGGTTGAGTGTATATATATGTATATATGTATATGTATATGTATGTATATATATATATATATATATATATATATATATTTATATATATATATATATATATATATATATATATATATATATATATATATATATATATATATATATATATATATATTTATTTATTAGCATGTAAAATATTATATAGAATAAGTAAGTTATAAGAGAACAGCAAATTGACAAAAAAAAAAGTTAAATCTTGCATAATGTAGCACAAGTAGCATAATAAAAAGTTTGGATGTAGCAAATAAATACAAAAAATTAAGTACCTCCATTGAAATGGAACGAATGTTCTTTTGAGGTACTTACTATCCTTGTAACTCCTTGTAACTTCTTGTAGCTCCTTGTAACTCCTTGTAACTCCTTGTAACTCCTTCCTCTCTCTTTCCCTCTCTCTCCCTCCTTCCTCTCTCTCCCTCTCTCTCCTCTCCTTTCTCTCTTTCACTCTATCTCCCTCCTTACTCTATTCATCTATCTTCCTCCTTCACTCCCTCTTTCTCTCTATCTCCCTCCTTCACTCCCTCTTTCTCTCTATATCCCTCCTTCCTCTCTCTCTCCCTCTTTTCCTCCTTCATCTCTCTCTATATCTCTCTCCCCCTTTTCTCTCTCTCACTCCCTCATTCCTCTCTCTATCTCACTCCCTACTTCACTCCCTCTTCCTCCCTCCTTCACTCCCTCTTTCTATATCTCCCTCTTTCACTCCCTCTTTATCTCCATCTCCCTCTTTCACTCCCTCTTTCTCTCTATCTCCCTCTTTCACTCCCTATTTCTCTCTAACTCCCTCCTTAACTCCCTCGTTTTCTATATATCACTTCCTCCCTCCCCATCCCTCGCTTCCCCTTCCTCCCCCTCCATCCCTCCCTATCCATCAATCACTCTCCCTCTCTCCATCCCTCCCTATCCATCAATCACTCTCACTCTCTCCATCCCTTCCTATCCATCAATCACTCTCCCTCTCTCCATCCCTTAGTCTCCCTCTCTCCATCCCTCAGTCTCCCTCTCTCCATCCCTCAGTCTCCCTCTCTCCATTCCTCAGTCTCCCTCTCTTCATCCCTCAGTCTCCCTCTCTCCATCCCTCAGTCTCCCTCTCTCCATCCCTCTCTCCATCCCTCGCTCTCCCTCACTTCTTTTTCCTGTCCCACTCACTCCATTTCCCTCTCTCACTCCCTCCCTTTCCCTCTCTCACTCCCTCCATTTCCCTCTCTCACTCCCTCCCTTTCCGAAGGCAACGGTCATGACGAACCTTGTGGAATTATTCCAGTTCGTCTTCAGTGAGCACGATTGAGAAAAGGCGGTAGATGTGGTCTACTTTGAATTTTAGAATGCATTTGATAAGGTACCACGCCATTGCCTTCTCAACAAAGTGCGAGTGGTGGGTATAAGCGGAAAAGGTTTTTCTTATAGAGCCAATCTGGCAACTGCCCACTTTGGCATAAGTCGCCGGCAACACGACAGCCTAGAACTAGGCTACTTTAAAATAGAAATACAAAAATATAACAATGATAAAAATGTGAAAAACTTAACAATTGGGAAGCAATCTCCGGCATCGACGGGAGGTCCGCCTCACTCTAGTGCAGGAGCGTGCAACCTACAAAGAAAACAATAACAAAAAAATAGAACTTTCTTAAATAAAGGAGAGAAGCCCGGCCTTTCCACACAAGTCAACAAGTCTACTAGTCAATGTGCACGAACTCATCCCGAGTACAAGGTACAGGAGGTAGTGACCCCACCCATCCCGGTACCGGGAAAGGTATCGTGCGCGAAGTTCTTTCAGACTGGGATATTCGACAAAAATGTGCCGAACAGTCTAGGGGACGACGCAGTCACACGAGTGTGTCCAATTCGGAGAAGAAAGAAAGCGACCTGAAGCCGTCGCAGCATTAAGCGATAAGTCCATGGGAACAGTGGCAACGCAATGGTACGCAACTTTAAGTTCCCTTCGACTATCTCCCATCATCTTTGCCCATCTTGAGTCCGAAGACCTGCCCGTTTTCTTGCCATGTAGGCGGTGTAAGGAAGAGCGAAACGCTGGTCCGTTTGCAGAGTCCTCACGGACTCTTTGTCACCCTCATCGTCACGCTCATTCCCCGCAATTCCGACATGTCTAGAAACCCAACAAAAGATAATCTCGACATCTGCCCGGCTCGCCAAAACCATGGCGTCACAGATATCGAGAACCAGGGGATGCGGAGATTCCAATGCTCCGAGAGGACTCAGAACGCTTTGTGAGTCGCTATAGATCACAATCTGGTCTCCGAACAAGGCACGTCGCGTGATCTTCCGTAACGAGTGGTGTATTGCCACCAGCTCGGCCATGGAAACGGACGAAGCACCTGGTAGAGCCCCGCTGACTTCAAACAGAGTAGATACAGCGTTGAAGCCGACCCCCTCTTCGGACTTGGAGCCATCCGTATACACTGGCTCGGTTCCAGCGTGACAAGAGGTGTGCTCCAAAAAGGCTGAACGCAATACTCCCGGCGCTGTACTAGCTTTGGGAGCAGAGTTGTGGTGACAAATAGTCAAATGTGGTACCCTCCAGGGTGGTGTCCTGGGCAGAACCAGAAGTGCCAACGGCCCAAGAGGAATATCTAGCTCTCGAAGGAGTTTCCTGGCCCTAAACATAAGGGGCTTAAGGTATGAATGGAGTCTATCAGCAGAATAGGAACCGTCGAGATCAGCTGCGGATGCAGTGAAAGATGTTGGCGACTGAGGGAGGCGCCGGGCTCGCGCAAGCAGGTGAGTGATGCACTGCACGCGGCGCAGAGCGAGTGGAATCTCACCAGCATCGATCAACAGGCTCACAATGGGGGCAGTGGAAAAGGCACCGGTCGCAAGGCAAAGGCGATTGTGGTGGATCGAATCCACCTTCCGCAATAAACGCTCGGCTGCGGATGCATAAAACTCGCATTCGTAGTCGAGCTTCGAACGAACAAAGGATCGAAAAAAGGTAGGGCAGTAGCTCTATCATACCCCAAACACTGAACGTCACGGAACCGAGAATATCCATAGCGCGGGTACAAGAGACCTTAAGGCTGCGAATATGAGCCTCCCATGTAACGCGAAGGGCGAATAAAAGACTAAGGAAACGATGCGATTCAACCACATCCGTGCGCATCATATTAAGAAACAAATCTGGGTCTAGGTGGAGCCGTCGATGGTGGCAGAAGTGCACCACCTTAGTCTTGGCTAAAGAAAACCAAAACCTGTGCGCTTCGGCAGAGTGAGAGATGCGGTTCAATGCCTGTTGGAGACGACGCTCCAGAGTTGGCATCTGGGCCACGCCAAAAGAGATCGAAAGGAAGTCCACGTAGATCGTAGTGAGAACATCTTCCGGCAGCACTGAGGTGATGCTGTTGATGCTCATGGCAAATAGTGTGACACTGAGAACACTTTTTTGCGAGATTACCTCTTCCTGCTCCTTTTTGCCGGAGAGGACTCCCTTCACCCGTACGCAGAATCGACGATCTCGCAAAAATTCAGATATAAACCTTGGCAGGCGTCCCTCGTCCCCATCCTGTGGAGAGTTCCCATGATGCCGTATCGTCATGCGGTGTCATAGGCCTTCTCCAGATCGAAAAACACCGTGGCGTAGTGCTGTCTACGAAGGAAAGCCTCGCAAACGGCATTTTACAGTCGTAGCAGAGCATTCGACGTGGAGTGGAACTTGCGGAAGCAACACTTTCCAGGAAAAAGGTTAATCTAACATTTACAAAGTATCCATTAACTTGCAGGCACAAGAGGTTAGAGAGATTGGACGGAAACCGGTCGGAGTAGAGTGATCTCTCGCCAGTTTACGAGAGGCGAGCACAGTAGCGATTCGCCAGGAATCTGGGAGAAGACCCTCCACCCAGATCCTGTATAACAAATCTAACAGAAAAGTCATGCCTCGCTCAACCAGGTGTCGAAGCATGGCCAACGGGACTTTGTCTGGACCATGGGCGGTGTCCGCGCACAAAGCGAGAGCGGAGCGCAACGAACTTACAGTAAACCTGTCGTTGAAGGGTTCTCCACCTCTGGAGGTAAAGTCCAGCCGGTGGCCTTCCGCGACATGACGACGTGCATTGCATGCTGGCGGAGCAGTATCCTGGCTAGAGAATGCGGAAAAAGCGGTCGTAAAGGATTCCGCCACGGAGGTGGTGCCGAGATTGCAGTCCCATTCTCCTGGAGAAGGGGAGGGAGGCATGCGAGAACTTGCCCCGATCTTTTTGACTCGCTTCCACACCTCTGCTAAAAGGGTTTGCCGTTAAGTGAAAACACATATGCCTGCCAAGAAGAGCGGCGGGCGTGCTTCGAAATATACCGGAACCTAGCCCTAGCCCGACAAAATTCAGCGACAGTAAAATCGTTTGGGTTAAGACTATAGCGCATGTAGGCATAACGATTTTGTTTGAGGGCCGTCTCACACTCTGCCGACCACCATGGGAGACAGTGGCGTGCAAAACGGGTAGAGGTTCGAGGAATAGTAGTCAGGCCCGCGGCAAAGTGGATGCCGGAAATGAATTAAACGGCCTCATCTAGCAACCTAACCTCCTCGACTGAGATAGAGAATTCAGTCATTTCCTGAAATGCAGACCACCGCGCCCGCGCCAAGCACCATCGAGGTAGGATCTCAGGCGGCAGTTGCGCTGAAAATGATATTTGAATGGGAAAGTAATCACTATCATGGAGGTCATAAACCACTCCCAATTAAATTGAGGCTGTGCATCCGTAAGCACAAAGATAGATCAAGGCCAGAAAATGAAGCGGTTCTCGGGCAGTGATTCTTAAACTCCTTCACATTTAGGGCACCCATATTAAGCTCTTCGATCAGATTGGCAAGGACTGGTCCCCTGGAATTTATTTAGTAATTCTCCCAGAGAGGATGCCTGCCGTTCAGATATCCAAGCAAGAGAAATGGCCTCGGCAACCGTGCCACGACGCGGCGGAAGTCCCCCGCGTCAAAGTCGGCTGACGGTGGAATGTACGCAGAAAAGATAGTATACCTCCTATCTTGGTGAAGCTGCACAGCTACTGCCTGAAAGAAGGTATCTAAAGTGAAATGAATAACGGAGACAATCATGCCAGGTGTAAACCGCGCATCTTCAAGTCCGGCCCCCAACTATTGCCTGCCGTTCAGATATCCAAGCAAGAGAAACGGCTTCGGCAACCGTGCCACAACGAGGCGGAAGTCCCCCGCGTCGAAGTCAGCTGATGGTGGAATGTACGCAGAAAAGATAGTATACCTCCTATCTTAGGTGAAGCTGCACAGCTACTGCCTGAAAGGAGGTATCTAAAGTGAAATGAAGAACGGAAAACAATCATGCCGGGTGTAAACCGCGCATTCCCCAGCCCAGCCCCCAACTATTGGTAGTGCGGTCGTAAAACTCTTTTAATACGGATGGGTAGGCAGGGGCATGCGCCTAGCATGGTCTCCTGCAGAAAGATAGCTAATGGGGAGCGGGAGGAGACGAGCCTCTGCTGCTCCTGCTAGTTGGCCCGGAGTCCACGGCATTTTCATTGAAGGAATATGCCCTCCAGGCATAGCTCGGCGGAGATGCGAGGGCCCTCTTCGAACAAAAGACCCTTAGAGGAATAGCCGTACGCTTCCCGGAGGCAGAACCTCGGGAACTGTTGACCGGCCAAAGCGCTGAAGGCGCTGTAGCCTTCGAGTAATTATTGGTGAGGTTGGGCTTGCCATGCCAGTCTTTTCCTCCCTCTGCCTCGAAACCTTAAGCAGGCGTTGGGGCTTTGGAGGTGGGGGGCCCTCTTTTAAAAGAAGCAACCGAAGGAGCCTGGCTGGCTATGGGCTTCCTGCTGGCTTTACTGGCAGTCCCCTTGAAAAGAAATGGGGAGACTGTGGCTGGGAACAATGAAGTGCCCTAAAGCACCTCCAGAGAAGGGGATGAGGGGGAGTCCCCTACACCCGTAGGCGAAGCAGAGGAGTAAGCCTCCTCTCCGGTTAGAGAAATTTGGACGGTACCCTGCGCAAGCACAGGGGGGAGGACCTCCATTTTTTCCGTGGAGCTTCCCGAGGGTGACTCTGACAATGGATGTGGGGAAATTAATGGGATTATTTTGTTACTCATCATTGGGAATGGTGACCCTGTTTTTCTTACGGGTTGCAATAGCTCACCATCCCTCGCAGTAGCCCACTCTGCAATGGTTGCGTACGGTCCTGGCAGAGCTAGGTGCCGCAATTTACAGCCACCCCTCCCGCCTGGTGACCTGGCAGCCCTTCAGCATGGCGGCTCCACCTTGCTCATGGCGTAAAATTGATAGTGCGTTAAGAGAAAAGGAAAAGGGATGTGAGGAAGGTATGGGTGGAGATGAAGTAGGTTGGTAAAAAAAAAAACATCCTAACCCGGAGCTCAGTGTTAGGGAACGTTGTCCCCTTCCCCCTCACCCTCGATCCATGACGGTTGGCTGAGACGAAGGACAGCATCTACTCTGTGAAATTAGAGGCTGACCAGAGACAGTTGTGGGAGAGGTTGTATGAAAAGTGAGAAAACCTGGGGGAAACAAGAGTTTTGAAGGAAGGAGAAGAGGCTAAGCTGGGGTCGGACGGGTGCTGACTCACGTCAGCATGGCGGCCAGGATGGCAAATCGCCACCCCCTTATGGGGTATATTTTCCAAAGTGAATATATACGTTACTATTTCTGTTTTGTCTGAAAATAACTCAAAGTGATGTGGGAGAGGGGAGTGGGAACTTGTATTCAACTGCAAAATGTTGAGCTCGTTTTTCTTCTGGACAGAAAAGGATTATCTTAAGAAAATCCTTGTTCCCGCAAAGATTAATTTATTGGCTTTAATCAAAGTGTTGATTATCATAATTTAAGAAAAATAAAAGTCTCCGAATATAATATAATTTACATATTTCCAAATGGCTATATTTTATGTTACTAAAATATTAATATACGTTGAGTAAAACCCGACTTTAATATAATCCTTTTTGTTACCCGAAGGAATAAGCTCTTATTTTTAATTAAAAAAGCGTACATTACAGGGGATCATCTCAATAGAAAGTCGTTGAGAAGAGGTTGGTAAATCAATGGTAAAGTCAATTAAGGGATGGGAGAATGAGTGAATGAAACTTTTCTTGACTGTCCTAGAGAAGACTTCGTAGGGTAGTGGAGATGAGGAAGAGAGAAAATCTCCTGAGCATACATGAGGGTAAGACTACGGTGCAAATTGGATATCTCTTTAACTACTTCTCAATGGAACTGGAAACAAAGATCAGAAAATAGTCTCTTACGGGCGACTTCCCAATCCACCAGATTTCGTTCTCGATGGTGACGCTTATTTTTAATTTCCTCACCACAGTATCTGGTAATGACACAACACACGTAACTCGTTGCTGTCTACACTTCGCCTAAGATCTTTTTCCACGCAGAAAGAAAACAAAAATTCGCTAAAATAAAAACCAACTGCAATATAAAATGTTTATTTTGTTGAATATACCAACTTTCTGCGAACCCACAAAAAAAATGTTTTAACGATTTAAATATTTTAGTTATCCCTGGAACACCTATTATATAAAACTAATGAGTAAAAAGGTAATTTTTCAGTTTAGGGGCGCACGATAGGGGGCGCTATTTCTAAGCTAGAATTTTTGGCTACAATTTATGCCTCATTTCGTCAGACGGTAGCCTAATATAAATTTGGCCAATCACGTTATTTTATTTGTTTTTATTTGGTTTCTGGCCTTCATTCTTTAATATTTAGTGAATGCTTGCACTTATGCTTTTATATTATTTATTATTTTTTATGTTTCGTTTAACTATTTCATTTGAATAGAAAAGTGTCAGAATTGCGTTCTCTAAATTTGACAATAAGCCATTATTTTCACACACTTGCAACTTTTAATTGGCACGTAACTCACAAGTTAGTTACCTTGGACCAAAGTGTTTATAAGGAAAGAGTGTATGTTCGTTTTTCCCTGCGAAACCCGTTTGTTTAACGTTTTTACGCAAGGATTTTACATGGTATGAATGTTAAACCTAGTGGCCTATAATTGGCTGGATTACTTGTTTTACCCTTTTTGAGTATTACTGTTATATTGGCCTCTTCCATTCGTCACGGGGGGTAACCAATCTGAACAGAAGTTCAATAAATTAGAGTTACTGGCCATAATAAACACACTGAAAAGTTCATTCAGTATCCTCGGATGCATTTCAACTACTCTTGGTGATTTAGTGATGTCCAAGCCTTTACCAATTTCCATAACTTATCTTCAGTTATATCAATATTTGTAATGGTTTCTAGTATTGCATGCTTCCCTATTTACGCTAGGAGTCCTGCAGGTTCAACAGTCCCCACCTACAAGAACGTTAAAAGTAATTCGACTTTATTTTTGATTTTCTTGGCATTTCTGGTTAAAGTTTTCACTTATTTATCTGTGATTGTACACCAGTTTAGTTTCTTCATTTCTCTTTATTTTCCATCTTCTCTACAGCTGTTCATTTTTATTCTTCTTTTGACTAGTTTTCTTGTCAAGAGGTACAGAGAGTTTATGTTGTTTAGCTAATTCTGATGCTGAGTTTATTGATATGCATTCTGGTTTGGCCTCCTGCACTTTGTCATCAAATAAGACATATTGACGTTGCACATCATTTTCATAACCGGAACACTCCTCCTTCCATTTAATATTAAGTATCTCTCATCTTATTGTATTTTCCTTTGTTAAATAACCAAATTTTCCTATCTTTGTCATTGTATTCTGTATCATACTTAAATTTCAAAAATATTTTGGAATGATTACCGACTACGGTGGGCAGTTTATTTCTACACCCTCCACCATTTCTTTCTCATTCGTGAATATAAGTTTGAGGACTAAGGTTGGGTCGTTGCCTCTGAGAAGTTTTGGTTTCATCACATGTTGAAACAAGTAATTTTTATTTACTTTTTCTTGAAATTTATATTCCTCATGATCTGAAGATGTTCCTGCTGTTTACATATTATTCCATTCAATGTTCCTATAATTGAAATCTCCAATGAGTAACAAATTTGAATAGTTTAAATTGAATAATTTAGTTATTTTCCTGTACCGAGGTAGGATTTCAGGTAAAGTTCCCTACTAGTATTCTATCCTTCTTACTAAGTCTAATTTCAGCAAGCACAACTTCTTTAAAGTGTGCCTCATTTGTACTACTTGATGGTTTAAGGTTCTTGTCAATATATAGTATGATTCCTCTAATAGTGTCTCCAACATTTGAACTGAACAAATCATATTCATCCAAGGCAAAAATAGTTTCAGTAATCTTAATACCGTCAGGATTTGGATTTACTTCCTGCACTGCAATTATAAACGGTTTCACTACTTTAGTTTATCACACTTATCAATTGTGCCATTTTGTTTGTTAACGTATTTACATTGGCACTAAAACAAACTAATTGGTTCAACTTATTTACACTATGTGAACCGACTCTTCATCTTCCCTTTTGGTTTACTCCCGTTCCTGCGTGTACATCTTTGCGGTCGGTAAGCTTTTTCAATTTTCCTCCTTGTCGTTGTAGTTGCGTAGCTGGTTTTCTTGGTTTTTCTTTCCTGGATGTTTGTTTTTCTCCCTCACTAATAACCTGCTGCCTAGCGGACGCCTAACTTTTAAAAACCTCTGGTTCATAAAAATTCAACTTCTTTGCTTTCTCTATCAATTTCTCCAATTCTTTCTTTTGCTGTGAAGTTTCATTATTCTTGATCCTTATATTCTTGAAGATTATATGTCCCTCAATTTTGTGCAAGTTGCTAAATATCCGTTTCTTCCATTGGTCTCCTTTCAATAATACTAATATTAGCCTAGGCTTCCCTACCACTGTTTGTCCACCCTAGCAACAAACTTAATTTCTCGTTCGTCAATTGGTACTTGAATGGTAAGAGCATATTTAAATTGTCTTAATATAATCTCACAATCTCAATTAACTCTGTCCTTGCATATGACCTGTGCATTGGCTTCCGGCAAATTAAAGATAATTTGATTCCCCTTTCCTCGCTCACGTTACTCTTCTTCTTGTGCCTTTTACTGGATCGTTTCTCTTGCAAGTTCTCATAACTTTTCTTACCGAATTACAATATCTGTCTTTTGATCCAGTGACTTCAGTCCCATTATCCCCACCAGACCTAACTGTTACAACTGACAAAAATGCGTTGATGTACACTCGTCTACTCTTCCTTTAATAATTTGCTTTAACTCTTCACTGATTATTTGTTTATGGAATAGTTCTTGATAATGTTTTTTTCGTCATCTTCATCTCTTGGTTTGTTTAATTTCTTTCTCTATTTCCCCAAATCTCTCATTACCTTATCAATATTTACACACCTGCTCACTACACTGCCATTCAGTCGCTGTTGCAGAGCTCAGCCCTCCATATAAGTCATACGAGATATCTACAAAAAGGTGTACAGAAGTGCTTTTCACACACCTCACATTCCATTGCATTATGGTTTTCATCACTTGTCTACTTATTGCACTCAGCACAAGTCCATACCTTTTCTTCTTCCTCCTTTTTGATTGTGTTTCTTGTTCTGCTGGCTTTTGCTTTGGTGTTCCGTCGACCATCCCTGGTCATGCTGACAAAGTTACCTTTTTCCTCTCTTTCTGCAATAATTCACAAATTCTTAACTTGGCCAATGGTATTAAAGAATTTATGTGCTCTTCAAAAACTCTTCTATGGATAGATACATCTTGTAACCGAAGTGACATTTTGTCAGAGGTCACACAAGTTCAATCGATGTTCAATATGTCTTTTTATCGCAAATATTGAATTGTAGGGGTGCGAAGATGTATCAGAGAAAAATTCCTTCCAAATCGATAATATAAATAGCCCATTAAATTACCAACTCAAGATGGACTCGCCATAGCGTGATGGCTAGAGTGCTGGCATTTAGATTCAAAGACCCACGATCGAAAGTCCTCAGTCCACAATTTTTTACGAAGAAAATTCAGGAAGAAAACGGAAATCAAAGAAAACGATTTATAGGGCTAACTCATCAAGAATTAAAGGAAAAAAAATGCAAAGAACAAAACAAAACAAAAAAACCAAACCCTGCTTAAATAATAGGGAGAAGGCTGGCCTTCCCCCAAAAGTCAACAAGTCCACCGGTCAATGTCCACGCACTCGTCCCGAGTACAAGAGACAGGCGGTAGCGACCCTGCCCATCTCGGTACCGGGACAGGTAACGTGCGTGAAGATCACACAGACTAGGACATTCGACAAGAATGTGTCTAACAGTCTGGGGGACGACGCAGTTGTCGCAATAGGGCTCAGGCGAGCGCTCCATTAAATAGCGATGCGTCACATGAGTGTGTCCGTTTCGGAGACGACAGAAAGCGACCTGAAGCCGTCGTGGCATTGAGGGAAAGGTCCATGGCAACAGTCGCGGTGCAATGGCACGCAACTTTAGGTTCCCTTCGACCGTCTCCCAACTTCCTTGTCAAGCAGTCCGAAGAGCTGCCCGTATTCCTGCCATGTAGTCGGTGTGAAGAAGAGCGAAACGCTGGTCAGGTCATAGAGTCCTCGCGGAGTCTTTGGCACCCTCATCGGCGCGCTCATTCCCCGCAATTCCTACATGTCCAGGAACCCAGCAGAAGATAATTTCAACATCTGCCCGGCTCGCCAAAACCGTGGCGTCACGGATATCGCGAACCAGGGGATGCGGAGATTCCAATGCCCTGAGAGCACTCAGGGCGCTTTGTGAGTCGCTATAGATCACAATCCGGTCTCCGAACCGTCGAAGATCGAGAATTAACCCAACCAACTTAAAGAAGAAGGAATCTCATCCAATAAGAATACTAAGAGTCAGATAAATATAAGGAACAATGTTTCAAGGGACAACTTCAGTCAAGAAGAAATAAATAGATTCGAATATAGAAAATCGAGCTGAAGCATATATGGATAAATAAATAAAGAGATAATAAGGATATGGCCCTCCTTCCCCCCATTGAATAATACCTATAATATAAAAAATTAAATTGCTTTCTCTCTGGAAGATCGCCAAAAAATTTTCTAATAGTTTCAGGCTCCTACAACTTGCTATATTCAGTTTTTGTCAGAAATCTAAACTACCGTCCCACCCATAATATATCACTAGAATTAACAGAATAAAATATATTTGTACCAAAATCATCTTACATCATTTAGCTAATATAAAAAATTAACGTTCCATGGTATATAATATGCAAGAGACATTCACAAGACCTAACTCTTACCTTGGGTAGTACTTTCTTTTAGCCACTTGGTCATAGTAATTTCTAATTCTTTTGATTCTCTAACTTTATCCTCTTCGTTTGTACTCTCCTAACAAAACTTTAGGAAAGAGATGGCCCCCTAGTATTCATTGTTCCTTTATAACAAATACTCTCCTCTTCTACAAAATATGACTATGAAAGAGAAGCGCAAAATATACTTAGCCATAGAAGCCCATGCATGTTGGAGCCATGTTTGAACCTGCAATGACAATATTGGCCTTATTTAATCCCTCTTTTTATGATGAAATAAAATCTAAATGGCCAATTTGGCCTGAATGAAGGCGTCCTTTATGGTGGCTTAAAGAGGTTTAATATGATCCCAAATGCGGCCGATGCAGCTTGATAACAAGAGTCACCTAAAACTGAGAACAAACTATTAGAGCATCCGTAAAATTGTGGCCATTGGGAAAGAAGCTAAAATCTATTTTAACTAAATTTAAGCAATCATAAAGTTACTATTTTGCACTACAACTTGATCCTCTCTTAATGGTTAGGAAAATGAAACCCAAATTCTTTGAAAAAATAAAAATTGATAAGCAAATAAATATTTTGAACTCCCATCGTACTTCTCTCTAATGAGCGCTAAATGAGGACAAGGCTAGCCTCATTAAGTCATTTACTAGGACGAGGCTAACATATTACTTCATACAAATTGATGATTTTTAGTAGGACGAACTTGTTACAGCGGGTTGAGCAGAGTATTGATATCTTCGTCCTCATTTGATGCTTATTAGGAAAAAGGGCTCTGTTACCTCAAGATTATTTGCTAAGCAATTCTTATTTTTTCAAACAGTTTTGTGTTTGTTCAAACCACTAAAATAAGAAAATATTGTAAAACAAATTAGTAACTAAATAATTGATTTAATTTACTTAGATACTATTTTTTTTTTTCAAAAAGGCACAAACATTTGAGATACCATTACTGATGTTCTTCAAAGATTACCGTTTCATTTACTTCGGAATAAATGAAAGGAAAATGAAGGACAGAGAATGCGGAACAAAAGGAGTAAAAGAGGCTAATTGTTGAAAAGGGTTTCACTAGGAATGCTTATCATGAAAGATGCTCAAACCCTAATATCTACTCGAGTGGATATCAGGCAGAGAAATTCAGACTGCCGAATCTTAGAGGAGTCCGGGTTTAATTGTGTATATTTAGTAGGTTTCGGAGTGTTGCGATCTCTAGTTCCTCTTTATTCTAGTCAGGCTATCTACAGTCAAGACATTTTCCCTCCACTTTCTTCACAATTTGACCATGGACGTCTGCTCAGAAAATTACTGGAATAAATGCTTCACCTCAGGCTTCGAGTTCATTCTTATTCAACAAGTTCGTAAAAGAGGACCCTGAAACGGGAATATGAATTAAACACTACGGGAGAGGGATGCGAGTAGCTTCCTCCAACTTATATTGGCCTAGACTATGAACTGGAGAGAAAGAAGTGACTGATATAAGTGAAGATGAATGGTGGGTGAATATTAATAGTATAGATAGGTAAGGACGGGTTAGGTGTGTGAGAAAGAAGGAGCCTGGTAGGTCGACTAACAGATTCGATGCTCAGAGAGGAAGTGGTTGAAAATGATGTGGCTGCTGTGTTTATCACAGAAAGTGGAATAAGAGGAAGTTTGAATGAGAACAGGGATGGTGAAGCTAGGCCTAGGCTGACTGGGAGTATGACTGAGCTCCTTCCCATGCGTGATTCTCAGATTAGAAAATTTGATAGGAAGTTGAGTGCGAAGAGGGGTGACAGTTTTTTTCGGGTGCTGGTGAAAATGATGTGTCTGAGACGTATGATAGTCTAGTGTCTGAATTTGAGAGCAATACAGTGTGCCTACATTTGTGGTAGTAAGTGATGTAAATAAGGTGGGTTCATGTGAGTTACGACAGAGCTATAAATGTTCAGTTGAAATGATTAGTAAAAGTGGAGTGAAGGGCGTTGTTTCAGGTGTGCTTCCGAGAATGGTTGTGGGAATGAAATGGTTGTCTCGTGCAATTGGACTGAATAAATATGTGATGCCCTTTGTGAGGAGTGATAATAGGGAATTTAGCTATGAAATGGATGGGCATTGGCTGAATTAAGTTGTGGATGATAAAGACTTAAGGCCTTGAAGTAAATAGGTCACTGAAGTTTTCGAAGCTGGGTATTGATGCCAAAAATAGAGAAAATAAGGTTCTAGGATACATTAAGAGGAATGTTAGCTAAAAGAATAAGGAGGTTATCATCAAACTAAATCTCTTATGTCTGGCCACATTCAGAGTTCTATATACAAGCATGGTCACATATTGTAAACATATCAAACTAATAGAGTCAATACAAAGGAGGGAAACAAAAATAATACCTTCTTTGAAACATCTTAAATATGAAGATAGACTTAGGGTACAAAATATATTATCATTTGAAAGAAGGTATGTGAGAGAAGATATGATTGAGCTTTTTAACTTCAAAAAAAAACTTTACGAGCCTATCTGGCGACAGGCCGCTTTGGGCATAAGTCGCCGCAATCACGATAGCCTAGCACCAGGTTAATTTAAAATATGAATATAAGGACAAGTATAATAAGGGAAAATTGCAACAAATAGGAAGCAAGTCCGGCGTCGGGGAGAGGTCTACTCCCCCCGGTGGAGGAGCATGCGACCTACCAAGAAAACAACAATAACAACAAAAACCTCCTCCCCAAAGTCTGTAAGTCCACGAGTCAATGTTCCTGAACTCATCCTGAGGACAAGGGACAGGAGGTAGCGACCTCGCCCATCCAGGTACCGGGACAGGTAACGTGCGCGAAGATCACCCACGCTGGGATATTCAACAAAAATGGGCCAAACAGGCTGGGATACAACGCATTCTTCACAGTAGGGCGCTGGCGAGGGCTCCATCAAATGGCGGTGCGTCCCGCAAGTGTGCCCAATTCGAAGACGACAGAAAGCAACCTGAAGCCTTTGCGGCATTGAGGGATAGGTCCATGGGAACAGTCGTGGCGCAATGGCACGCAACGTTAAGTTCCCTTCGACCGTCTCACATCTTCTTTGCCAAGCAGCCCGCAGAGCTGCCCATATTCCAGCCATGTAGTCAGTGTGAGAAAGAGCGAAACACTGGTAAGGTCGCAGAGTCCTCAGGTACTCTTTGGTGCCCCCATCGGCGCGCTCAATCCATACATGTCCTGGAACCCAGCAGAAAATAATATAGACATCAGCCCGGCTTGCCAAAACCGTGGCGTCAGGGCTACCGCGAAACAGGGGCTGCTGAGATTCCAATGCACCGAGAGCACTCAGGGCGCTTTGTGAGTCGCTATAGATCACAATCCGGTCTCCGAACCAGGCACGTCGCGTAATCTCCCGTACTGAGTGGTGTATTGCCACTAGCTCGGCCGTGAAGACAGACGCAGCGCTTTGCAGAGCCCAGCTGACTTCAAACAGAGGGGATACGGCGTGGAAGCCGCCCCCCTCTTAGTACTTGAGCTATCCGTATGCACTGGCACGGTTTCAGCGTGACATGAGCTGTGCTCCAAAAAAAGGTCGCACGCAATCCTCCCGGCGCTGTACAAGCTTTGGTAGCAGAGGCGTGGTGACAAATAGCCAAATGTTGTACCCTCCAAGGTAGCGTTCTAAGCAGAACCAGAACTGTTACCAGCTGGAAAGCTCTCCAAGGAGTTTTTGGGCTATAATCCTAAAGGGCTTAGGGTATAACTAGCGTCTCTCTGCGGCATAAGCCGCGTCGAAATCATTCGCGAATGCAGTAAGAGCTGTTGGCAACAGAGAGGCACCGGACTCGCGCGTACAAGCGAGTGATGCACTGCACGTGGCGCAGAGAGAGTGGCATCTCCCCAGCATCTTCTAGTAGGTTCTTAATGGAGAAGTCCGGAAAGAACCGGTCCCCAGGTGAAGACCAGGGTAGTGGATCAAGTCCACCTTCCGTAATACACGCTCAGCTGCGGATGCATAAAACTCGCATCCGTAGTCGAGATTCGAACGAACAAAGGATCTATAAAAAAGTAGGACAGTTGCCCTATTAGTGCCCCAAGCGCTGAAGGTCACGGAACGGAGAATATCCATGGCGTAGGTACAAGAGACCTTAAGGCTGCGAAAATGAGGTAAGGTGTCGGTCCAATACAAGACTAGGGAAACTGTGAGATTCAACCACTTTTAGGCGCACCCCATTAAGAAAAGTCTGGGTAAGGGTAGGGCCGTATGTGGCGGCAGAAGGGCACTACTTTAGTCTTGGCCAAGGAAAACCGAAACCTGTGCGCTTCGGCATAGCCAGAGACAGCGTTCAATGCCTGTTGGAGTTGAAGCTCCAGAATTGGAACCGGCCCGCGTCAAAAGAGATCGAAAGGACGTCCACGTAGAGCATCTCGAGTACATCTTTCGGCAGCACCGAAGTGATGGCGTTGATGCTCAGTGCAAAGTGTGTGTCAATGAGGACACTGTCCTGGGGGGAGACTCTTCCTGCTCCATTGTGCCAGAGAGGTCTTGCCCCACCCGTACGCGAAATCGTCGATCATGCAAAAATTCAGATGTAATATTGGGAGAGGTAGCGTCGCACGCATCCTTTAGGGAATCTCCATGATACCGCATCGCTATGCGGGATCATATGCCTTCTCCAGATCGAAAAACACCATGGCGTATTGCTGTCTACGAAGAAATGCCTCACAGACGGCATTTTCCAGTCGGAGCAGAGTGTCCGACGTGAAGTTGAACTTGGGAAATCCACACTGTGCAGAAGACAGATGGCTTGCGCTGTCCAGGAAAATGGATAATCTAACATTTAATAACTTCCCCATCACTTGCCCACGCAGGAGATTGGGCTGAAAACAGCCGGACTAGATTGATTTCTCCCGGGTTTGCGAAAGACGAGCACAGTAGATATTCGCCAGGAATCCGAAAGGAGACCCTCCACCCTGATCCTGTTTAATAAATCCCAAAGGAAGGCCATGCCTTGATCCCCCAGGTTTCGAAGCATGGCGTACGGGATATCGTCCTGACCATGGTTGGCGTCCGCGGACGAAGCAAGAGCGGAACGCAACTCACTCACAATAAACCTGTAGTTGAAGGGTTCGGCGCTTCAAGTGGTAAAGTCTAGCCAGCCGTCGTTCGCGAAATCACGACGTGAATTGAATGCTAGCGGAGCAGAATCCCAGCTATAGAATGAGGAGAAAGTGGTTACGAGAGATTCCGTCACAGACGTGAGGTCCGAGATTGCGGTCCCATTTTCCTAGAGAACGGGAGGGGTGGTCCAGCGAGAACTTACCCCGAATCCTTTACACTCGCTTCCAGACCTCTGCGAGAGGGTTCTTCCCGTTAAATAAGGACACGTATGCCCGCCAAGAAGAGCGGCGGGCATGCTTCGAAATATACCGGAACTTAGCCGTAGCCTGACGAAATTTACTGATGGTGAAATCGTTCGGGCGGCGCTTATAGCGCAGGTAGGCATAACGCTTCTGTTTGCATGCAGTCTCACTCTCGGCCGACCACCACGGGTGTGGTCTGCGTGCAAAACGGCCATGGGTTCTGCAAATAGTAGTCAGGCTCGCGGCAATGAAGTTGCCGGAAAAGAAATCAAAGGCCTAATCTACCGATCTATACTCCTAGACTGAGATAGAGAATTAAGTCATTTGCCAAAATGCAGGCCAACGCGGCTGTGCTAAGCACCACAGAGCTGGTCTCTCAGGCAGCAGCTGCCCTGAAAATGATATTGGAATGGGAAAGTGATCACTATCATGAAAGGGATCCACCACCTCCTTATCAAAATCAGGCTGTGCATCCGAAGAGCACAAAGATAGATCAAGGCAAGAAAATGAAGCGGTTCTCGGACTGTGATGCGTAATCTCATCCACATTTAGGACACCTATCTCAAGCTCTTCGATCAAATCGGCAAGGAATTCTCTCCTGGGATTTATTGAGTAGTGTCGCCAGAGAGGATGCCTGCCGTTCAGATCTCCAAACAAGAGAAAGGGCCTCGGCAACCGTTTCAAAACGCAGCTGAAGGCCCCCACGTCAAAGTCAGCTGACGGTGGATTATATGCAGAACTAACAGTATACCTCCTATCCTGAGGAAGCTGCACGGCCACTGCCTAAAAAGAGGTATCTAAAGTGAAAAGAAGAACGGAGAAATCATGCCGGGTGTAAACTGCACCTCCTCCAGCCCGGCCACCCATCTCGTGGTGGTGGGGTTCCAAAAAGCTTATACATCGTGAGGGTGGGCAGGGATAACGCGCCTAGCATGGTCTCCTGCAGTAAAAAAAAACAACTGGGAACGGGATGATACGAGCCTCCGCAGCTGCTGCTAGTTGGCCTGAAGTCAACGCTAATTTCATTGAAGAAATATGCTCTCTAGGCCTAGCTCCGACGAGACGCGAGGGGGGCCTCTTCAAACAGAAGACCATCACGGGAATCGCCGTACGCTTCCGGAAGGCAGAACCCCTGGCGCTGTTTGCCCGGACAATTCCCTGAAGGCGCTCTTGCCTTGGAGACTTATTGGGGGAGGTTGGGCTCGCCATGCAAGTCTTTTCCTTCCTTCGTAACTGTGGTCGAAGGAGCCGAAGCTTCTTTGTTGCCGTCCTCCTTTCGGTGGGCAGTTTTAGAACCCCGGAATTTAGCCTGTCATCAAACTTCAGGGGTGTAGGCTCTTGTGACTATAACACCTCTCTGGAGGCGCGTGGCCCTTTTGACTTTTGGGAAACGGTCAAGCTGGGGGAAGGTGGGAGAAGCCTTGGTCTTAGCCAGGGCTGAGTTCGAACCCTTTGTGCCGCCAGCTTTACCAGTGGAGCGCCTCGGTTGAATAGAATGAGCTAAAGCGCTAGGAATGAGTGCGGAAACAACCGTGCTTGTTGGCCTGAAAAAGCCAGCAGCAGAGGGTGTCTTTCTAAGCATTGTGGCGTAAGACTCCCAGGCAGAGTCGGGCGTGCACGCACCAAGTCCTTAGCCTTGTGAAATGAGAGTCAATACACCACATTGCTTCGAAGAAGCGGATTGTGGCTCTCCGCATTTGACACACTTACCCAAACACGATTTGAACTTATCGTTTGCGGCTTTGGACAAATTTACACATACTTCGGGTGACCCCGATTTTGCACGTCTACATGACCGATTCGTATGGCCAAAGCGTTGACAGTAATAGAACTGCCGCGGCAGTGGCACAAATGAATTCACAAGGTAGCGGTACTAACCGGCAAGTACCGACTCTGGGAGCTTATCACATTCGAACATGAAAAAGAGTGTAGGGGTGGGTCTCGAGGCCCCTCCCTGTTTTCTCATCACACGTTCGACATTGACCGCTCCTTAGTTGGCAAGCTCCAAGGTGATGTCCTATATGGAATAGTCCACAAGTTCCCTCGCATAAACTACTCCTTTTACAAGATCACACTCACAGGCCTGCCATCAAGTAACCGAAGGGCACTAATCATGGCTGCCTCGGAGGAATTGGACTCATTCGCCAAAAGGCTCCAGTCCGAGATATAGGTCACCTTTGGCTCTCTACCAATCACACTAGCTAAAGCACTCCTCTGATGGATCATGTTGCCCTTAGCCAACTTGGTGCCATCAGTGGAGCGAATAACGAGGAAGCGTTTGGAGTCAGCGGGCTCGAAACAAGAGGGCAATCTCCGATTGAGGGGCCCCGATGTTATCGATGCTCCACCCTGCCCACTTTTGTTCATAGTCAGGGGCTCCGCACCCGGGTGGTGCAGAGGAACCAGATGTGCCGATCTTGGCTTGGTCGCTTACCAAAATAGCAGCAAACCCATCCGTTCCCGCAGCCTCCGCGGATGGAGAAAAGCCCCGAATCTCTTTAGTCTTTTTGTCGTTTTTTTTCCTTTATAGGTAAGGATGGCGATGAAATGCAACCCTCTTATCCCGTCCGCCGGCTGGTTCCCCCAGCCCAGATGTACCGGACTGAGCAAGGTTCTTCTCCGAGATGAAGAAGGTCCTGGCAGTCGTAGGGGCAGCTGGCGGAGGAAGAGATCTCTCCCCTCCTTGTACTACCTTAGTAACCCTAGCCGTTTTACGAGAATATTGCATAGGAGCGGACTCTAGTTCGGTGCTTGGCGCTGGGTTCAGATTCGCTCCCATGGAAGACCCTACCATCAGAGGCTAGGTTGCCTCAAAGCCGATGCCTATCTCGGGTGGAGCTTCCATTTGGCCATCCTCTCCCAGGACATCACAGGTCCTATTGGCAGCAGTGTCTTTAGTCTCGTCTTGGGAGGCACAGGCCTTGACCCCAGCTAGGTTTAGTTTTCTAGCCAGCAGGTCTTTTCAGGGAAGCGAACGAAGAGGTCTGGCTTCCATCTCTGCCCATTAGGAGGTTTGTCCTATCCAGTCTTTTATGGGGAGCGGTCGGCTATGGGCTGCCTTCTCGCTTCCTTGGCGGTTCCTTGGAAAGTAAAGGGGGGATTGCCGCTGGAAAGAGAGAGCTGCCCCGAAGGCATCTCCAGACAAGCGGGGAAGAAGAGTACCCTAAACCCGTAGGGGAAGGAGAGAAGTAAGCCTCCTCTCCGATTAGAGAAATTTGGAGGGTCCCCTGCGCAAGCACAGGTGGGTACATCCATTTTTTTTCCGTGGAGCTGCCCGCAGGCGGCTCCGTTGATTGTTAGGGGGAAAGGGGAAGGTTTTTTCAATATTTGCATCAGTGGGCATGGGAACCCTAATTTCATCCCTGGATGCACACGCTCATCACCCCTTGCAGTAGCCTGGCTGGCAAAGGGTGTGTACCTACCTTTTATGGGGAGCGGTCGGCTATGGGCTGCCTTCTCGCTTCCTTGGCGGTTCCTTGGAAAGTAAAGGGGGAATTGCCGCTGGAAAGAGAGAGCTGCCCCGAAGGCATCTCCAGACAAGCGGGGAAGAAGAGTACCCTACACCCGTAGGGGAAGGAGAGAAGTAAGCCTCCTCTCCGATTAGAGAAATTTGGAGGGTCCCCTGCGCAAGAACAGGTGGGTACATCCATTTTTTTTCGTGGAGCTGCCCGAAGGCGGCTCCGTTGATTGTTAGGGGAAAAGGGGAAGGTTTTTTCAATATTTGCATCAGTGGGCATGGGAACCCTAATTTCATCCCTGGATGCACACGCTCATCACCCCTTGCAGTAGCCTGGCTGGCAAAGGGTGTGTACCTATATGGCAGAGCCAGCTGCCACCATTTAAGACCACTCCTCTTGCCTGGTGGCCTGGCAGACCCTCAGCATGGCGGCTCCACCTTGGAGACGGCTTAATATTGATAGAATGTGAAGAGAGAAGGAAAAGGGATGTGAAAAATGTATGAGTGAGGATGAAGCAGGTTGTTAAAAACCCACCATCTCAAACCGGAGCTCAGGGGTTAATAAATATTGTCCCTTCCCCCCTCAGCCCCGATCTTGAATAGTTGGCTGTGAAGAAGGTCGGTATCTACTCTGTGAAAATAGAAGCCAACCAGAGAAAATTGTTTGAGAGGTTGTAGGTGAAGTGACGGAGTAGGGAAGAAATACAGGCTGTCTGAAATGAGAAGAAGCTCAGCTGGGGTCAGACGAGGTGCCGAGTCCTGTCAGCACGGCGGCTAGGATGGCAACTCGGGGCGCCCTTAACGGGGGGAGCTTTTTAACATCTGTTCTGAGATGGATAAGTTGGATTTATCAAGTTACTTGAGTTCGAATGTAGTAATAGGACTGGGTGTCACCACTTAAGAATTAAAAAAAGAGTCAGGTTGGATGTTAAATATTTTTTCACCAATACAGTATTAAACTACTGTATGATTATACGGGGCATGGGGGTTATTCTTTTTTTTTGGGGGGGGGAATCATTCCTTTCGATGCAGTTTTTTATTATTGTATATATTGGGTGATTTTGATGAGCCTTGATTATAATGCTTTTTGTTTTTTATGCATTCCTGTGGATGTTTCAAAAATATTATTGATTGTTTAAATTATATTTTATGGATGCATATGTGGACGGGTTTTGAAAGATGTGTATGAACTTTCATATACCCTTGTGGCTTTTGTGATCCGCGAAATTATGTTATGAAATTATGTTATGTTATGTAAAGGTTACCCCAAGTAAAGGTTACCCCGAGTAAAGGTTTCCCCGAGTAAAGTTTATTGTGATTGAGACGTGTTTTCATAGCTTATAATAAGACTTTATTTAACTCACAATCCCAAAAAGCAGCTTCTCACTAAGTAATACAGAAGACACTCTTCTAAACCTCGTAAAGAAAAAAGCCATTCCTTTCCCTCTCGTTGAAAAGGTCATTTAGCATAACCTCATTTACATTGCAGCAACGGTAATTTCGACTTCTCTTCAAAGAAAGCGATAAGCCAGAAATACTTTGAAATGATAATTGCAATAACCATCATTCGATAGTATCTTCAGTGGAAAAAGGTGCCAAATACTATTCTAGTTCAGTAAAAGGTGAATTAGTCAGAAAAATTTATAAAATATTTCCTCAAAGCAAATTATACCTTACCTGTTTATCGTAAACCAACTCATTTGAATCCATATATGCAATTTTAGTCTGTCCATAGCAAACAAACAAAAAAATCAGTGGTTTCTAAAATGTTCCTCCGTGCGTACAAGGTATGTGACCATAAATTTCTTGATAGCGAAATACATAAAATTAAGAAGATCTTTATTGGTTTCTCATATCCAACGTTTTTCAGAGAAATTAATTTGATCTATGACTTGTTTAATAGAGATCTAACACAGATAAATGATTTGTACAATTTATGTGGTATGACGCCGAATGCAAATAAAAGCCAAGCTATGATTGTTAGTAGATCTAGAGTTCTGTACCCCAATAATCCTGATCTTATCATAAACAATGTTCTAGTGAACACTTGTATATCTTTTAAAATATGGGGGTTCTGTTTGACAGCAAGTTAACCTTTGAACAACCATAACAAGATGCTGCCTCTTCAAAGTTTACCATACCTTTGAACACATTTAAGATCAGGTTTGTAACCTAAAGCGTCACTAACCAAGCATTTTTAACCAGATCCAACTAAATAATATTTATTTCGTCGCTCAAATGAATTCTCTCCTAATCTTCATCCTTCCCTAAAACATTATCTTCAGAATATTCGAGGCTTCCATTCTTACTAATGATTGCTTTAGTTGCTGGAGAAAGAGTATAAACCAGATGCATTGAGGCAAGAAGAAAATGTGAAACGATTCACTTCTTTGCCACTATTGGTCTTAATTTTTCAAGAAATTCCTTCATAAAGAAGCGTCTGATCGCTCCGTCTTCTGAGACGATGGTTACGCTTGGTCGCCTGACTTTTTGATGAGATTTATAAGTTTGGTTTTCCCTGTCAAACTTTAGAAAGCGCGAAATCACACTCATGGACGTTCCTACATCTCGTGAAATCGTATAAAGAGTCGTCCTCGAAGTCTTTAAGCAAACAAATCTCTGACTGTGTTTAGGAGTCACTTTCGCGTGTAGTGGCCTCTCTTCTGAGTGATCCCGACAACAATGGCGGTTTTACAATTCTTTGCTAGTAAGTAAAATGTTGCTAGATGATTTCAAGTAACTTTGTGATTTATCTAGCTAGCTTACACTTTTTCTACATACCTCGTTTCAGAATCTTTCGGACAGAAAAGCCGTCCTTGATTTTCGCTATTGATTTTTCATTGAATGCAATTCATTTGTGTTTACAAGTTTTCTAGTTTCATAAAGTTATTAAACGTGGGGAAAATATGATTAAAATTAAATTGTGCCACTCGCACTAAAGTCCTTCCTTAAATGGAAGGACCTTTATCATCTCACTTCCTGAGCCAAGAGGGAAGCAATCTGTCAAACTGATTCCAGATACGAAGAAAGATGTTAAATCTTTTGTGTTGGCTGCATCTAATAACAACATATACTGTTACAATTTTAATTTAAGATAAAATTAATTTTCCATTGGCTTACAAATACTTTACTTTTATTTTGTTCTAAGATATATGCAAGTCATTAAGGGAAAATTTTGCTGAATCAGGCATACGAATAATTTTAAAGGGATAATTATCGTCCCTTTGAAAAGTTGAAGTAGGTCTCTTTTGTTAAATTAACAAATAAAAATCAATACATTTGAGCAAAAAAAGGGTTGACCGAATTGAATACTAAAGAACTAATTGATATATGCCTAGCAATAGCAAACTGAGCGAGGTACTATGATTTATGTTGAATTACTCGTATATGGCAAAGAAGCTATACACCTCTAACTCCTTTTAAAAAAATGACAACCTGACAATTTGCATCGTAACATGAGTTTTCTTTTCGAATTTAGAGATTATGACCTTAATGAAGACATTACAGATATAACTACTTGAAATCCGATTTTCTTTTTCCTCCCCTGGCACGTTCTTCTATCTTTCAGTAAAAGAAGTTAAGCATCAACTTAATAAACTCTTTTTTAACCAGAGAGCAAAAAAAAGAATAAATTAATGGATGGGGAAGAATACAACCATAATATTTCGCGATGATAGAGACAAAACTACTTACTCTCAATCTACGGAAGAACTGAGATTAAATGACCATACAATAGCTATTAAGGAATGGTCTTCTTCATGAAAAGAGAATTATCTAATAGTTGACAAGGGAGGTGATTGAAGTCAGGAATAAGGCTTTTATCTATTTAATTTTTAAGAAATGGTGTGCAATTATGTGCACTTCTCCAACGGGAAAGTGGATTGGTAAAATCAGTTGCGTTAAAGGATATTAAGTACCCTCTATCTTTCAAGCAACCAGAGTAATCCACTCGAATTATACACTACCATAGGTCAGGTAGATTTCACTGACCTTCGCTTGCCCGCCCTAAATGAAGGGGGGGGGGAGTCCCTTTTAAGTATGGGGGATATTCGAGTGCGTATATTCTGTTTGCCGACTTAAAAAATAGTTCAAAGGCTTTTTAGGTGGTTCTGGGATTTAACGAGAGAAACAAAAATAATCTTTACTATTATACAAACAAATAACAGAAATTAACAATAATTTATACACTATGGGGAAACTAATCGTTCAGCAAAGGAATTAATTAACAATGAAATGCTCTGGCACGAGCTATGAGTAGCACAATATTTACTCGAGCGAAAACGGGGGGACATTAGGGGGTGAAGCTTCGTAGTCGGAATGCGTCACGCCTCTTCGAGGGTGATCAAGAAAATGGTAATAGGCTTACGATTTTCCAAGAAGGGAAAGGGACCTCGAATAGTGGTTTAAGGGAGTATCTTTGCAGGACAAAGAGCGAAGCACGTAGTTCAAAATGAGTCCTTATGTCCTCGACTGCCGTAGTTCTGAACAATTGGGTATCTTGCCTGTGAGTCCTTTGAGTAACCAGAATTCGCGCATGAAGGAGTTCGTGTGTCCTTGTGCTAGTTCCATTGAATCCTCTTGATTACTGCTTGGATTCTGCGTGAGCAGTACCTGCCTCCTGGTTGAATACTAGTTTGTTCGTTTTTGCACTGGGAAATATATAAGACTTAGCCGGAAGTGGTTTATTTGCCGTCGGAATAGGGTCCCACTCCAATTCAAGACGCAGCGATTAAAAGCCTAGCGCCCTTTCGTTGATTTGGTTTCTGGGCTCTACCTAGACTCGTCTCGCTTCGTTATCGCCCTGGAAGTTTAGCGAAGGATGCCGGTTGAAGATTTGCTCATCCGTGAGATACCCCCTTAGGCTACTTAGTCTGTTTGAATCTCTCTCTATTTCGCTCTGTCTCTCTCTCTCTCTCTCTCTCTCTCTCTCTGACAGATACATTTTACTTTCTTTATTTTCCTAACTTTTATTACCAATTTTAAGTTGTGTTTGAGAGGTGTATTTTTGAGGAGAACCTCGCAATGAAAATATCTTCTATTTCATCCAATCAAATGCGAAGAATCCTTCCTGTACTGAATATCAAGTGTAGGAGTATGAATGAGTATTTCATTCCGATCAAACCTTTTAATTTTTGCCTTTAATATTGCTATAATGTGCCCAATTTTCATTTCGCTCAAACACTTCTGTCCATAAATGGCTCTTGTGCATGTCGAGCCTATATAAATGAAACAATATTTACAGGTTTAAATCTTGTTGGTCAGAAAGTTGATGTGAGACCCAATTAAAGACATAGGAATAACTTACGTTCTAAATGTTTAGACATTACTAGAGCTAGGGTTGGCATATGCATATTACTGTTTTGGGTTAAGTTCATAACTAACCTATTTTTCTTTCCTTTATTAGGTATTATTGGTTTAAAGTAAATTTAGCGAAGTTTAAATATTATATGAAAGTATGAAATGGATTTATTGCTAGATTCCTAGATTTGTGAAACCAACATTATGCTACTTATACTTTGCCATTAATATTTATTTGTTTGTGAAATGTAAATGTGCTTATATTTCTATGTGTGCTTGGAAGAGAATGTGTTTATTATATGCATTATTTTATTTGTATTCTTATGTTCTGTTTTTATTTCAATGAAACAAAGCCCACGTTTCCTTTGGGCTCCTTCACAGCTAATTTGTAACTATCTAAACAACCCTAAAAAAAGTCTTTATTTTTCCACAAAACGAACTTAATTCTTAAAAACTAAAGCAAGGCTTTAATAATTTCTATGGGAATTATTGCGTCTTTTATATGTTGGTAGAGGCAAATAATAAGGTATAATGTTCACATACTTTGTGACCCCCTTGTAGAAATATGGTAGTAAAAACTATATCTTCTTGGTTCGAGCCGTTACTCCTAAAACAGAGGAGGATTTCCACTAAGGAAATATTTATTTTTGATGGATTGCAATTTTAGAAGGTAAACACATTCTTTTCCTTCCGTTACCCTCTCATCTGCCACCCCAAATTAGTTGTTACTTAAAAAGCAAAGACGAGACAAACGAGGGGATTTTTATTTGAAAGTTTTATTGAATTATGTAAATAAAGTGGTTTAGATGCAGGAAGTGAATAAGTGAGGAAGATATACATTTGAAGAACCTCTTTGGAAGTTGCGGTCAGGAGGGCACTCAACGCAGTCCTCAACTTTAGCATAGTTATGCATGCTACATCTGGCACTCCATGAGTTGGTTGCGAGACCCAAAGGAGGGCACAAACTTATCTATTTGTGCTCCTCCTTTCCTCGCCTCTAATTCACTACCTCACTTCTTCCTCATCGAGATTCATCTGCATCATGTGCAATATTGGTGCCCTCGCGACCTCAACGCCTGCAGGAGGATCCGCTTTTATATATCTTCCAAACATTTTCACTTCTTACATCTTAACCTCTTTCTTTACAGATCTCTTCTTACAATCATTTGATGGAAATGCCCTCGTTAGTGTTCGCTTTAAGTAAAACAGAGTCACTTTCATTATCTTTCTCACGATTCCCTCGTCTTTTCTGCTCCTTCTCCATTTTTATTATTCTCTCGGTTATTAATCCCCCCCCCCCAATTCTTCGCCTAGTGACTGAACCCGTCCCTGTTGAATTACTTTCCTCTCTTAAAATATGCAAGCAAAGATTTGCGACCAACGAAAGCATTTCCGCTCACAGTCGCAGATGAGAGATGAGGAACTGAAGGGAGAATCAGAAAGAATGGTAAATGTTGAAATTCTAAAAGTTATGATTAGTAGAACATTATAGTGGTAAAAACGGAGTGGTAACTGTTTCAATTCGTAAAAAATAGAAATGAAAAACGTTGAGTGGTAAATGTTAAGAATGATAAAAGTTTAGTAGTAAAAGTTAAGTCTGGCAAAATGTAAGTATAACAAAATCTCTAAGTTGCAAAAGTTAAAATTTATCAAATTCAAGAATGTAAATTTTAGTTGAATGAATATAGTTGAGAGTAGTAAAAGTGTGAAGTTTAAACATAAACGATTGTAAATTTGACTGGTAGATATTTAGAGTAGTCAAAGATAAGAATTATATATATTCGAAGTGATAAAAGTTAAAGAATGGTCAGGAATGAAAGTGGCAAATGCGAGCAGTGATAAAATTTGAGAGTGTTCAAAGTTTATGGCGGTCAAAGTTTAGAGTAGTAAAAATTGAGGTGGTAATAAATTTAAATATCACAAATATCACCGTTGCCCTTTATTCCTGGTGGGTGGATGGGCACTTACAAATAACCTCAGGACTCGGAATGAAGCTTTTTCTCCCTTTGCAATTGGCTTTCTAGTTCCAATAAGATATCATTTTTATTTTTATTATTACTATCATTGCTATTGTTATTGTTGTTTTTATTATTACTAATTAATTTCTAAAAAACTAACCAAGAGAGGATCTTTGCCAAAAATGGATCAAGTAAACATAGTCCCTCCCAAAGTTACACTAACCAATTTCACTGGAAAATGAAAAAAGTGAACTTCAAATTAGAAAAATTGACTTTCATATTCAAATCAGTTTTTTTTATTTACAACTCCATTTTTTTTATTTTAAAGTGAATTTTTAAAATTTGAAGTTCAATTTTTAATTTGAGTGTGAAAAGGTATAGCTAACCCTCCTGAGGCTAAAAAAAAATAACTGTTAAAATTTTTTTTTAGGAACATTTGTTAGAAAGTTTATTTTAAAACAATTAAAAATTGTAAACTTTGCAGGAGTCTAGAAATGAAATTTTAATAACTTAATTAAAACAGGTATTGACTGGCAATCGTATCGCAAAAATCATTGAAAATATCAATTACATCTTCGCATGCGTTTAGTTCGGAGTTTATGCTTATTCCAGTAGCTTTGAAATGACGATGTCATAACATCGTATACCTCCTATTTTACCTAGGTAAAGGGCATCCCTCCCCCAATTAACCCATGTAAAGTTAATTTCTCCTTTTTTTCTTAGGAGGGGTATCTTTACTTGATCCGCCCCAATTATGAAAAATAAATTAATCAGGAAAAGGGTGGAATTAAGTAAATTGAAAACACGTTGAAAGTATATAACCCGAACACCCAAAAGAAGAAACTACTTGGAGCAGAAGGCGGCAACAATACGCCTTTCTCATTATACCCTGGCAACCCACCCCCCGCCCTTATTACTCCTTTTCAAGTCAAGTTGATCCTTAGGAGTATAATTAATTTCATCATCCAGTATATTGAGGCCTAGAATAGAATCCAGGTGGCATACATCAGCGCGATATGGCAAAGAGACTAAATTAATTCACTCGCTCTCCCTTTCTATTGAACCGTTATTACGCTGATGGTAAAGCTGAGACTTTAATCGCCCATCAATTGATGCCCCTCAATTATGATCAATGACACTTAATTAAGATAATTAGGTCAAGAATCAAGTGGGAATTAACTAAAGGGCCACGTTTGTTATTGTCCATGTTAGGACAACGAAGCTTTGAGGATGAAATAAATATTGACTCGTACTCCCAAATAAGGTTCGATTTCAATGGCTGGGTTTCTGATTTCTGGCACGGGTTTATTTTATTGACTCATGCATAGCAATGATCAGCGGTTAAATTGTGTTTTAATAAACTAAAGTCTATAAGAATCCAAAAATGTCTTCTATATGTTCAATGAGACCAAATTGACATCCATTTAATAATTGGGATAATATTTTTAAGATCTCTTCTTAACATTACAGCACTGCAATATGTTTTACTACTACTACCTACAAAAGGAGGATGTCTTATCTTTATAGGCGTGTCAAGGTCAACAATCGCGATCTTTTTTAATACTCTCACATTCTGGATAAAGTTCCAAGAAATTAAATTTAACTTGCCTTTGGAATTTTCAATTTCCTGAATAAATAGAAATATATCTCATCAGTGGAAAAAAAAGAAGAATTTTAGTGTAAAACCAGACGTTTAACCAATATAGAGTATCTAACATGTTCAGAAGGAAAAGCATATAAAAGATTCAGATGTATGTAATCTTTGCCTTGATATGGGAGCACTCTGGAGTCAGTTGATTGCTTAATTCCTACAAACTTTGCTATCTTTTAATTAATAACAGAGTGTGAAGGGATTTTTTTGGCTTGGAAAATATCGATTTTTTTGTATTTGATTTAATTAGGGTGATTTTGGTATTTTCTAAACTGAACTGGAGATTCCTTTATAAATTATCTATAAGTAAATTTATTGTGATCAACATAACTCATTCAAAAGTGTATTGAAACAAGAGAAAATATGTGTTTCGGCGAAAAAAATTCATTAAAGAGGTTGCCTCAAATTGGTTGTTTTAACTAAAATGTCAAAACAACACAAATATCTTTACTATTAAAGTCAATAATGGCAATTGTAAATTTTTGGTAAAAGTGAAATATTTGTCACATGTTTCGCTTTTAAAGCTTATGACTTTTTAAAACTTATTACGACGAAGATAATAAATGAAGGGTGAGTAAGCAACAAGGGCAAAAAAAGGAGCAAAGAATACCGAACAGAAATGTCAGTAATAAAGAGGTTTATCTACAGTTTAGGATAACCTGAAATATCTGTCAGAATACGTGATACTACGGTAAGTCGGAAAACGACCCATAGCCATAACGTTTTCCGACATAGATTTCAAATAAATACATATCGCTTTTTTACGCTTTTATTTCTCCCATAATGTGATCCCGTGATGCATTTATTTCTCGACCGAAGACTAAACAAGATATTTTTACTAAGTCATTTAGAGGAAATACCTGAATTTGCCTATATTAAACAAAGAGAGATGCAGTTCAAACTGTAAATAAATGGAAAATAATGAAAAAATAGTATTTTTAGGTCCAAAAAAATCCTAAAGTTGTTAGCAATATTAGCCGCCATAAATAGAGTAAAATGCCTGATTAAGTATTGTAGAGGATAAATATTTCCTAATTGTTAGAAAAATAAGATAAGCTGTAGAAAAGGTTGCTTCCATTATCATTATGGGGCTGGCAGTGAGTAATGATGAACAAGCACGAACCATCAATGTTAGAATCACCTTCGCAAAAAGTAATAGGAAGAAGTGCAAATCAAGCATTTGAATAGAGAGAGAATGTGAGTTGCTCTGTAATTTAATGTGTTATGATAAGCAGGAGTTAAAAGGAGCCTTCGAATTGTCATATTAATAAGAGTTCGAAGGAGATTTTGCTTTGTCTTCAGAATCAGGAGTTAGGAGTCTTCGTTATTTAATTATAAACAGGAGTTAGAGGAGACTTCAATTTATTATGATAAGCAGGCATTAAAAATAACCAGGATTGCTTTGACAAATATAATATACAAATGGCTTCGCTAGT
Organism: Ceratothoa steindachneri; assembly: GCA_963969495.1. NCBI lineage: Eukaryota > Metazoa > Arthropoda > Malacostraca > Isopoda > Cymothoidae > Ceratothoa > Ceratothoa steindachneri. Next base: position 172,775,691 of record OZ018326.1, read on the forward strand.
TTATTAATGTGAAAACCAACGAAGGTTACTTCTAACTCATGCTTATCATGACATATCGAAGGCTCCCTTGAACTCCTGTTTATTGTAACATTTTTTTTAAGAGCTCATCTGGCGATTGCCTACTTGGGCATTAGTCGCCGTATTGTTTATTGTAACAAATAATAAACTCCCGCGTATCATGATGAATTGAAGTTTTATTCTAGCTCCTGCTGTAATGAAAATAAAGGCTCCATCTTAATCTTGCTTATCATGACAAATGGAAGGCTCAGTTTAATTCCTGTTTATCATGACAAATGTATAAAGGGTGACACCACAAAACGGGCACTAAATTTCGATAGGCCTCATTTCAAAGTTTCATCAAGGATTTAATGAAACTTTGGTGTTAACTAGTTTATTTTGTTATAAAACTTCATATCAAAACATGAGATTCTTTAGACTTCTCTTCTTTATTCTAGAACAAGTGTTCGAGATGAGCTCCATTTAGCTTTGTGCATTTCTTGAGGCGCAGCACAAAGTTGTCCATGACGTCCTTACAAACCTACCGAATAATGTCTATGATCTCTTGCCTTTATGGCCTCCATGAGTTCCAGTATTGTGCTGGGTCTCCCTGCGTACACTTTGTGTTTAAGGTAGTCCTAGAGAAAGAAATCTAGGGGGCTAAGGTCTAGGCTGTTTGGTGCCCACTCGAAAATCAGTCTTGAGACTGATCACACGGCCACCATAACATATCGAATGCTTAATTTTAATCCTGCTTATCATAATAGAGGCACTAAAAACATTTGATTTGATCGAGTGTTGTAAAGCTTTCTTTACTCTAATAATGCGCACTCACCACTACGATCTTGTAGTATAGATGAGTGGCTCAAAAGAAATAATTTTCTATATTCCACTATTTGCAAATAGGATTAACTGCTTCAGTTGTGGCATTCCAGTTACACTCGTATCTATTCGAATAAAAATTGTTCAATTGAATTCTCAACATTCTACCGGAGCGAATGAAAACTACCTCCCCCCCTACTTCAAATTAATGCAAGCTTCCACAGAAACCTTTTGCAGTGACACTTGAGCCAACGTCTCACCACACGAGACTTAAAATAACCAACTTCACTTCTGTCACAAGCGTAAATTAAAGAACGAAACAGACATTTAAATGGATCGAGCTCGGAACCACACCATCGCTTTGAGAATTTCAAACGTTTTTAACTTTTCAGAACGAGCAAGTCCAGAGTCAATCCAATTCTTTCTCCGGTCACTCCCTCACCTTTCACTTCTTCGGATTACTTTTCAGGACGGGTAGTCTAACAGTAATGGCTCATTCTTGTGCATCACTACTGATTGACACTAACCTGATCATAATAAAAGAAGCAACCTTTTCTACAGCATAGCCTAATTCTGTAACAATTTGGAAATATTTATTCTCTACGCTACGTAAAGCTTCTCCTGTACTAGAAATTGGACCTATCGGAAAAATTAGCATACAAAGCAAATACGATTGCATGACCAATATGATTGCTTCCATATTATTCCAGCGAATGACCGTATATCACAACCTTCCCACTCAGTAATAAAGATTCTTTATCCCTACACGCTCACTCAATAACAATGAGCTTCATTCCCAAAACTCTACTCAGTAAGAATTGAACTTCATCCCAACACGGCTACTTAATAATAAACGGCCTTCATCCCAACATGCCGACTCAGAAATAATTGGTCTTCATTCCAACACGCCCACTCACTGATAGACAGCCATGATCCCAACATGCCTCTGCAGTAATAATGGACCTTTATCCAAACAATAACAATCAGTAATAATGGTCCTTCATCTCATGATGCCCTCTCAGTAATAATAGGCCGTAATCCCAAAATGGCCACTTAGTAGTAAAGGGCCCTCAGGCAAACAATCCCACTCAATAATAATATACTTTCTTCCCACCAAGCCTACTCAGTAAAAATAAGCCTTCATCACAACACTCTACTCAGTTAGAATGGTTCATTCTGATTCGGTTCAACGTCTACAAATAAAATACCGAGAGAAATAAAATCTTAAATTAACCGGAGATTGGAATAACAGAGTTAAATGATTACATTCATAGCAACCTCAAGTTCGGTAAAGGAATTGGACACCCGAACATTCATAATGGGCTAGTTCGAAAATCATTAATCAGAGAAATAAGTTTCCATAAAGTAATAGTGTCCCTAAACGACATATTTACTCATAATATTAGAGTCATGTAGTAATGCAATAACTGAACTTGAAGCTACCTTTCCTAAACACACTCTCCATTGGGGAAGACAAAAAGTTTACCTCCAAAAGAATTTAAGGGAATAAAGATTGAAAAATTCGTATCACCTAACTTTAAATTCGAGTCCAGAGATAAGTTTATTTTAGTATTTTCATTTTTGGTGTTTAGAGGAAATGTAGTTATGCCAAATAGCCATTAGATAGTGGACTGAATATCAGCTAAGTTTCTTAAATGTTTATTCTCATCGGTGAAATAAGAAGTTTTTGCAAAATTTAAAGTGCTGTTATCTAATTTATGCGTAAATGATTAGAATGAAATTTTCCTAAGATATCCAACACATGTAATTTTTCACATAGTTTTTGATAACTATTTTTGATGAATTTATGGTCTACCAAATTTCGGCAAGCAAACCTTTTATTCTATCGTAAATAAACGAATAAATCTTAAAACTACCATGTATATGAAAAACAATGGAACTTTAAATAACGAAGAAAGGCATAGATCTTTCTCATATTTGTATTAATATTTATTATTAATCCTTAACTTAATTGATCACAATTACAAAAAAAAGACCATAGAAATAAAAAATAAACCCTACGACATTTTGGTATGAGTTGGGGAGAGAAATTTTGTAAATTAAGATTTTAATTGTGTAGAATACAAGTAGGAACTCATCTCAATGAGTTATACCTGGAATAAAATTTCCGAAAGGTTCGTATATTTAGATTTAAGCCATGTTCTTTTAATTTAGCTGGTGATTAGTATTACAAAAGAAAAGGTATCTTTGAATTTATAAATCTACGTAAAATTCACTCATCGAAAAGAAAACTGCAGAAAAGTGGAAAACATAGGATGCACGTCACCTTTAATACGACAAATGCTGAAACGAGTAAGAGGTAAAAGAACCTAGTTCTCTGAATTATAAATTTATAAATTACAGAATCTTTGTTACAATTGTTTCACTAGTTTGTGATTAGTAGTATCAGAGCCCCATTTTATAAGTATTTAACATATCGTTTCTAAATAATCGCATAGTTTCTTCATCAAACTTCTCATCCCGTTTTATCTCTCGGTTTGTCGATGTTTTTATTTTCCTTCCTTTTCTGTGAGCGAAGAAAAAATTAAATTATCAAAGTTACGTTCTTAGATCACACCTTCGACTGCGTACACTAACACATTAGTGTTAGACGTTTCCAAACAATGATTGCCGATTTCTTTTAAACTAGATTTTACAATTTCTGCATTTTGCATCTAATATTGATAAAGTCTGACACATTTCCTGGAAAAAAAATTAAAGATTTTGATTAATGGATTGAAAATTATTAATAGAAGTTGTTCATAATTGAATATCTGTTAAATTCCTTGAATTTAATTGCACCATCTCCTACTTATAAAAACTGGACAGGATTAATTAATTAATTACTTTTGAATATACGAATGTGAGAGAATATACAAAGTTATGGACAATTTGGCTGCTAATTTATTCTTTAGGGGGTATTATGTTTAATAAAATATAGCATGAGACGAAGCATCGGAAAAATATTTCAAAATATAACTTTTCCTGGGTAGAAGAATATGGGGTGCAATTGACGCGGATTCACGCGTGTCCTCATTGGATGGGAGAGGAGGGCAGGATAGAGGAGAGGGTCTAGGGCGAGCCAAGGAGGCTACATGGCAGGTTCAGAAAGTCCTGAGAGGTGTTCACAGAGGTTTCGAAGCGTTTTCTACGAGGGCTAATTGGGTTTTAAGGAAGAGGTTAATAAGTGTTACAGGATTACAGGCGGGTTCATTGGGGATTGCGGGAAGGCTCGAGGAGTTTTATTGTGTGTGTGTGTGGGGGGGGGGAAACAATACATTTTACGGGATTACGGCAGCACTCAATTTGTATTAAAGAAGAGTTCAACTTGTGTTACGAGATCGCACAATAGTTATCACAGAATTTCGGGGAGTATTACGTGTTTAAGGGGTTCATTTGATGGGTCTGGGATGTCCGAATTAGAGTTAGGCGAGGACTAAATCAAGATTAGTGGCGATGAGCAGGATGAACTGGGTGTTTAAGAGGGGTAAATAAGTTGTATGGAACGAATCAATAGATATTATGGGTGGGCCAAATATGTGTTAGTTATTAGCCTACTGAGTGTTTAGGAAGACCATTGGGACCTTAGGAACCAATGGCTCTTCATAGGACATCCAAATTAGACTACCAGAATAATGTTCTTTTATAAAGATTTTTTACCATAGTCTCATCGACAGTAATGATCTACAATAAAGTAAATGGTCCCTTAACCCTCGGTACGCCATATGGGGTCAGCTTGACGCCATTTTTTTTAATAACATGCCATTTAGCCACTTATTGTTTTAGGGATCTGGCCTTTCAGAAGTGTGTTTGTACTCAGCCAGTGCATAGGGACAAAATGTTTTTCAGATTCTAGATTATAATTGAACATGGTGCTGCCTGTTGATCTTTTTTACAGTCAAAGTGAGGGAATTGAAGAAGATGCTCCTATTTTGAATGGTGATAATGGCTCTTGTAGTGACTTGTCAGATGCAAATGACTATGAGCAGCAAGTTACTGCCGGAAGTGATGATGATAGTAAGATAACCAGTGATAATGTGAGTGATACTGAGTGTGACAATTTAAATAATGGTGATACTCTTCGAAAAGAGTTTATGCTAGGAAGAGACAAAGTAACTAAGTGGTATACTTTACCTCCAAGATGTAGAGAGCACTTTCCGCAAAATATTGTTCGTAAAAATGCTGATGTTCACAAATCCTTTCCAACACATAATGAATATGCGGCTTTCAGCTTTTTCATAACAGATGAAATAATTGAAACCATTTTTGAAGCTTCGAATCAAAGAGAAAGTGTTGTGTATAGTACAGACTGGAACGATGTGGATGCTGTAGAACTTATGGGTTGGCTAGGACTTCACGTTAGATGTGGAATCGATAAGGATAATAAGCGTCATATTGATAAACTTTTCAGCACCAAGACAGGTCCGCCTATTTATCGAGCTACCATGTGTCGTATCCGTTTTCTTCAAATTTAAAGGCGCATCAGATTTTACGTCATGAACACTCGAAAGGAACGAAGGGATGGAGAAGAAGTAAAGTTGGCACCTATACATGATGTTTACCAAAAGATTTTGGGGCCTGTCAAGTTTCTACAAGGCTAGCACATACGTAACTATTGATAAATCGCTACTAGCATATAGAGGGATATGTTCATTCAAGGTTTATATGCCTAGTAAACCTGATAAGTATGGCATAAATGTGTGGAGCGTGGTTGATGCAACAAATGCCTATCTTCTGAATGCTTAAATTTATAAGGGAAAAGTTGATGGGATAGTTGAACGGGAACAACCACATAGAGTCGTAAGTGATCTTATTACAACAATTAAAAACACTGGAAGAAACGTGACGAGAGACAACTTATTTACAAATTATTGCCTCACCAAAGAACTACTTGACAAGAAATTGACACTGCTTGAATATCTGATGAAGAATAAAGGGGAAATTCATTTATCATTCCAAGCATCAAAGGATCGTAAAGTCCACTTATCAAAATTTGGCTTTTTTGAGAACAAACGAGTTACAATCTGCAGCTATGTCTGGGCGGAAAATAAAAATGTTCTATTGTTAAGTTTGATGCATTTTGAAAAAAGGTAAAGGAAGAAGAACTCTTCAAGCCTTATGTACTCCTTGACTATAACAGAACAAAAGGGGTGTTGACCAATTAGACCAGCTTGTAAAGAACTACACTTCTGAGCGCATATCAAATACATGGCCTTTGGTTGTCTTTTATTGGATAGTGGACGTTGCAGGTTACAATTCTTTCCCATGTTTCAAGAAGTAAAATCCCACTGCATATGAAGGGCCTCGAGGGCGAAGAAAGTTCCTAGCAGGGTTGTCAAACGGCGTTCCGTGTCATCTGGAAGATATATGCCAATGCATGTTAAGATGTGTATAAACGCATTTGTGAAGGAAAAAAATACACCATCAGCATCAGCAACACAGGGTCAAGGAGTGCAAGTGAAAATAAAGAAAAGTCGGACTTTGTCCTTGAAAGATGGATAAGAATACAAAGAAGCTATTTTTGAGGATCATGCCTATTTAGTTTGTACTGAATGTTTACCAGCTTTGGAAATCATTCAGGAGTTTCAGATTGTTTATAATTATGTTCACTTGATTTGGTAGTCATTCACGGGTATTCTGAAAATAAATGTCAGTAGCGTTTTCGGTCTGAACTTGTATTCAACCACATTTTCGTGTAATTTTATTCTGATAATACTGTGTAATTTTTCTTTCTATGTTATTATAACTGAGAATACATTTATTTTCTTATGTCAACACCATAATGAATGAATAATATTGAAATAAACTAAAGATATATGCCATAAAAATCATTAAATGTACAAACTTTCGAAAGTTTTGCAGAAATTTATGAAATTTTTGCTCTTATAATATATATATATATATATATATATATATATATATATATATATATATATATAAAAGGAGAGAATGGATTAGCTCCACGCGCCGTCTCCTGGGCAACATATGTACAAAATCTAACGTTTGTAACTTTGTGCATATGGCAGAAAACCACCACTTAATTTAGGGTCTTTCAGGACACTAATGGCGTTTTAAGTTATTTTTTCCCACCTGGCGTATGGCGGGTTAATGGGTAGGAATCATTATCATATAATCATAACTATCCAAATTTACGACACTGGAATTATACAGAGTTATCGCAATTTTTTCTTAAAATTTGTCTCAAATGCTGAATAATTATTGCGCGTTTTACAAGAAATCGAATTGTAAATTTGAATGCTTTTAATCAGTATGGCTGAAGCGGTGTCTTCCAAATAAAGTATTTGAGTTTGTTAATAATTCAGCTCTAGTAATTACCAGTATTAGCGTACGATCCAGTGATTCAACATTACTCTTATTCGATGATATGCTTAACCCTGCGTTGATAGCTAGGAGAAGTCTTTAGGTAACCCAATTTATATATTTTTAAGGAAGCAGGCAGGATTATACATATGATTATATTTCAGTATGATCACCTAATCCATCATTTCATAAATACATCAATACAATAATCGAAAAGAAAATTTATAAAAACTCATCATAGCTGATCCCTTTACATAACAATTACTTCCAACCATATACGAGTATATGTATGTATATATATATAAACATAAATGTTGCTTTTGACAAACATACTTGTCACCAAATATTATACTTTTTCACTCAATGCATCTGATATGTAACTTTCTATATTTGTTGCAGCATGTTACACTCGTTACACTCTGTTTTTACCTTACAATCATGTAACTTGGGAAAGAAATTACATGTCTTTGGCCCCTGTGGTGTGCGAGGCAGACCGGACGACATCGGCGTTGCGGCATCTTCCCAAGACTGCAACTTTTCTGTAAACTTTTGTGACGAAATTACCGTTGAGGTTTTGTACCTCTTCGTCCAGAAAAGGCAGCTTATTGTGCATGCTCAATTCATATATATATATATATATATATATATATATATATATATTATATTCAATAAGAAGGACAAAACGAAGAAGGCATGTCCCATCTTTAATTCCAACGTTTCGAGTTATTACACAACCCATATCATTTAGAATTTGTTTCTAGCTCCTGAACATTGGTTTTGTAATAACCCGAAACTTTGGAATCAAAGATAGAACCCGGCTTCTTCGTTTTGTCCTTTTTATTTAATACAAGACTCAAGCTTTGTAGAAGAAATCTAGGTGAATACATATATATATATTTTATATAGGAAATGAATAACTCACAATGTAGCACGTGAGGTTCGCAATGAATTCAATGTCCCGCAAGAAAAATGAAAAGATACTTCTAACTACTAATAAATCTATTTTTGTTCATTCTCAAGGATAACTAGAAGAAAAAATAATATAATAAGGGTAAATATAAGCTAGTAAAAGATAAAGGACAGTTTCTAAGACAAGAAATCACCAATGAGGAAGTAGGAGAGGAACGGGTATATTCGCAATAAGATTAAGCTATAACAAAGGTAGCAAGGTTAAACTGAGAGGCAAGAAAGACTCAAGAACAGAGCCAAAAGGGTTAAAACGATTAACGCTAAAGCGTTAGTCTAAAGATGGAGATTAGGAGAGACACTAGAAGTAAGCAGATACGTAGGGAAGAGGGGCAAGGAGAGAGGGAGAGAGATAAAATAATGTTAATTTAAAATCAATGCAATAATTAAATTGAAAAAATCGGGTGCCTATAAAAAATAAAATTGAAAAAAAATATTTAGAAACATAAGTCAAAACTTTTTTCTTTAAGAATGAGTTTTTCATAACAGCATCCATTTTAAAAAGTCCAGGAGAAATGTTAAAATTATTAAATTGGTTTATACATAGTCATTTGAGCGAATAATAATATATTTTGCTGAATTCTAATTAATTAAGTGGTTATTTTTGGACATATGCACCAAAAACGCACGATAATTTACAGCTCTCCTAACATGGTATTTATGCTGTTTTTCTGGCATTTCACCCGTCCCTCTCCTACTTCCTCATTAGTGATTTCCTGTCCTAGAGGCGGTCATTTGTCTTCTACTAGCTTAATTCTAACTTTACTATATTATTTTGTTTTGTAGTAGTTAGAAAGTACTTGGGAGCACCTTTTCATTTTTTCTGTAGGGACAAGAGTAGGAAGGTGTAGCAAGAGAAGGGCACAATTCGTGGCCCAGGATAGGGTGATGATAAGAAACAGCAACGTTTAGATTGTCTATGCGTGAGATGAATACCATCAAATTTATTGGCCATATTAAAATGAATATTTTGTTTCCTTATCCATAATCCCCTCATAGTAAAATTTTGTGTAAACATTAAATTACTTTAGCTCATTGACCTAGATAAATCATAATCAAAATCCGAAGCTTTCACCCTTTGTAATATTGCCTTTGTACTGAATAGTATGGGGAGGAACATCAGTCTAATGGCTATTTCCCCCATAGGGCAATAAAATACAGAACATGTTGTAGAAGATATTGTATATAGTAAAAGTAATTTCCTCACACTAAAAAAGAATCGCTTATCATTAATTCGTTAATTTGCGTAGTGGTTATCTTTAGAAGTGGTCGTAACGAACGATTCGTTACTTCTTTCTTTTTGCGCCTGCCTGTTTTACCACTGTGAGAGAACAGGTTAAGAATTTATGGAAATTTCTACAATTCGAGATTTTTAGTATGTAAGGATTTATCTTGTTCCTAATCCATTCAACTTAGCAATTTTCTCACTGTAAAATTTTAACAGACAATTAAGGTATGTCACTAAGAGGAATTGACCATCCTATTTAAAGAGGAAGCCTTTCCCTTACATCATTACTCGCTTCACAGATCTCTCCATACCTTCGGCATAATCCGCCCTCGTTGCTATTGCGCATTTAATTCGAGGGAAAAAAAATAGCATGCTGCAGGAAGTGAAGAAATATAAGAATGAATTCTCTCATTGAATTTAATTCACTTTTAAAATATTTTTATATACATACATATGTTGCTCTGGCAAACTTCTATTCAGCATAATTTATGTCCAATTGTTTGGTAATTACGCGTACCAGATGATCTTTGTTGTAAAATTAAAAACGTTTGCTATCTTGAGAAGGGATGTGTAAGTTTCCTCCAGCCCCGTTATTTTTCAAAATAAATGCTAACACTACACTATGTGTACTTAAGAATATTTCGAAACACAAGCAGATTTAAAATTTTCCTAGACCCAGAGATTGTATTTTAGGTGAAAGGGTTTAAAATTTATTTGGTTTTTTCAAAAATAAAAATATCTAAATCATAAATTATCATTTTAATGATTTCCAGCATGTTAAGGGAACTGGAATAAGTTAATACAAAACAGCAAATAATTTGCAATCAACCGTCTAAATTTGATTTAATTCCTATGATAATATTATTTAGAACAGGGTATATAAGTTTTTTCTTAACTTATAAATGAGAGGGGTTAATCCTTTCTACACAGTATCGGTTTATTTATAAACGGCCAACCTATGTATGCTTTGCATTCTGTATGGGTATGTGCATATTTAGAACTTAATTTTCCGGATTTATTGTATTGGTAACTAAGCAAATTCTGCTAGGTTGATAAATGACGCTTCAGGAATACAATATTTATCAGCTGATATATTGATACAGAATATTAGAATTAGTTTGACAGATCAAATAGTTTCTCCATGATAATGTTTTGAGATATTCTTCACTCCGTTTTAATTGGTGTGACAACAAATTTATATGCATTTCCTAGTTTGAAATATTTATTATTCTGAATTCTTTGATGAATAGGTTGTATTTTTAGTGTCTTCACGTAAAAGTCGTGATCATGTCAATTGAACCTTCTCTGGGGAAATAAAAACACCTTCTCATTGAATAACATGGCTTTTAGTATTCATTAAAAAGTGCGGAATAAATACATCTGAGGAATTATAATACTTTGGAAATTTGGCGTAATAATTTTTATTAGTTTATAATTCAGACGACTCAATTAGCTTTAGTTCAGAAGAAGATAAATGAATGAAGATTCTACCGGCGAGTGCTACCGAATTTAAAATAAGAGAAAGAATCTTTTTACCATCACAGATTTGGGGTAAGTAGTAAATAATAATTATTCACTTTGGGTATTATTCTAGTTGCACCAACAATGCTGTTATCAAAGATCCGGTTTTATATATACTTTGATTTGCTAAAAATATATATATATATATATATATATATATATATATATATGCACTGCTCAGTCAGGATTGTGAAAACTACTCTAATTAGGAACAAAGCTGCTGCCCGATAAAAAAGGTCTGCGCAAGAGAAAACTAGTCTGAAAACGTGACAACTTTTGTCAATTTCCCTATGGGAAATTTTTAAAAAGGAGCGATAATTTACAAGCTGCATATTGGCCTAAAGTTCCCCTTCCGCTCCCTCGACGGAGTAACAAACCAGAAATGAACTTAACTTCCTTTCATCTAGCCTCCTTACAACTGTTTTCTCTCTGATAGACATAATTTGGACACTCTGAACTCGGTGTCCAAGGCACTCGGATAGGGGCCTCAACCCAGGAGCCAGGCTAGGACCATATAGAGAAGCAACACTCGTCTCTATACATGCCAGGACGCAGTTCTGATACCCAAATTCTCGAGGGGCGCCCCCCCCTACCGTTTTAACGATAGATAATTCTGCGCTAACCTCCTCAACAGGGCCCTTCTTTGACTCGCCCATCATTTCTCATCCTTCCCATTTGAAGAAAGGGATCACGAACCATTACCTTTCGAAACAAGACAAATAAGACAAGCGAGTACAGAGGTCAAGAAGACCACTACTCCAAGAGGCTACTACTCTCCTGGTGACATAGCCAAAATTTCAAAACCAGAATCCCGCTGCGTTCTATAAACGGACAAACTAAGCGCAGCAGGAAAAAGGTTTTCGAGGTGGTGTACGGAAAACTAAGCATCACCATGGTAAGACTGTTAGAGGTGTCCTCAGATTCTGTAACTATATGTGAAAGGAGAAAAGAGAAAGATATCGAGACCATCACCAAAGAAAAGGCAGTTGAAGTCTTCCGTGGAATCGGACTACAGCCTGCCATACCGCTACAGATCCTGGCCAAGAGGAGCATAGTAGGCTGGCCACTCAACCCATGGAACGGGCACCACACAAAAGAATAAATTAAGGAGAAAATTCAACTTTGATAAGCCTGGGCCAAGTTATTAGAAGTAATCAAGTACAAAAATAGGAGGGAGAAGAGCGACTACTCGCAAGTTTTCAAGGTAGTCTTCGCTGAGACAAAAAAGCCCCATAACGCAATAGAACAAGCTCTACTAATATTCAAAGCCAAATTCAGCGGAAATCTAATTGAACGAGAAGAGTTCACTTCGATTATATTTTGCTTCAGATATTACAGGGTGGAGCTCCATGCAACCAATGACTGCACAGAGCCACTGGAAACGTGTTTAAATGTAGCGAAAGGGGACACCAAAGGAAAGAGTGAAAAAACAACTTCGAAATGTGGGTAAACTGCGGATAGAGTTAGGTCAATGGCCATAGATTGCCCCATTATGAAAGAAATAATCTCGAGGAAAGAACAGGAGTGAAGTCAACAAGAAACACGCAGACAAAACACCACTTATGCTCAAGTAGAAATGGTGGTGTACACCGAAGACGATAACAAAAAGACATACTTAAGAATTGATAATGACAACTACATGAAAATATTAAAATGTATGCTTTACGCAGATGTAAGAAAAGTGACACAGCAGGGAATCTTCGCTAAGGAAGTCAATCAGATGTTGTCAAATAACAGGATGAGCGGAATGTTGTTCGCAGACCCCCTTACCCCATCAGGAGATTTTCTTCAACTGCAAATAGTACCCATCCCTTAAACAAACGAGACAAGAAACGAAGTTAAAAATGAAAACCCAAACAAGAGACCAGACTCAAGACTTGTGGTATAGTCGTAGTGGTGTAGGTGATGGTGGGGTAGGTGGTGGTGAAAGTGGTGGTGGTTTAGGTGTAGGTGGTGGTGGTTGTTTGGGTGATGGTGATGTAGTTGGTGTAAGTGGCATTTTTATAGGTGGTGGTGTAGGTGCTTGCAGTGTAGGTGGAGGTTGTGTAGGTGGTACTATGGTTGCTGGTGTAGGTTATGGAGGTGGAGGTTGTGTAGGTGGTACTGGTGTTGCTGGTGTAGGTGGTGTCGTTGGACGTGGTGAAGGTGGTAAGGTGGTGCTGGTGTAGCTAAGGGTGGTGTAGGTGTTGCAGGCAGTGGTGTAGTTGTTAGTGTTCTAGGTAGCAGTGGTGTAGGTGGAGGTGGTGGAGGTGATGGTGGTGTAGGTGGTGGTGGTTTGGTTGGTAAGGTGGTGGTTGTGTATCTGGTGGCGATCTAACTAGTGGTAGTGTAGCTGGTGTTGGTGTAGGCTTATGTGGTGCAGGCGCTAGTGATCTAGGTGGTGGTGGTATAGATACTATGATTTGCTAAATAATGTATATATATATATATATATATATATATATATATATATATATATATATATATATGGTAGTTGTTATCACCCCCAGAACTTGCATTTGCTTCTTCTTCTTTGTGTGTGACATGGGGGATGAGGCTTTAAATTGTGAGCGGGTAAGAAGATGTGGTAAAAAAATTCCTTGGAGGTTCCTAGCTTAGAGAGATACTGGATTTAATTGTGTAACGCTTTGGGCGAAGTAGAGTCACTGTGCCTGGTAGCTCAGCGGTAGAGCATCTGACCGGCAATCAGCATACCCTGGTTCGAGTCCCGGCCATGAATTTCAAACTTTTTTCCCCTGGCGTTATCTCTGTCTTCATTATGCCACCCTCTGCTCTCTTTGAATCTAGTCTTCTTCTAATGTCCCTTTTTCTTGCCTTTAAAAAACTCCTGTTTCTTGTCTCATTGCTCATTCGCGTCCAATTTCTCTTTCTTATATATATATATATATATATATATATATATGCACTGCTCAGTCAGGAATGTGAACACTAGGCTAACTAGAAACAAACCTGCTGCTCGATAAAGGAGGTCTGCGCAAGGGAGAGCTAGTCTGAAAACGTGAAAACTTTTGTAAATTTCCCTATGTGGTTTGTGACACCACATACATACACAGGGTGATGTGATGCGTCTAGTGTAGTAGCAAAGGTTGGTGTTAAGGCCTGCTTAGCTTGCCTTCTCGGTTGCAGCTTACTGTCGCTTGTTAGCCCTCGTTGGTGAAAATGGAAGCCGAGTGCGTAATTCTTCACCGTCCAGTACACAGCCTTTCCATCATCAAGACTCCTGCTGCGCATCCTCGTGGTCACAAACAGTAACCTGGTGTCTCGCGGCCCCAGGCTAAATAGGCAGAGGATATCGAAGCAGCAATGGGCTCCAGAGGTACGGCGTGCAGGCATACCGGGGTGTGGACACGCCCTGGTACCTACCAACTACTGCACCCAACAACCCCTGCCTTGTGGTCAAGTCCTTGAAGGACAAATGCTAGGGGAGCTCACACCACTTTGAGGAGGGGCCTAGAAAAGGTGGCCTAAAAATTGTCCACTCAACCGCTCCTTGCAAAGAAAATAGCGCTTATCGGCAACTCCAGTTTGCGGTCGATAAACAATATTTTTCTCAAATTTGCCACTTGGAATATCAGAACCCTTTTAGATATTGATCATGCTGCCAACAGACCCGAACGCAGAACAACATTAATCACATCTGAACTCAGGTGGTATGATATAGATATAGCTGCTATTAGTGAGACAAGGCTTTTCGGAAGAATTTTTTTTTTATTAGAGCTCATCTGGCGACTGCCTACATGGGCATTAGTCGCCGTATTAAAACTGGCCTAGTTCTAGGCTACTTTAAAATAAAATTAAACAAAGAAAAAAGACACCCTAAATGGGGGAAAGGAAAAAAACAAAAAGGAATGCCAAAAACAAAACAAAACAAAAAAACAAACCCTGCTTAAATAATAGGGAGAAGGCCGGCCTCCCCCAAAAAGTCAATAAGTCCACCAGTCGATGTGCACGCACTCATCCCGAGTACAAGGGACATGCGGTAGTGACCCCACCCATCCAGGTACCGAGACAGGTGTCGTGCGTGAAGATCACCCAGACTTGGACATTCGACAAGAATGTGCCAAACAGTCTGGGGGACGACGCAGTCGTTGCAATAGGGCGCAGGCGAGCGCTCCATCAAATAGCGATGCGTCACACGAGTGTGCCCGATTCGGAAATGACAGCAAGAAACTTGAAGCCGCCGCGGCATTGAGGGATAGGTCAATGGGAACAGTCGCGGCGCAATGGACGCAACTTTAAGTTCCCTTCACCTGTCTCTTATCTTATTTGCTAAGCAGACCGAAGAGTTGCCCGTATTCCTGCCACGTAGTCAGTGTGAGAAAGAGTGAAACGCTGGACGGTCGCAGAATCCTCGCGGACTCTTTGGCGCCCTCATTCTCCGCAATTCCTACATGTCCAGGAACCCAGCAGAAGATAATCTCGACATCCGCCCGGCTCGCCAAAACCGTTGCGTCACGGATTTCGCGAACCAGGGGATGTGGAGATTCCAAAGCCCGAGGGCACTCAGGGCGCTTTGTGAGTCGCTATAGATCACAATCCGGTCTCTGAACCGGGCACGTCGCGTAATCTCCCGTACCGAGTGGTGTATTGCCACCAGCTCGGCCGTGAAGACAGACGCAGCACTCGGTAGAGCCCCGCTGACTTCAAACAGAGGGGATACGGCGTGGAAGCCGACCCCCTCTTGGGACTTGGAGCAATCCGTATACACTGGCACGGTACCAGCGTGACACGATGTGTGCTCAAAAAAGGTCAAACGTAATACTCTCGGCGCAGTACAAGCTTTGGGAGCATAGGCGTGGCAACAAATTGCCAAATGTGGTAACCTCCAGGGTGGCGTCCTTAGCAGAACCAGGGGCGCCACCGGCCCGAGAGCTATATCTACCTCTCGAAGGAGTTTCCTGGCAATAAGCCCAAAGGGCTTAGGGTATGACTGGCGTCTCTCGGTGGCATAGGCACCATCGAGATCAGCTGCGGATTCAGTGAGAGCTGTTGGCGACTGAGGAAGGTGCAGGGCTCACGCGTACAGGCGAGTGATGCACTGCACGCGGCGCAGAGCGAGTGGCATCTCCCCAGCATCGACCAACTGGCTCTCAATGGGGAAAGTGGGAAAGGCACCGGTCGCAAGGCGAAGGCCGGTGTGGTGGATCGAATCCACCGCCCGTAATAAACGCTTGGCTGCGGATGCATAAAACTCTCATCCGTATTCGAGCTTAAATCGAACAAAGGATCGATGAAAAAGTAAGGCAGTATCCCTATTAGCGCCCTAAGCGCTGAACGTCATGGAACGGAGAATGTCCATGGCGAGGGTACAAAAGACCCTAAGGCTGTGAATATGAGCCTCCCAGGTGAGGCGTCGGTCGAATACAAGACCAAGGAAACGGTGCGAATCAACCACATCCAGGCGCACCCCATTAAGAAACAAATCTGGGTCGGGTTAAAGCCGTGGATGGCGGAAGAAGTGCACCCCCTTAGTCTTGGCCAAAGAAAACCGAAACCTGTGCGCTTCGGCATATCGAGAGACGCGGTTCAATGCCTGTTGGACTCGACCCTCCAGAGTTGGCATTTGGGCCGCACCAAAAGAGATCGAAAGGTCGTCCACGTAAAGCGTCGCGTGAACATCTTCCGGCATCACCGAGGTGATGCCGTTGATGCTCAGGGCAAAGAGTGTGACACTGAGGACACTTCCTTGCGGGACACGTTCTTCCTGCTCCTTTGGGCCGGAGAGGGCTCCCCCCCCACCCATACGTGGAATCGACGATCTCGCAAAAATTCAGATATAAACATTGGGAGGCGTCCCCTCGCCCCCATCGTGGGGAGAGTCTCCATGATACCATATCGCCATGCGGTATCACAGGGCCTTCTCCAGATCAAAAAACACCAAGGCGTAGTGCTGTCTACAAAAGAAAGCCTCGCAGACGGCATTTTCCAGTCGGAGCAGAGCATCCGACGTGGAGTGGAACTTACGGAAGCAACACTGTGCAGAAGAGAGATGGCCTCCGCTGTCCAGGAAATAGGCTAATCTAACATTTACTAATTTCTTCATCAACTTGCACACACAAGAGGTTAGAGAGATTGGGCAGAAACCGGTCGGAGTGAAGTGATCTCTTCCTGGCTTGCGAAAGGCGATCACAGTAGCCACTTGCCAGGAGTCTGGGAGAAGACCTTCGACCCAGATCCTGTTGAACAAATCTAACAGAAAGGCCATGCCTCGCTCACCCAGGTGTCGAAGCATGGCGTACGGGGCATCGTCCGGACAATGGGCGGTGTCCGCGCACGAAGCGAGAGCGGAACGCAACTCACTCACAGTAAACTTGTCGTTGAAGGTTTATCCGCCTCTGGAGGTTAAGTCCAGCCGGCGGCCTTCCGCGACATGATGACGTGCATTGAATGCTGGCGGAGCAGCATCATGGCTAAAGAATGCGGGAAAAGCGGTCGCGAAGGATTCCGCCACGGACGTGGGGTCCGAGATTGCGGTCCCATTCTCCTGGAGAACGGGAGAGGGGCCCTGCGAGAACTTGCCCGAAATCCTTTTGACTCGCTTTTACACCTCAGCTAAAGGGGTCTTCCCGTTAAGTGAAGACACGTATGCCTACCAAGAAGAGCGGCGGGCGGGCTTCTAAATATAATGGAACCTAGCCCTAGCCCGACGAAATTCAGCGACAGTGAAATCGTTCGGGCGGCGCTTATAGCGCATGTAGGCATAACGCTTCTGTTTAAGGGCCGTCTCACACTCGGCCGACCACCATGGGAGTAGTCAGCGTGCAAAACGGCCAGACGTCCTAGGAATAGTAGTCAGGCCCACGGTGATGAGGTTGCCGGAGAAGAACTCAACGGCCTCACCTACCAACTAAAACTCCTCGACTGAGATAGAGAATTCAGTCATTGCCTGAAATGCAGGCAACCGCGCCCGCACCAAGCACCACCGAGGTGGTCTCTCAGGCGGCAGTTGCCCTGAAAATGATATTTGAATGGGAAAGTGATCACTACCATGGAGGTCATCAACCACCCCCCAATCAAAATCAGGCTGTGCATCCGAAGAGCACAAAGATAGGACAAGGCAAGAAAATGAAGTGGTTCTCGGACAGTGATGCGTAAACTCATCCACGTTTAGGACACCCATCTCAAGCTCCTTAATCAGATTGGCAAGGACTTGTCCCCTGGGATTTATGGAGTAATTTCCCCAGACAGAGATGCCTGCCGTTCAGATCTCCAAGCAAGAGATAGGGCCTCGGCAACCGTGCCACGACGCGGCGGAAGTCCCCCGCGTCGAAGTCAGCTGACGGTGGAATGTACGCAGAAATGATAGTATAACTCCTATCCAGGTGCAGCTGCACAGCGATTGCCTGAAAGGAGGTATCTAAAGAGAAAGGAAGAACGAAGACATCATGCCGGGTGTAAACCGCGCATCCACCAGCCTAGCCATCTCGCGGTGGTGGGGTCGCAAGACCCTTATACCCCGGGAGGGCAGGCAGGGGGCACGCGCCTAGCATCGTCTCCTGCAAAAAAATAGCTTAAGGGGAACAAGACAAGACGAGCCTCCGCAGCTCCTCCCAGTTGGCCCAGAGTCCACGGCAATTCCATTGAAGGAATATGCCCTCCATGCCTAGCTCGGGGAAGACGCGGGGGCCCTCCTCGAATTGAAGACCCTCACCGGAATGGCCGTACACTTCCCGGGGGCAGAACCCCAGGCGCTGGTGGCCAGACAAAGCGCTGGAGGCGCTGTTGCCTTCGAGGACTTATTGGGGGAGGTTGGGCTCACCTTCCGAGTCTTTTCCTCTCTCCGCCTCGAAACCTTAGGCGGGCGTTGCGGCTTCGGAGGCGGGGGGCCCTCTTTTCGAGGAATTACCCTCTCCGAGCCACTCGCTCCACCTCAGGGCGTGGGGGAAGGCCCTGAAGCTCCTTTGTTGCTGTCCTCCTTTCGGGGAACAGCTTTAGGAACCCATCGAAATGGCCTAGCGACCATCTTCAGGGGTGTTGCCTCCTGTGAGTCTAACGACTCGGTGGAGGCGCGTGGCCGTTTTGCCTCGCGGGAAACGGTCAGGCTGTTGGAAGAGGGAGGAGCCCTGGATTTAGCTGGGGCTTGGTATGAACCCTTTTTGCCACCTGCTTTACCAGAAGAGTGCCCTGGTTGAGTAGAGCTGCAGAAGGGCTCTGAATGGTCGCGAAACAACCCTGTTAGTTGGCCTGGATGGTCCAGGAGCAGAGGGTGCCTTCCTAACTACTGAGGCATATGACGTCCTAGGCAGAGCCGGGCGCGCCAGGACCAAGTCCTTAGCCTCGCGGAATGAGAGCCTATCCTGTGCCTGAACGGCCAGGATTTCTTTCTTAAGGAGATATGCACCACATTGCTTCGAAGAAGCAGGGTGCAGCTTTCCGCGATTGACACACTTGGCCACACACGATTTAGGTTTATCGTGTGCGACCTTGGAGCAATTTACACAGACTTCGGGTGACCCCGACTATGCACGTCTACATGAGCGATTCGTATGGCTGAAGTGGTGAGAGTAATAGCACCGCCACGGCAGTGGCACGAATGCCTTCACGCGGTAGTGGTACCAACCAGCACGCACTGACTCAGGAAGCTTGTCACAGTTTAACGTGACGAAGAGTGTAGGGGTGGGTCTCGAGGCCCCTCCCTGTTTTCTCATCACACGTTTGACCTTGACCACCCTATGGTCGGCCAGCTCTAGGGTAATGTCCTCAATGGAGTAGTCAACGAGTTCCCTTGAATAAATTACTCGTTTCACAAAGTTCATCGTAGAGTGCGGCGTCACACTCACCGAGGTGCCATGAAGTGTCCGAAGAGCAGTTATCTTGGCCACCTCAGGGGGATTCGCCGCATTTGCCAGAAGGCTCCCGTCCGAGAAACGGGTCACCTTCGGCTCTCTACCAATTGCACTAGCTAATCCTCTCCTTTGATGGATCATGTTGCCCTTGGACAACATAGTGCCATCAGTGGAGTGAATAACGAGGAAGCGTTTGAAGCCAGCGGGCTCGATGTCCTTCCCAGGACATCGCAGGTCCCGTTGGCAGAGTCAAGAGTAATTTGTGGGGAGGCACAAGCCTTAACCCCGGCAAGGTTCAATATCCTTGCCAGCAAGTCTTTTGAGGGAAGCGACCGAAGGGGCCTGGCTTCCCTCCCCCCCTAAGGGGGTTTGCCCTACCGAGCCGCTTCGATGTGGAGCGGCTGGCTAAGGGCTGCCTGCTGGCTTTGGTGGCAGTCCCCTTGGAAAGAAAAGAGGGGACTGCCGCTGGAAAAAGGGAGGTGCCCGAAAGCACCTCCAGAGAAGGGGGTGAGGGGGAGTCCCCTGCACCCGTAGGCAAAGGAGGTGAGTAAGCCTTCTCTCCGTTTAGAGAGATATGGAGGGTCCCCTGTGCAAGCACAGGGGGGCGGGACCTTCATTTTTTTGCTGGAGCTGCCCGAGGGCGGCCCCGTCGCTGTTTTAGGGGAAGTTGGGGGTTGAGTTTTTTTTTTTTTTATCTTCATGATTGGGCATGGTGACCCTCTTTTTTACACGGGATGCAATCGCGCACACCTCTCGCAGTAGCCTGCATTGCGAGAGGTGCTTACAAGCCCGGCAGAGCCAGGCGCCGCCAATTGGGACCACCCCTTCCGCCTGCTGGCCTGGCAGTCCATCGGCATGGTGGCTCCACCTTAGACACGGCGTAAAATATATAGATTGTGAAGAGGAGAGGAAAAGGGATGTTAGGAAGGTATGGGTGGGGATTAAGCAGGTTTTTAAAAACCAGCCACCCCAGACCGAAGCTCAGGGGTTAGGGAACATTGTCCCCCACCCCCTCAGCCCCGATGCAGGACGGTTGGCTGAAAGGAAGTTCAGCATCTACCCTGTGAAATTAGAGGCTGACCAGAGAATGTTGTGGGAGAGGTTCTTTGAAAAGAGAGGAAACAAGTGTTTTGAAGGAAGGAAGAGAGGCTAAGCTGGGGCCGAACGGGGTGCTGAGTCCCGTCAGCACGGCGGCCAGGATGGCAAATCGCCGCGCCACTTACGGGGGCTTTTGGAAGAAGGCTCAATCAAAGAAACTCAAGAAGGATACACATTTTTCTGGAATGGATATCCTCAAATTGGGCAACATTTACACGGAGTTGGTTTTGCTATAAAAATAAGTTATTAAAGAACCTCACAGTATTCAAACTGCATAAGCGAGAGGCTCATAACACTTCGTATCCCTCTGGCAAAACACTGGTATGCAACTGTTCTAAGTGCATATTCCCCAACATTACCTTCCAGCAATGAAATTAAAGATGAATTCTATCAGCTACTTGATGAAACATTAGAACAAATACCAGGCCATGACAAGATCATTTTAACGGGAGACTTTGGGGTTAAAGTCGGAACAGACAAACATATATGAGAAGGAGTGATTGGAGAACATGGCATCGGGAAGTTCAATTCAAATGGAGTAAGACTATTAACCCTATGCAGTGAACATAGCCATAAGATCACAAATACCATTTTTCAACAAAAGAATATGTAAAAACCCTCCTGGATGCACCCACTTTCCAAGCATTGGAACCTAATAGACTATATTATAGTCAGGAGCATGACATTAAATGTGTTAATCACCCGAGCAATGAAATGTGCAGAAGGATGGACCGACCATCGTCTGATTATTACCAAATTAAACCTACGAATTCGTCCACCAATCCGTCGGCGGAAAATGAATAGTAAGCCATTGAACTGCGGTGCTCTTAAGGATTTTTCAATTAGAAATGAACTACGAAAGAAGATAGCCGAGAAGCTTGAAGAGGATACTACAATTGCTAACGTTAACAATGAAATTGATGCACTAGTGACCACTTTCAACTGATGTTTGTATGAATCTGCTGCAAATATCATCGGATACAAAACCAAGAAACCTCAAGATTGGTTTGATGAGAGTTCTGACTTGATCCACATTCTCTTGGATGATATACATAAAGCATATAATGCATCCCTAAGCAATCCATAATCACTGAGAATAAGAAATCGTTGGAAAAACCTAAGGGCACAATCTCAAGCCCACCTACGGACTATAAAAATGACTGGTGGATAAAAGAAGCACACAAAATTCAAAACTATCCAGATATTAATGACATGCACAATTTTTAAAATGCAGTGAAAATTTTTAAGGGAGCCAAGAATTGTTCATTGACTCCCATCCAAACTGCTGATGGACGTACTCTTTTAAAGGAACAATTGTCAACAGATGAGCATATCATTTCCAGTTCTACTGAACTAGCCCAATCCAAATGATAATAGAGTAATAGATGAGCTCTTAACGCTTCCACAGATGCCAATCCTTGATCATGACCCAACTTTTGTAGAAGTCCTCTTAGCTCTTAGGTCTCTGAAAAACAATTAAACTCTTGGGCCTGATAATATTCCAGCAGAGATTATAGAAAGATGGTCGCTATCTCTGTCTTAGGAATATTTACATAATTATTTTAAAAGTATGGACTGAAGAAACTGTTCCTCAACAATGAAAAGACGCTAACATTGTAACAATCTATATAAATAGAGGGCAAAAATCACAATGTGGAAACAGCAGAGGTATCTCTCAACTATCTATGGTGGGGAAAGTCTTGGCTAAGATACTCCTCAATCGTTTAATACACAATCTATATCTCAGGAAATATTGCTGGAGACCCAGTCTGTGTTTAGACCAAATCGCGGAACAGTTCACATGAAATTCACAACGAGACAGCTTCAAGAAAAGTGCAGGGAACAGCATAAGGATCTTTATATAGGCTTTATAAATCTGTCCAAAGCCTTTGATACTATCAAAAGAGAACTGTTATGGGAAGTACTCAACAAATTTGGCTGTCCATCAAAATTTATTAATATCTTACGACAGTTTCACGATGGAATGTTTGCTCGCGTCACTGACGGGGGACTAGAATAAGAACCCTTCGAAGTTCACACTGGTGTAAAGCAAGGTTGCGTGCTTGCACCTGTGTCATTTAACATGTTTCTTGTTTGTGTTACCAATTTACTCAAGCAGAATATACAAGAAAACAGCGGCGGGAAGATAGATAACAGGCTTGATGGTAACCTTTTCAACATCAGACAATTTCAGGCAGTCACAAAAATTTCATTAGAGACAATCTTAGATCTGCAATATGCAACTGACTGCTTTTGTTGCACATACGCCAGAATCATTACAGGCTACACCACAAGTAAGAGCAAAAACAAATGCGTATAGAAGTATCGGACTCTCTGTCAACACTAACAAAACAGAAATACTATGTCATGGGCAAATGGTCCCCCACACGATCCACACATTTTCACTATTAACAACACTGACTTAACCAAAACCAATGATTTTAAATAACTTGGAAGCTATTTCTCCTACAACTGCAGCCTGGATAATAAAATCCAACATCGTCTACGGCAAGCTTCAGCCTCCTTCGCTAGCTTAAGGAAAATAGTGCATGTGAACAATGACGTGAGCAGTCTACAGGGCAGTATGTTTTTTCAACTCTAACATACGGTTGTGAAGCATAGACCACATATAGGTCGCCACATGAAAATGTTGGAGGCCTTCCACATTTATTGCCTTCAACGTATTCTGGGAATCACCTGGAGAGATAGGCTGACCCATGAAATTTGAGAGAACTTCATGTACCAGCATAGAGACTATTATTACACAACACCAGCTCAGATGGCTTGGGCACGTAATAAGATGCCAGAAGACCAGCTACCGCAAAAAAATACTCTACAGACAATTAAACGATGGTTGAGGTTCAGCAGGCGGCCAAAATAAAAGATACAAAGACAATATTAAGGGAACATTAAAGAAAATAAATAGAAAAACAAGAAAATCTGGAAGAGTCGCCGCTGATCGACATCTTTTGGAATACAATATGCTGTGAGGCGGCTGAAGAATAGAAGATAGCATTGGACAATAAAGAAATGAGAGATGTACAAGGACGCGCGCCCGTCAAGCTAAACCTGTACCACCCGACATGAACTTTACCTGTCCTGTCTGCAACAAAGTGTGCAGATCAAGAATAGGACTCAACAGCAATCAACGGGATCACCGATGATCTCGAGGATAGAGTCGTCATCGGATACGATGGAATCCTATAAGTGTGTAAGTGGTGTAGGTGGTGGTAGTATAGTTTGTGATTTAGGTTGTCTAGGTGATGATTCATAGAGAATGTTAAACAACATAAGGTTTTCAAATTTCGTTAGAATCGGCTGAATAATTACAATATTGTTACAAAAACGAAAAAGCAAAACGGGGCCCAACCGACTAGTCTTGCATGCGACTAATAAACAAAGGACACAAAACCAAACACACAACAAAATATCCCCCCCCTCCCCCCAAAATAATCACTAATTATATTTTTTTAAATAAAAACAACAGTGTAAGGAAATCGACCCCCCCCCCCTCCCATCCATCACAATTCAGCCACTGGTCTTTAACCACAACGTCCTGTCAGAGGAAGGCGGCGTAGCAAGACTACTTAACCTCCTCCGCTCTCTCATCTCGTCTTGAAGAGAAGCTGAACGGCCGCCCAAGACCACATAATGCACTAATCAGCTCAGCTCGGACCCGAGACCCTAACATTGGTTAAAACAGAACAATTTCCCTAAGAGTTGATATTAAATTTCACCGCATATGCGAAATTAGAGGAGCGTCGTCATAAAGCCGAAAGGTCCCGTTGCAGAAGGAAACTTACCGCAGCCTTTTCACGCATCCCCCCTCCATTCCTTTCCCTACCTCTAGTGAGGTGGAGAAGTATAAAATGAAATAACTTTAGAAAAACGAGGTAGATTACATTAGTCAAGAAGACGACAAAAACCGGCAAGGGGCCCAGATACCAACAGAAGGAACTAAGAAAAAAATCATCCGGAGCCAGTTCCTGGTGTTCACACCGAATATAGGAGCCTGTCAGAGGTATATCTTTAAAAAGATCTAGACAGTGAAAAACGACATAAGTGTCCGGCAAACCATCGACAGGAAATAAAAAGAAGCTCATTCTCGACCCAGTTCCTGGTGATCACACCGAACTTTAAGTTAACTTGATTTAAGAAGCAAGTTTAACTAACTCTTGACAGAGAACCCCCTATCCTGGTGTATCTCCAAACCCAGGGATAGTCCTCGTCCTTGAGGAATAACCCCAAGTGAACTCCCTCAAGCACTCCCCTTAGTTAAAGGATTCACGCATGGGCTCATTGCTCGCCAGTGGGAACTATTCCAAGAGTAACCCAAAGGGTAGAAGAAACATTATTTACCTTTCCGTGTTGAGATCATTTCCTCCAGAAGGAGGGCTTCTCTCAATCTTCAATACGCCCCGAACTCCTCTGTGGCTTTAAAGTATTTCTCCCGTCCAAGCACATGTGGACACGACTCACGCGTTGGCTCGGAAACAACATTATTGAATGACAACAATTCAGTTCAAGGTCTGACTCAAATCCGATTCTCGTGGAATCTCCTAAGGTATTTATACCCCTGGTATCGGCTTCATTGAGGTCAGTTGCATTTAATATGAAAGTGAGCTGTGGGTCAACCATTAGTCTAAATTCAAGTATGTAAATCTAGTAAGCCTCACTTTAATTTGTTTAATTCATTTATGTGTATTTAACGTGTTAAATTTCATTAGTTTATGTTTTTAATTAAAGTTCTAGTTTTCTTAGAAGCATTTTTTATTCAATCCTCGAAACCCTGAGCACTGCACTAGGAACCCTCAAAGATTAACGTAATAATCATAATAATAAATATATATAGCACTCTTAGAGAGAAAACTTAATCAAGGAGTTTTGAAGTACATAATCAGCCTATACTTAGGAACACCCTCACGCGGTCCTTCCTATACCACGACAAACAGCAAATGCACAATTTCACATACAAATATATTAAGTTCTCTAGAGCCAATTGGCTTGAACGAAAATATAATAAAAAACTATAAACACAACAATCAAATAACTCACATACAAGTAAATAAATAAATGCGATATGCCTGACCTCCAGGGGTCTAGCATCTCGTTGTAACTCACCCAGTCTACTTATTCTCTTCACCACATTGATTTTTCTAACTAACCACACAAGCTTTTTCCCCTAAAACAAATACACACTTAACCTCAATCGTAATTATAATTATCACTTCATTCCATTCCACTATACTTAATCGGTATAGGACGAAAAGAATACCTTAAGCTTTTCTGAAGATGATGGCGTAAGATCGAAAGCTCAGGAATTGAAGTTGTTTTTTTACCCAACGCACTAATTCAAAAAAAAGAATGAACATAGCAGAGGTAATATACGATATACAATATAGGCAAAAGCATATAATAAGGAAAATAGAAAGATTCTAAAAAAAAAATTTAAAGGCTAAATACTCAATGTCTTTACCAAAATATACATTAAAAAAAGACTGCAATCCATTTATACACACACACACATATATATATATATATATATATATATATATATATATATATATATATAGTGTGTGTGTGTTTGCGTGTGTATATGGCTAACACTTAGTAAGATGTTAACACCGTTTCAGATTTTAGCGAAAGTTTGCCACATGTGTTGTTTTTACTCGTCAGATGGAGTGCCGATTCGGGTTGCTATACTGGTGGATACAAGACGCTGTAACTATCTGGAGTTTGGATACCACCTTAATTAACAATTAAGACCCACTGAGAAATAATGGCATATAATTAGGTGCCAATATATAATATATATAACTATATAAATATATATCTATATATATATATATATATATATATATATATATATATATATATATATATATATATATATTACTGAATATGGCTAGCAGTCTTTCTTGAATTTAAATTTTGTTGAAGACTATGGTATATTTCTCCTTTTTTAATTTCCTTTGGCAACTTTCTATTCTTCTAATAGTATTTTTTATTCCATCTTGTAGATGGTGGATCACTTGTCTTGTAAAAGAGAGATGAATTCAGGACAAATATATATATATATATATATATATATATATATATATATTCATGTAAATAGATAGGTTCCATAACTCTATACCTTTATCTATACCTATAATTATACCTATATATCTATATTTATATCTATATCTATATCAAAATATCATGTGACACTGTAGATGCCCTTTACATAATAGGAATTATGGAAAGATGAATCACCTGTGATTTCGTCTTTTATAACACCAAACAAGTATCAAAAATTGATTAAGAAAGCAGAAAGAGAGAGATAGCAAACAAAATAAGATATTTTACATGTTAAATAAATTAAAATAATAGATGCTTTTCGAACATTTGTCATTGAGCTCTCTTTGCTTTTTGTTGTCTCCTATTTGGACACACTGTCCGAAAGCACCGCCAACTGGGAGCTTTACCCTATAGCCTGCACCTTACTGCGATGAATGCCCTGTCACTCAGACTTTTTGGCACATTTTTATTTAGTGTTCTAGACTGAGTGATCTTCACGCACTTTATCTTTCAGTATAGTAGTCCGGTTAGGATCGCTACCGCTTGTCTCTAGTATTGGGACCAAAGTCATGCAGTCTTGACTCTGGACTAACTGAATTCGTAGAGAAGGGTGGACTCTTCCATTTTCTCTGACCTATATTGGTTCATGGTCAATCGCAAGGGTATGCGGCCTCACTCTGACGTGAGACTAAACCTTCTGCATTTTTTCTTTTTCTTGGTTTCGTTTTTGGTTGTTGTTTTTACATAGCCTAATAATAGGCTAAATTGATTGCGGCGAATTAAGCCATTGGTGAAATTTGCTAGAAATCCCTCTCTAAAAGAAGAAGTGTGAAAATGCAAACTCATTTATTATATTCTTAGACAGCACAATGATGTGTACTCGGTACAAAGGGTGGAGCGATCAAAGAAACAGTTTCATTTCTATGAGCTATGTGTTTTGGTGTAGTGCGTGCCTTAGAGCCGAGGGACCGCAAAATCAGCGCCAGATCCCTGTGAGAGAAAAAGTCTCTTACTAAGGCGCTGCCTCTTATTACACCACTCATAGTTGCCGGAGATATGAATGAACGAAGAGGCGATAGAATGCAGAGTGATTGGATTTTATGGAAATAAAAAATCTATATGACTAGCAAGATGTTTCAAACAAGTATATACATGAATACCCAGAGTTTAGGAAAACTATATGTTTGATCAGTTCTTGAATAGAAAGATAAAGCTGTAAAATGGTTCGATGTAAAAGCTTAAAGAGTTATGATTATCAGAATCTCTGTCCGCTTAATTTTGCTGCGTAAAGTTAGGTTGGTTTGTGTGAGAATGAAAAGCACGCTGAAGTCACATGTGAGAGATCAAAACAGGGCAGTTGAGTTTTAAAAATATTGTAATTATAACACCTCGTTCCTTTTAAAGATGATAGCAAGGTGAATTTAAATAAAACATGGAATGAGTTTGTTGAATGTTGAAGGTAAGGTATATTGAAAATTTTTAATTGTCCAAATAACAACATTTTTTGATGATCTGATTGGGGATAAGAACAGTATGTGTTTAGACTGATCTAAGAAAGCATGGGATAAGAGATGGGAAGTGTATCTTTGTTGATTTATCTGGGCAAAGCGTATCATCGTGTAGATAGAGATGCGTTAGAAATGTTTCTACGAATCTATAGTGTTGATGCTAAACTGTTAGATTAGGCGACTAGATTTATCATGGATGTAAACCCTGAGTTTAGCCGAAAGATGGCTAAAGTGAGACAGTTGATAAACGTCTGAGTGTGATTCACAAGTAAATTTTTGCATTGCTCGTTATATGTATATTTATTCATTGATACAAAGCTGAGAGATGTGCGAGTGATAGAGACGAGCTGAACTTCGAAATTGTTGTGAAATGACAAGGATGGATGCTATCTATGTTGATGATCTTAAGTTATTGGTTTAGAGATAGAAGGATTACGAAATGTTGATTGAATAATTTGGTAAGATAATTGTCATGGGGTAAATCTGGGAAAATCTGTGGAAAGATTGTGGGATCATTAGATTGTTAATGTGTGCTAAGGACATGTATGTGAAATGTGCGTGAATCTTCGTGATTATGATGGTGCTAAATTTGGTGCAAGTGGTTTATATTATGTACAGTCCTAATTTCTTTTTTCTCTCTCTTTCAATTGCAATCCCAATATATACGGTGTAGGCTGGGCAATTGAATGAATGGTGGCAGAAAATTGAACTTTTTTCTTGACATCCTTCTTTTGTATTTTTGGTTGTTTTTAATTTTCATCGACAGCAATGGATAAATTCCATTTCTGCGACGAACCGGCATGGTCAGGCTGCGTTTGACATCTCTGATTTTGCTGGATGTGAGCAGCTGGTTCGTAATCCGACCCAAATTTCTAGAAATTGCTTGGATCTACGTTTTATGAATAGTCTCGCCGTTGTTGATCTACAGATGTTTCTACCTTTTGTAAAAAGTGATCAGTCTGGACTCAATTTTAAGATTCAAATCAATTTCATACCACCGGATGTGTCCATTACTTGAATAGTCTATTTTAAATCACGTGCCAACTGGCCTGGTCATTATATTGATTTCAATACTATATCTTGTTGCGATTTGTATAGATCCGACTGTTCCGTAACTGCCCTTAATGAAATTCCTCTTTCCATAAGTGCGAGAAGGATTCCAAGTAAGAATATTCGAGCCGTCCTATCGACAAGGCCCTCTTCAATAACGACTGCGATTGGCCCAGCGGAATGAGCAGGCTACATTTTGTCAGTGGTATCGTTTGCACTCTCGAGAATCATGGAACTTCTACGTGCAGCTTAGTTTACACAAACAAGGTACTTATTTTGAGGCTCAAACGGCATATAATTATCATTTCAGGGATATTTTAACTGGTACCTCTCAGCCGCACTCATGGTGGTTTGCTCTTAAACAATCCATGTTTGGAGTTGACTCTAGCCTTCCTCCCTTTTATTGTGCTGACGGCTCTACATATATGCTATTTATCTAAGGAGAAAGCTGATGTACTTGCCTCAATTTTTAATACAAAACTGCCCTCTATGTCTATTAAGTCCTGAGAAATTATTTTCTATTTGAATCACATTGATTCATTTGGCCGATGTGATCCTTTGGACTTTTTATCCATTTTTATAAAAGAATTGCTCCATCATTGTCTTCAAAATTTGCTGTTATTTTTTGATTATTTATTCGTCAGAGTTCTTTTCCTGAATGCTGGCGTTCTGCAAATGTCCTTTCGATCAACAAAGGCTCTTCACCATCAATTCTCCTGGAAAAATATAGACCCATTTCCATTACACACGTTCTGTCTAAAATATTTGAGCATATTCTCGCCAAACGAATGATTCATTGTCTGAATAATAATAAACTGCTGCTGGTAAACAGTTTGGTTTTTGGAAAGGTCTTATTACTTCTGATGCTCTTCTTTTTATCACCAATGACCTTCAAAGTTCCCTTATGCTGGTCATGAATCCCGTCTTGTATCACTTGATTGTTTACTCAGCCTTTGATCGTGTTAATCATAAGGCTGTTCTATTTAAAATTAGATCCCTTATTATTGTTGTTCATTTCCTCGGCATACTGGTCGAGGTTCTGACTAGCAGAAAGCAGCGTGTGTCGGTTGAAGCTAGTTTTAGTTCCTAGAGCTTTGTTAAATCTAGTGTTATCCAAATTTGACACCAGATTCTCTTCATTATTTATACCTCAGTGATGTTTTGTGAGAGTGAGTCGAATATTGTTTCTTATGCTGTCCATACAACTTTATATGCTGCAATTCCTTTTCCTACGGACAGACAAACAAATAGGTGCTAGAGTCCTGAGAGGATATCAAGAGGATTTTTTTCCTGGTGTAAAGTTTGTGGTATGAAAATTAATCCAAGAGTGTTCCATAGCTTTGTTATTGGTTGATCAAGGACCTTACAACTGCATCAGCCTTACATCAATATCAACTACATTGAGTTCCATTATTGTTCATCGCTCAAATTGCGTGGTGTTACTTTTGAATCCAAGCTTAATTTTGAGCTCCAATTGCGCACTGTTGCGTCCTCAATTTCTAAAACCTTGGTTTGTTGCGTAAGTGCGGCCAAATCTACTCTACAGACAGAGTGGTTAGGAATTATTTTTGTTCCTTTCTTCGGGCTGATTTTGAATATTGTCATTCTGTCTTGCTTTTTGCATCGGAGAATATTTGAAGCCCCTTGGCAGAGCTTTCAACCAGATTAGTTTTCTGCTACCCGATGTACATTTGAATTTTAAGCATCGTCGACTTGTTGGAGTCCTGACTCATTTCTTTAAAATTGTATCTGATCCTGATCATCCATTTCACTGTCTGATACGGATTCCCTCATGCTCGGTTCATGATACGCGCTACTCGTTTAGGCATAATAACCATTTCTTTTTCGGTCACTCGAGTGAATATGACGAAGCTCTCTTGATATTTCTTTTCTACAGCCGTCAGTCTGTGTAACACTGCCTAATTACATTGTTAATTTAGATAATTCTGATATTTTTAAATGGAAAATGAATGCTTTTCTTCCCTCTTGATTTTTATTTTTTCTATTTTTATTGATGGTACGACGCGCTTTGGGCCCTGTAGGCTTTATAGGTCCGGCCAATTTGGCTATTGCCTTTCACCCCTGACCTTCATTGACTTTGATAATTATAATAATAATTAATATCGAGAGTGATAGAAATCGAAACAAAATTTAGAGAGAAGATGGGTGTGAATGATGGCAGAAAAAAAATACAAGAATTGAGTAAAAGAGATGATAGTGTGAGAAAAAGAATGAATGATATTGAAAGTGAGAAATTACTGAGGTGGTATAAAATGTTTGTAAAAAATTGTATGAGGTTAGACCATGTGTGAGAAGGTATATAAGAGTAGCAATACACAAATTTCATACAATGTGATTGCGGTGGATGGAAGTATTTTCAGAGAGAGTTTTCTTGCAGCCTTTTCCGACGGTAAGAACCTTAAATGGGCCCCATCCATTTAATCAGTAGCCTTCTGCTTAACCAAGCATTAACGGATTGATGCTCTGATTAACTTTTAATTGCGTTGATACGTATAAAATGAATGCAACCGAACGGTAATATTAATTATTTGATTTATATTTCTTCCCGTGGCTCGTGTCATAAAAGGCAACTAAATTCAGATAGATGCAATTGGTCCTCGAACCCCACGATACGCAATATGTTGCGTTAGGGCCCACCAATTCCCTTTTTTGGAAAATGGCTTATGCTGTTGAGGTTAACTTTACTTTCACAGTAAAATTCGATTCGACTCATTCACACTTAAAATTACTTTGTAGTAAAAGCCTGAATTGGATGATGTAAAAGAAATCTAGCATCAAAAACTATAGTCACCGATATTCTTTCATTTCTAATGACTAATTATATTCGTATTATATAAGGAAGAGGGGCCGAAAGGTGAGGCTGTATAGGCCAAAGTAACAATTTATTTTATCTTATAACGCCTCCGTAGTGGAAGAGAGTATGATTTAATATTTCTCTTTACTATGTAAGTTCTGGCTGGAAACAAGGTCTTCTGACCAAAAAGCTGCGTGCTCTCAACAATTTTGATTTGTCCTTAGGACTTTTAATAATTCATGGAATAACCTTGGAAGGACCTTAGCAATTATATCATTCTAAAGAGAATGTAAAACAAAATAAGGGTTTCAAATTTCGTTAGAATCGGCCGAATAGTTATAATGTTATTTCCCCCCAAATCTAATTCTCTGGCTAACCTTAAGAGGATCTTAGCAATTATATAATTCTAAAGAGAATGTAAAACAACATAAGGGTCTTCGAATCTAGTTAAAATTGGCCGAATAGTTATGATGTTATTGGTCCCCCTAAAAATAAATCCCCGGCTAACTTGTGAGGACTTTGGCAATTATATCATTAGAAATATAATGTAAAACAACCTAGCCTAGTATAGTCTCGAATATAGTCGGTAAAAAAATCCTAGCTTACCGTAGGATAGCCTGCAATAGTATTATCTCACTTAGCATAGTATAGACTAGCCTAGATACCTAACATAGTAAATCCTGCCTAGCCTATCATAGTATATCATAGCATCGTATAAAAGAATATATTATATCATAGCATAGCCTACCATAGTATAGTCTAGCATAGCATCGGATAACCTAGTTTAGCATAGCTTAGAATAAACAAGTCTAACCTAGGATTTCCTATAATAGTAGAACTTACGATATAATAATCTAGAGTAGCTAGTATTGCATAGCCTAACCTTAAATAGTATAGCTTAGCCT
The DNA here is from genome assembly GCA_963969495.1 of Ceratothoa steindachneri. Classification (NCBI taxonomy): domain Eukaryota; kingdom Metazoa; phylum Arthropoda; class Malacostraca; order Isopoda; family Cymothoidae; genus Ceratothoa; species Ceratothoa steindachneri. Next base: position 172,808,768 of record OZ018326.1, read on the forward strand.
GCCATAGTATGACTTAGCCTAGACTAATCTAGCCTAGCCGAGAATGTATAGTATAGCATATCTTTGCCTAGAAACTATAGTAAGGCCCTGTGTAACATCTCCTAGTACAGCTTAGAATATTTAGGATAGTAAAGCTTACCATAATATAGCATATCATATTATAGCCTAGCCTAATTAGTGTAGTATAAAATATCCTGACCTAGTATAGATTTGAATAGTTTAACATAGTATAGCCTATCCTATCCTCGAATAACTTAGACGAGCCCAGCCTTGCAAAGCCTAGCATAGTATAGTCTATCACCATAGCCTACCTTAGACTAATCTAGATTGGCATAGTATAGAATAAGCAGAGTATGACCTAGGTTAGCATAGTATAAACTAGTCTAGCATATTATAGCCAGCTTAGCATAGTATATCCTATCCTATTCTCGCATGGTGTATCCTTGGCATAACACACCCAACGATAGTCTAACCTAGCCTACCCTAGGTTAGGCTAGATAAGTCTAGCGTACAGGGTGACCCCACAAAACGGGCCCCAACTCTGGATAGGCCTCATTTCTTAATTTTCTTCAAGGATTGACTGAAACTTTGGTGTTATCTAGTTTATTGTGTTTAAAAACATCATATCTAAACATGAGAGTCTTTGGACTTTTCTTCTTTATTCTATAGCACATGTTTGAGATGACCTCCATTTAGCTTTGCGCACTTCTTGAGGCGCAGCACAAAGTTGTCCATGACGGCCTTACAAACCGACCGTCTAATGTCTCTGTTCTCCTCCCTGGTGGCTTCTTTGAGTCCTATGATGATCCTGAGTCTCTCTGAGTATAGTCTTTAAGGTATCCCCAGAGAAAGAAATTTGGGGAGGCATAGTTCTGGGCTGTGAGGTGTCCACAAAAAATATGCATATATATATACATATATATTAAGAAAAAATATTGCAGCAACGAAATCATAATAATGTGTTTAAAAGCTATTTTTTGGCAAACACAGTCTTCCTCAAAGCCCTTGGAAGGAGCTCTTCTCACGTACATAATCTTTCCTCGTCTGAGAAAAGCATATTTTATGTTACCTTCTCGTGTATGTCGTAGGTATGTGTGGGCTTTGTGGAAGACTATTTTGGTAAAAAATAGCCTTTAACCGCACATACAGTGCTCGACAAAAGTTCAGGCCGGGTACGTGTCAGACAAGTTGCAGCATGATAAAAGTGTCATCAAAATATTAATCTTACCCTTACTACTTTGTTGGGAATATTTGCGTTTTTTGACATCCCTCAGGCGTCGTGGCATGGACATAGCAAGATCATGTAGCTTTTGGGTAGTTATAGCATCTCAACAAGCCCTAACTTCCTCTTCAAAGCTTGGGGAGAGTGCTGACGTCCTTCCCTTGTAACTGCCTCGGTTTCCCCATAATAAGGCAACAAACACTCCCAAACTACAAAAAAAATCAGTCACAAAATTGCGTCGATCAGGAGAACACAACAGTACAGTCCTCTCACTACTACACACAATCCGACACTGAGCACGTGCTGGCAGACTGAGCGGGAAACTGAGGGATATAGTGACGTCATGCAGCTGGCCCAAACTTCTGACTAAATTAACTCACCCCGTAAATATATTAGAAGATTTTTCCTTAGCGTGATATATATCAGTGAGAAGATAATAGTAAGCCGCAATATTTGAATCAATATTTATTTTTAACCACAGAACTAGTTTCAGCAAAGTTATAATTGCCACTTTCAACTAAGTAATGAAAAAAGCCAAACAAGGTACCCAGTATAAATATAAGACGATCAAATTACTAAAGAAAATAAAAACGCAAGAAACAAGCTGGCAAACATAAATGTTTGGGTAGACTCAGGGCAAGTTAAGAATGTCCGAGAGCAATTACTCTCGGGGATTTATAAATACGATTAGTGACTTTATTCAATGTATATTTTTTGAATTTGTATTGCCCTTCGGATGAATTAAAATTATAGATTTTGTTAATGATGATAGATTTGACAATTCTCCTCTTACTATAATTGTTTTATTGTTAAATGATTTTTACATGGTTGAAATCTATTCTAAGGTCGTAATTTTGCATGTGCGTAAAGTAACTTGAAGAACTTGTACTTCTTCTTGTATGGGTTTGATCTTCTTTCATCCTCTTATTATAGTGGCCCGAATCGCCGATATAGGCCAAATTGCAATCATGGCATGGTATTAGCTAGATGCCAGCGTCGTCAAGGATTTTTGTATGGTATTAGAATATTTAAATGTATATTTATGTCATTTTCGTTAGCATACGATTATAAGGCGGCCAGAGCTGGAACATATGGGAAACTAATACATTTTCAAAAGTCGTCTCTTCGCGGTATGAAGATGACATATATGTTCTTTCGTGCTTTCGAATGGCATCTGTTTATAAGGGAATTGAGATTTTAGTTCGATGAAAATATGTAATTCACATGCGTGCTCACCCGAATAATAACAGATGTTAGGAATACTAGCGTAAAATGGATCCTTTCCCATACCTGAACCAATTAGAGGGAGTGAGTTCAGAACAATTACGTGTTCTTGACAATTGCATTCGCTGGACATCTTTAGTATTTAAATTAAGGCAGGTGAGGGGGCTACTTATTTGTATTTTTCACACAGTTTCACATTTTCTAAAATTACTACATTTTGTACACACCTTAATACTTTTGTTAGAGATGGACTTATTTTTTTGACTAAAAAAATCAATACCTAGCTAATTCTGGTATCTCTATGTGGAGGTATGCCTCTGGTAACTAGCTCGGCGCACAAGGGCATACACAAGAACGGGCAGAGAGCTGACTTGAGGTTGCTTTAGATATGCTCTGGGACAACTAATAGAGCAAGCGATTAACGGTTGACCGGAACTTAACTACTGGCTTGCCAAGTTGCAGTTCAAAGGATATATAAAGAACAGAACGCAAAAATATAATTTATATATATATATATATATATATATATATATATATATATATATATATATATATATATATATATATATATATATATATATATATATATATATATATATATATATATATGTCGTGGTATGACATTATATTAAATCAATACCATATTATATCTATGATAGAGAGACCAATAACTTGAAGGCGAGCCGACAAAGGGACGGAACACCACGAGTTTCGACGGGCGGAGGGCGAGATAAGAGTGCAACGAGTTCAGGTATAATATGGGCAATGTCAACGCTTAAGGTTACTTAAAGACGCATGAACAAAAATAAAATTTTATTTACATCAAAATAATGAGAGAACTGATGGGCAAAATTACATCAGATGAACGAAGGGGGGGTTATTGTAGCTATGAATCTCACTATCAAGTTAAAATTTATGGTATTACAGGAGGAGACTATTCAGAGGGTGGGGGGGAATTAACCCAATTGGGTTACTGAAAGGAGAGAGGGGTTAGCTTACGGAGGATTCTAAGAGAGACGTCGTGATAAGGCTAAACGGATGTCTTCTGCACGTGAGTTGAGGGCGCTCAAAACTTCTGAGCGGGAACTTAAAATGATGACGGTTCTCCCCCCCAAAAGGGGGGACGGTAACGTCCGGTCCGGGGGAGAATATTTTGGCCATCCGAAAACGAGAGGAGAACGAGGAGGGCTTCGACAGGAGTTGATGAGAGAAGTCGGAAAAATCACTCGGTAGCGATCGTTAAATGGAATTACCTCACTGGCTTGGGCTAATTCCAATACACAAATAGTTCAGCTGTCACTTTGCTTTGTTGTTAGCACCTGACTTGGACCTAGGGAAATCTTCTTGGGTCCGGGCGCCTCTCCTCAACTATGTGTCTGTCTCATAGGAAACGAGCACTATATATGTCTGAGGGTCTCCCTGCGGGGGGGAGGGGGTTAGTGGGAAACAGCTCTACTTTAGAATGGCCTCGAATCTTCTTGGCGAGGCTAATCTAATTCGTGTAAAGGTAAATCGTGGTGGACGCGGTTCGAGGCTACCGCTTGAGGAAGGGGGATTTAGGCTTACCAATTTAAGCCTAACAGCACCGTCTACAGCGCATGAAAGTTCCGTGTTGGACAAGAAATTCCACGTGGAATTCCCTCACAATATATATATATATATATATATATATATATATATATATATATATATATATATAAAACAAAAGGGGAGAACAAATTACTTAATCTAGGTAGTTAAATGAATTATATCGATTTATAATATGACGGAGAACAAAATTAAAGTTAACTCGACCGAGGGGGTATTAATTATAATTTACCATGAATACAAAATCAAACGTAATTGCGGATGAAGATTAACGAGGTAATCTGGGAGTGACTATACAAGATCGATTTACCTTTAAGCTCTGGCAAATTGGAGGGGAGAGGGTGGAAGACAACCGTGCAGGTCTCTAAGAAGATATTTCGGGAAGTCCTGAGGAGGAGGACTCGAAGATGAGGTTTGATTACTTCGTAATGAAGAATAAGATTTTCTCTGCTCCAGAGAGATGTAATCTCAACTCGAGACGATTTTGCAGATCGGGAGGGAGTCTCACTCTCGAAAGAACGGCAATCTTCAAGGGGTGATAAAGATGAGAGGGACGCATAACTCTCCGGGAACAAAAGGGGCTCGATAGCTTTCCTCTGAAGAGTGGCCAAAAATTAACGAAGGTAGATCTGCTGGCGAGATCTCCGACGAGGTCTGATTGGAACACGGGTTACAGGGCTTTACTTGAAACAAAAAGGCAGTCTGAACAGAGGGAATGGCAAGCTTTCAATCTCCTCAAGAAATGGCGAGCTTCGGGTTAAATAGCCGGGTGGCTGGTCTTATAGATAGCCTCTGGGCCTGGCCGTCTCTAAAGGATTTTCAGCGCCAGTATAAGCAAACACACTTCGTGATAACGATTCGGTCCAGAGGGTGAAAATTGCCTCGTGATATGTGGCTAGACTTGAGATGGTAGAGCACGGCGTTATCGCAGGAAAAGGTGGAGACGACTGGCGCAGGAAAGCAAATACAGCTGTGTCCCGTGCTCCGGCGCGGGACTGATTCCTTCTTAAACTTTACAAACCTCCCAAGCTAGGCGCACGTGGTATAGGAAGACTGAGCTGTAAATAGGTATTTCGGAGGGGGATTCCTCTCCTGCTGTTGCTTCGAGGGCATCACCTCACACTCTAAACATTGCATAATTTAATTTTCTCTTTTGTGTTTCCAGTAATGACCCCTTTCGATTTATTGCTGTGTAAATTTATATTATTTGTATTAGATTATCGAATTGTCTTCAAACATTTTGGTGTATTTTCACGTTTTATAGGAAAAATAAATCTACAGTAAGAATTTTTTTTCGAACGATAGGAGAAATAACTACATAATAAGAATTGAAGATAATGGACGTGAAGGTGTATTGAAGTAGCTATAGGAGTCAAGTGAAGAGACTGAGAAGCAAGGGAGCGGGATTTTACACATCTCTCCGTAAATAGCAGCCATACGCCTCTAAGGAAAATCAGCAGGAAATCGATGGGTTAGTTTTGCTCATTGTGATAGAATTGCCTGAGGCTGCTGTGCCTAGCTTCAAACTAATATTTGCATTCATGCTTCCTACGTTTATTCAGCGAGAAGAGAGGAGCATGGCGTTCTCATCACCTCAAACACTTCCCGAGTCTTAACCTTCCCCGCTCCAAGTTTAATCAAGAAGGTTCAATCCCCCTTTTGCTTGCAGGCGTCGATTTGGCCAGATTAAGTTAGGGTTATAGAAAGATAAGAGTGTTCGAATCGCTAGCGGGACATTCGATGGAAGTCCTCCATTGCCCCATACCGTGAGTGGCTGGCTCAGGCTATTTATGCGATAGAATTTTGCATTTAAATCAGATCCCGATTATCTTCGTCAGACATTACGCCGATCCGGTCTCCCTTGTGCCCCTAGGAACTTTCTACCTCGAGTACCCCTTATTGTCCAAAAGAGGACAATATCCTTGAGTGACAAAGTTCGTGCTCCTCGAGACGTTAAGTCAACAGGGCCCCCATATTGTTCAATTTTTCAGAAGAGAACTACTCTAGAACAGTAATTGTTTTTCGAGCCCGTTCGACAAGAAACGGTTCTCGCTCCCCTAATATGACGTCAGTGGTAATTTAATTTACCCTTTTAACGTCCTTCAAGGGAAAGCTTGGTTACCCCAATAACCTCAATTGTTCATCCAGAACCTCTCCTGTATCCTGTCTCACAAATCGCTCGTACTTCCGAGCCCCACTTCGCTCACATTCCTAGAAGTCTGTCCTTCCCCTCTCGTTAAGGCCAACACTCCTAAAAAAAAACCCTGCTCCCGGAAAGGAAATCGCCAGTCGGACCGAAGCAATTCTTTCAAATCGCCTTCACCTGCACGCCGACCTTATAAACACGTAAGCTACGAATTGCATTTAATTATTTAACTTTGTTGCCAACGTAAAGGTGCATACACACTGCGCTGATGACACGTGTTAACACGCCATATGACGTGTTAACACGTGTTAGCAAAAAATCTGGAACATGCGTTCTCATAATGAAGTTCACACTGGTCTGATATGTCGCGTAACACGTCAGCTGACGTGTTACGCGACATATCACGTGTTAACACGCATCAGATGAAAATCAAAACTCCCAGATATTCGTCAGAAGGAAATCTGCGTCAGATAGGTGTAGTAGGCATATATTATTGTATAGTGTTTTAATATTATTGTATGTTTTGAATTATTCTATAGTTTCGATATTATTGTATATTTTGAAATTATTCTAGTGTTTCGATTTTATTCAACGGGTACTATTGTATGGTGACAAATTGATAAAATAAAGTAAAAGTGTTTTCGTTATGGAGGAACAGTTAATAGAATATGTTAGAGGATACGATCACTTATTTAATCCACAAAACAAGGATTATAGGGACCTGAAGTCCAGAAGAGAAGCTTGGAAGGAAATCAGCGAACGAATTGGTATTTCAGGTAAATTAACATTATATTTATTTTATTTATTGAATACAATATATAAAGAATACAGTTCGGTAGCAGTTTCAAATAGCTTTTTAAGCAGTAGTATACTAATTTCATTTGCTCGCTTGTTTGTTGAGAATTTTCTATTTTTAAAGGTCACAATAATTCACCGTTGAATTCCTTTCTGGTTAATGTGTATTCCTGCCTTTACAAATAGCGTCCCACTGCCATGGGCATTTTAAAGCCCCTTCTTGTGTGACAAAATGCTTCTTTAAACTTTCTCGTACTGCAGCAGCTTCTCGCACATGATTTCTTCTGACTGATTGTAGATCTCCTAATGTCTGAATTTCTGTCTCGGATGCCTGAATACCTTCTTCGAAATTCGTATTCCTGGAAACACGAAGCATGTTGGGAAGGCGGCAGGAAGCCAGTACAATTGAATCAACTGTTTCTGGTTGAACTTCAAGCGGTTTCAGGAAAACCCTCCACCGCCCAGCAAGAATGCCAAAGGCGTTTTCCACAACTCGCCTTGCTCTCGACAACCTATAATTAAAAATCTTTTCTTCATCTCCATTGATTGAATTTTTAGCAATAGGTCGCATAATGTACGTTTTAAGAGGAAACGCTTCATCTGCTACCATTACAAAGTCACATGGATCACCAGAAGCGTCAAGTTTTTCAGAATTAGGAAAATTAAGCAGATTTTTGGCACATTTTTTACCAAAATTAGACCTTTCAAATGTTCCACCATCACTATTCCTTCCAAAAGCTCCTACATCAATCATAATAAATTTATAATTGGCATCTACCAACGCCAGCAAGACAATGGAATGATTTCCTTTATAGTTGTGGTAAGAGGATCCCCCATTGTAAGGGCATCGCATTTGAATGTGTTTACCATCCATTGCTCCTAAGCAATGTGGAAACCCCCATATCTCTTCAAAATCTTTCGCAATTTCTTTCTACTTTATTTGTTCTGGCTCTGGAATATGAATAGATTTAAGTGATTCCCAAATAGCTTGGCAACATTCTTTCACTATTTGTCCAGCCGTACTGAAGCCCATTCGAAAGAAGAATCCAAGTGATCTGTATGAATTTCCTGTCTCCAAATACCTGAAAAAGATAAAATAAAAAAATGAAGCTTCCTTTCTTATAACAATAATTATCATAATAATAAAATATGAATATTTTTAATTTCGTTATTAATCATAAAGTTATATTTTGCAGCTGACGCATGCAGAGACACATGAACAAAACTTCGGAATGCTTATACAAATGCCAGAAAGAGAAGGAACACAAAATCTGGTCAAGCAGCTAAGAATGTTCCTAAGTGGAAATATGAAGACCAAATGTCATTTTTGATCCCAACATTGGAACCACGAAGGTATGTATGATAAATCATTTAAACACACTATTTTTACAGGAAATTTAATCATTCTTTTAATTTCCTTTGCTGCAGTGGTTGGAGGAAAGCCCCAAAGTTGAAAACAATTTGTGCTTTTACATACTTTTATTAATTGTTTTTTTTTATTTTTCTATTGTTTCAGTACCCATGGCAATGTGGAACCACTTTGTCCAAGTGTTGATGAAGTGTCTAATGCGGTCATCAATGAAACTACTGAAAAGGACTTAAACAGAAGCCAAGTAGACAAAAATGCAGCATCAGAGAAGGGTGCCGATGACAATGGTAATCAAGAAACTACAATTGAAGATCGTACATCAACTCCCAAACCAAAGTATAGGAAAAGGCAGACGGTGGATTCATCCATGAGTGAAATAGTAAACATCATGAAGAATAACAGCCGTATGCGGGCCCAGACTCTTTAACTTTCAGAAGGCCACAAAACGGATAGAGACGAAACGGAAATGTTCTTTTCAAGTATTGCCAGCTCTGTTAAAAAACTTAGTGCCATTGAACAAGCCAGAATAAAGATGGAAATAAGCAATATGGTGTTCAAGGCCCAGATTCGGGAGATGGAGCAGCAAAACCTTTATAAAAACACTGCATCTGGCCCCTTTCATCCACCCGTAGTACCAATCCCATCACCCCCTCCCACATCCTCCATTACATCCTTTGGTGAATCAAACCCCAATTGCTATTCTACCTCGAGTACAGCACCTTCTACCCCTTTACCCGAAATGGAACATTCTACATGTCCTACAGGAATGGCCACACCATATTTTTCTATGTAATATCTTACATATTTATGTGGTTCATGTACCTAATTAGCTGAAAATAAAATTAAGACATCATTGTGCAAGTTTTACTCACCTCAAGCATACAGCAAGTCTCTCTTCTGCTGGTATACATTTCCTTAGTTGAGTGTTGGATTTTGTAATTGCTGGTTTTATAATGTGTAAAAGGTTGTAGAACTCTTCTTTTGTCATCCTAAAGTACATAACAAAACGATCTTCCTCTGACAGTAGTTGAGGAAATAGGTGATTAAACTCACCTAAACTTTCCCTTTTGGCGTTTATAACATTTGTTTGAGTTTTTTTCCAGAAGTAACAAGTGCTATAGCTATTGCTACTAACTGCTCCTCTTCTTCATCGAGTTCATTTAACATATTATGATTCATTTTCAATATTTGCAACACAAAATTAGAGGATAAAAAAGAAAGAACGTGCTCACTCCACAAAAAATCAAATCTTTCTGACGTAACATGCATCAGATAAATGAAAACGTTGTTGTGTTATATGATGCAATCTGTTTCTTTGTGTTAACACTTTATATGGCGTGTTAACACGTGTCATCAGCGCAGTGTGTATGCACCTTAAGTCCGTGCTTCAACACGGATTTAGCCGATCCTTTCCCTTCTTGTTTGTTTTGTCATTTAAATCCCTCCAAATCTTAATCTACCACTAGTCAAATTTATCCTATGACCTTTTCATTTCATGTGCATCTTCTATTTTAATCCCGGGTCATGCAAATATTTTCCACGTGTTCATTTTGTCAGTTTAATTAATAAAATTCTATACGTTATAAGAATAGAGTATATTAATTCCCTTTATTTTAACGATTGCTATCCCTTTTTGCAAACTTAAGAAGCTGGAGTAGCTCAAGGAAGTGGTACAATAATTTGTTCTTCTGTTTGTTTGTTTTTTTGTTTAGGTCATTGATTATCTAAGTTGAGAAACCAATTTGGAATTGGTCAGTGCCCATATTTAGGTAGGCCAAATCTCTAGAAGGCATAATTCTTACCGCAAAGCAAATTAGTCGGTGGACTACTGCCTCCTAAGAGCAAATATGACTCAGTTTGAAATCTTCAAAGCGCAAGGAGAATCCTTTGGACTTTCCGGATGATAATTAATTGAGTATATCCAAGAGGAGCAAAGAGCAGAAAGAGAAAAGTTAAGAGAAATTCAACCAGAAGAAAGAGAAAGAGAGGAACGAAGAAGGCAAGCTGAGATTCACCATGAGCTTGAAATGACACGCGTACAAGATGAATCACAATCAGTGAGTGCACATACAGAAGTCCCGTCCAATCCTCCACTAAAGCTCACCAATTTCAAAGATGGAGACTATCTTGGAGCATTTTTATCGCACTTCGAAAAGATCCTTGAAATCAACAACCTGGACTTGTAGGCCGAAGGCGTAATGAGGTTACTGCCACTTTTAAATTATAAATTGCGCGACATTTTTATTTCCCTACCATCGGAGTGTAAAATTGACTACAGTACATTAAAAGCTGAATTATTGGCGGCTAATAGTATGACTCCCGAATTCTACAGACGTTCCTCCAATTCGGATACATTCTCCAGAGGAATTTTAAATTTATGTTAGAATCTTCAAAAGTTGCTTCTGACTACGAGTCCTTAACAGACTTCGTGTTGCGAGATCAATTTTTGGCGTCTCTCCCGACGGAGATCCGCGCGTTCGTCAAGGTCGTCGGTGCCAGACCTTTAAAGAATGTACCGAAGAAGCGGATGTCTATGCTGCCAGCCATAATTTGTACCCCAAGGAGAATAGAAATTCTCATCACTTCCCATACCAGGAAAGAAGGAAGAATTTGCTCCCCTTCACAGGAAAGCCAAGGAAGTTTCCGGGCCCTTTAAAACCCCAAAACTTCTTTCCCTCAAACCAACAACGTAACCTCAAACCTCCCACTAAAATTTCTCCACCCTCACTCTTCCTGAAGCGACCGATAGTATGCTTCAGCCGCGGTGTACAAAACCACACGAGCTGGAATTGCCCCCCAAATTCCAGGTTTAAAAAGGGACCAGCCCAACAAATACACAAGATTTAGGCCACACCCACTTTCCCGGTGGTGCAGCCACAAGGATCAACTTCTCCCCCTCCGTCAGGGCAGCAGGTAAATTTTATTTTTGATAAAAGTTTCCCGGAAACTTTAAAATTTGAGGAGGGCAGCTTGAACGGCTGCCGAGTATCTAGCCTCGTCAGGGACACAGGGTGCAGTTGTTTCATCGTGTCCGACGAGCTCCTCCCCCCAGTGGACCCTAACCACGAAAATTTGCGGTAGTACATGACTACCTTGGGCGGGCAAACCGATTCGTCGTTGTTAAATGTTACCTACAGTGTCAGTATTTTGATGGCTGGGCTGAAGTCATTTCAGCACCTATAAATCTTTGTTCAGTACTGATCGGGCAGAGCCATCAAGTAAGCTCCGAACCTGTGTCCCTGGCCACCCTTACTTGAGCCCGAGCGAAGAAGGACAGACAGGAGCCCGTCCCTCTCAAAACTCCAATACCGTCCGAATTCTCGGAGATGCTTAACCAGGATTTTAGATCTGCACAAAGGGAGTGTGAGACACTAAAACCCTTATGGGATAAGGCCCAAATAAATGACAAGGAGACTGTCCGTGGAGCCAAAATAATAAATTATCTGGAGCAAGGTGGTCTACTCTACCGATCCATCGAGGACAGTCATAACGCCGTTACAACCGCCTTATGCCTTTCACGATCACATGTACCTATAGTGCTAAAAATAGCTCATCACAGTATCTTTTCCGGTCACTTTAGCCATTCCAAAACGGCGCAGCGTATCTTTAAATATTTTTACTTGCAGGGGGCTGCAGCTGACATCTCAAAGCATTGTCAATCATGCGATATGTGTCAAAAGACGTCCAGCTAAGGGGCTTCCTTAGAAAGGGGACCAGTCATCACTGAACCCTTCTCCCGAGTGTCCACCGACCTGGTTGGCCCTATCCACCCCCCTTCGAGTGAAGGATACAGCTAGATTTTTACTTTATTGGATTTTGCTAGCCGTTTCCAGGAGGCAGTCCCCCTTCCCCAAATTGATAGTATTTCTTGCGCCGAGGCCTTCATTTCCATCTTTTCAAGGGTAGGCGTCCCTAAGGAAATACTCTCAGACAGAGGACGGCAATTCACCTCCGAGTTGATGGAGTACGTAGGGAAGCTGCTCATGGTAAAGCCCCTTTTTACCACACACTTCCTGCCGCAGACAAAACGGAATGTTGGAAAAATTAAACGGAAATCTAAAATCAATTATTAAGAAAATTTGTGACAAGCAGCCCCGCGAATGTCACCGATATCTCCAAATAGCCCTATTCGCCTATCGAGAAATTCCTCATCGCACATTAGGCTTCGCACCGTTCGAGCTCCCTTATGGACGTAATGTACGTGTCCACTCAGCATTTTGAAAGAGTTGCTAACCAAGCCCCAACTTGACTAAGAACTACAGTCATCATACGCCTACGTCTTGGATCTACGCCAGAGGCTCAAAAAATGCGCGAACATCGCTTATGAAAATGCTGACGTCAATTTGGACGAATATAAACCTATTTTGATGTCAGGTCGGAAGATAGGAAATTTAAGCCCGGTGATGAGGTACTCCTGCTCCTTCCCAACGCGAGTAATAAATTACTGAGCCAATGGAAAGGTCCGTACTCGGTCTGCAAGGTACGAGGACTGGTAGATTACCTCATTGGTATCCCAGCAGGCGATAAACTCTACCACGTTAACATATTAAAGAAATACCACCGACGCGCCCATGAAGATACGTTCGTAGCACTGGACGAAAGATCAAAGCTTGAAGAGGATTATCCCGCGGAGTCCCTTAATGTCATTCAGACAGTGTGCATTAAAGTTGATCCTGATTACCCTTTTTTCTACCGACCAGGGGTAGTCTTTTGAACCCTCTGACCTGGATATCGACGCGGGGATGACATCACATCAAAAGAATCAGCTACAACAATTAGTATTTCAGTTCGACGAGGTTATTTCGGAGAAGCCTGGATGCACTACTAGATTCTAGCATGACATTAAATTGACGACCTTGGAACCCGTCCGTTCAAAACCCCATCCCACGCTGATTCATTTACGCCAAGCTTTTAACGCCGAAGTAGATAATTCGATTAGTTTAGACATAATAGAACCTTCCACCTCTCCTTTAATGCTCCCCAATCGTCATGGTCAAGAAACCTGTTGCTCTTATCGGATGTGCATAGACTTCCGGAAGTTAAATTCAGTAACTGTGTTCGACGCCGTTGGTAGATCAAAACCTCCACCTTTTTGAAGAGACTAATTTCATCTCAGAACTTGATTTATGGAAAACATATTACCAAATTCCCCTCTGGCATGATGTGAAAGCATATACCGCCTTTGCTACTGAGAAGGTCTTACAACAAATTAAGCGCCTCCCATTTGGTCTCGTGACCGCTTGCAGTAACTATAACCATCTCATGAGAATGTTGTTAGATGGAATTCTGAATGTCTCCTTTTACTTTGATAACGTCTACGTCGCTACTTGTAAATGGAGTTAACATCTAACTACCCAACTAGCTCTCTTCAAAAGATTGCGAAAAAATGGCCTTACCATTGGCGCCAGCAAATGCCATTTTGCCCACCAAACCATAAAATACTTGGGTTTTAAAATAGGACAAATCTAGCTAGGTCCACAGGAGGACAATATTAAGGCAATCGCCGACATGCCCCTTCTGAATACTAAGAAACATTTAAGATCATTCCTAAGATCAGCTTCTTACTATCGGCGATTTGTCCCAAATTTCACCGCAATGTAAACGCCCCGCAGCACCCTCTTAAAAAAGAATTTCTCCGATCGCATTTTAACCAGTTCTTGAGTAAGCATATTTCTGCCCCCATTTTAAAGTTGCCCAACCCGGAAAAACCCCTTGGGATTAGAACCGACGTGAGCAACGAGGGCATTGAGGGTGTACTCCTTCAATATGAGGATGACAGAATGAGTCATCCGGTTGCATACGCTAGTCGCCAGCCATTACCCCGCGAAAAGAAATATGCTACTATAGAGAAGAAAGACTTAGCTATCATTTCGGATATTCAAAAATTTAAAATGTATTTAATAGGAAAAGAATTTCGGATAAACACTGACCATTGCCCGCTGGCCTAGATTCTGAATATACCCCACTCCAACGGCCGAATTATGCGCTGGAGTATACTCTCGAGAAAGTATCAATTTAAAATTAATTATATAAAAGGTTCCGTTAATCAGGTCGCTGACGCACTCAGAAGGAATGATTTACCGAATAGTGCAGATTAATTTATAATTCGTAGGATTTGGATTTCCAAGTATATATGTGTATGCTATCTTGTACGACTAAATTGGATTCTTATGTAATATAATTAGTTTAATTGAATGTAAATGTCAGAATTTCGTGGCCCAATGTCTATTTTTTTCTTTCTTATGTTCGTAAATTGGGACCCATTAATCTACTCATGAACTATTTTGTCCCCTATGTTTTTTTTTTTTTTTTCTGGTATTAACCTTTTTGTAAACACTCAAAATTAGCAATTTTCGCATTCTTTCATGAATTTTATCTTATTCTATTGTTCCCCAATGTCTCTTTTATGGCTAAGATTGTATTAAGCGTTGGTTTTCCTTATAGTCAAATAATCAACATAATAATAGGTATTGATGTAAATGTTTTTTTTTTTGTTTTTTTAAGGAGCTATCTGCCGACTGCCGACTAAGGTATAAGTTGCCGTAAACAAACAGCCTAGTTCTAGGCTACTTTAAAAAATTGAACAGAAAACAATAAAAAGAAATAAGAATAACAAAGCAATAACAAAAATAATAACAAAAACAACAACAATTAAACCGGGTTAAATGAAATGGAGAAGGCCGGCCTCTCCCCAAAAGTCAATAAGTCCACTAGTCAAAGTACACGCACTCGTCCCGAGTACAAGGGACAGGCGGTAGCGACCCCGCCCATCCCGGTACCGGGACAGGTGTCGTGCGCGAAGATCACCCAGACTGGGACATTCGACAAGAATGTGCCGAACAGTCTGGTGGACGACGCAGTCGGTGCAATAGGGCGCAGGCGAGCGCTCCATCAAATATCGATGCGTCATACGAGTGTGGCCGATTCGGAGACGACAGAAAGCAACCTGAAGCCACCGCAGCATTGGGGGATAGGTCCATGGGAACAGTCGCGGTGCAATGGCACGCAACTTTATGTTTCCTTTGACCATCTCCCATCTTCTTTGCCAAGCAGTCCGAAGAGCTGCCCGTATTCCTGCCATGAAGTCAGTGTGAGGAAGAGCGAAACGCTGGTCCGGTCGCAGAGTCCTCGCGGACTCTTTAGGACCCTCAGCGGCGTGCTCATTTCCCGCAATTCCTACATGTCCAGGAACCCAGCAGAAGATAATCTCGACATCTGCCCGGCTCACCAAAACCGTGGCGTCACGGATTCCGCGAACCAGGGGATGCCGAGATTCCAATGCCCCGAGAACACTCAGGGCGCTTTGTGAGTCGCTATAGATCACAATCCGGTCTCCGAACCGGGCACGTCGCGTAATCTCCCGTACCAAGTGGTGTATTGCCACCAGCTCGGCCACGAAGACAGACGCAGCGCCTGGGAGATCCCCGCTGATTTCAAACAGAGGGGATACGGCGTGGAAGCCGACCCCCTCTTGGGACTTGGAGCCATCCGTATACACTAGCACGGTACCAGCGTGACACGATGTGTGCTCCAAAAAGGTCGAACGCAATACTCCCGGCGCAGTACAAGCTTTGGGAGCAGAGGCGCGGCGACAAATAGCCAAATGTGTTACCCTCCAGGGTGGCGTCCTGGGCAGAACCAGGGGCGCTACCGGCCCGAGAGCTATATCTACCTCTCGAAAAAGTTTCCTGGCCCTAAACCCAAAGGGATTAGGGTATGACTGGCGTCTCTTGGCGGCATAGGCACCATCGAGATCAGCTGCGGATGCAGTGAGAGCTGTTGGCGATTGAGGGAGGCGCCGGGCTCGCGCGTACAGGCGAGTGATGCACTGCACGTGGCGCAGAGCGAGTGGCATCTCCCCAGCATCGACTGACAGGCTCTCAATGGGGGAAGTGCGGAAGGCACCGGTCGCAAGGCGAAGGCCGGTGTGTGTGGATTGAATCCACCTTCCGCAATAAATGCTCGGCTGCGGATGCATAAAACTCGCATCCGTAGTCGAGCTTCGAGCAAACAAAGGTTCGATAAAAAATTAAGGGAGTAGCCCTATCAGCGCCCCAAGCGCTGAACGTCACGGAACGGAGAATGTCCATGGCGTGGGTACAAGAGACCCTAAGGCTGCGAATATGGGCCCCCTCAGGTGAGGCGTCGGTCGAATACAAGACCAAGGAAACGGTGCGACTCAACCAAATCCAGGCGCACCCCATCAAGAAACAAATCTGGGTTGGGGTGAAGCTGTGGATGGCGGCAGAAGTGCACCACCTTGGTCTTGGCCAAAGAAAACCGAAACCTGTGCGCTTCAGCATAGCCAGAGACGCGGTTCAATGCCTGTTGGAGTCGACGCTCCAGAGTTAGCATCTGGGCCGCGCCAAAAGAGATCGGAAGTTCATCCACGTAGAGCGTAGCGAGAACATCTTCCGGCAGCACCGAGGTGGTGCCGTTGATGCTCAGGGCAAAGATTGTGACACTGAGGACACTTCCCTGCGGGACACCCTCTTCCTGCTCCTTTGGGCCGGGAGGGCTCCCCCCAACTGTACGCGGAATCGACGATCTCGCAAAAATTCAAATATAAACATTGGGAGGCGTCCACTCGCCCCCATCGTGTGGAAAGTCTCCATGATACCGTATCGCCATGCGGTATCATAGGCCTTCTCCAGATCAAAAAACACCGTGGCGTAGTGCTGTCTACAAAGGAAAGCCTCGCAGACGGCATTTTCCAGTCGGAGCAGAGCATCCGACGTGGAGTGGAACTTACGGAAGCCGCACTGTGCAGAAGACAGATGGCCTCAGCTGTCCAGGAAAAAGGCTAATCTAACATTTACCAATTTCTCCATCAACTTGCACACGCAAGAGGTTAGAGAGATTGGGCGGAAACCGGTCGGAGTAGAGTGATCTCTTCCCGGCTTGCGAAAGGCGACCACAGTAGTGATTCGCCAGGAGTCTGGGAGAATACCTTCCAACCAGATCCTGTTGAACAAATCTAACAGAAAGGCCATGCCTCGCTCACCCAGGTGTCGAAGCATGGCGTACGGGACATCGTCCGGACCATGGGTGGTGTCCGCGCACGAAGCGAGAGCGGAACGCAACTCACTCACAGTAAACTTGTCGTTGAAGGGTTCTCCGCCTCTGGAGGTTAAGTCCAGCCGGTGGCCTTCCGCGACATTACGACGTGCATTGAATGCTGGCGGAGCAGCATCACGGCTAGAGAATGCGGAAAAAGCGGTCGCGAAGGATTCCGCCACGGATGCGGGGTCCGAGATTGCGGTTATATTCTCCTGGAGAACGGGAGGAGGGTCTTGCAAGAACTTGCCCCGAATCCTTTTGACTCGCTTCCACACCTCAGCTAAAGGGGTCTTCCCGTTAAGTGAAGACACGTATGCCCGCCAAGAAGAGCGATGGGTGTGTTTCGAAATTTACCGGAACCTAGCCCTAGCCCGACGAAATTCAGCGACAGTGAAATCGTTTGGGCGGCGCTTATAGCGCATGTAGGCATAACGCTTCTGTTTGAGGGCCGTCTCACACTCGGCCGACGACCATGGGAGTGGTCGGAATGCAAAACGGCCAGACGTCCTAGGAATAGTATTCAGGCTTACAGCGATAAGGGTTGCCGAAGAAGAACTCAACGGCCTCATCTACCGACCTAAACTCCTCGACTGAGATAGAGAATTCAGTCATTTCCTGAAATGCAGGCCACCGCGCCCGCGCCAAGCACCACCGAGGTGGTCTCTCAGGCGGCAGTTGCCCTGAAAATGATATTTGAATGGGAAAGTGATCACTACCATGGAGGTCATCAACCACTCTCCAATCAAAATCAGGCTGTGCATCCGAAGAGCACAAAGATAGGTCAAGGCAAGAAAGTGAAGCGGTTCTCGGGAAGTGATGCGTAAACTCATCCACGTTTAGGACACCCATCTTAAGCTCTTCGATCAGATCAGCAAGGACTTGTCCCCTGGGATGTATGGAGTAATCTCCCCAGAGAGGATGCCTGCCGTTCAGATCTCCGAGCAAGAGATAGGGCCTCGGCAACCGTGCCACGACGCGGCGAAAGTCCCCCGCATCGAAGTCAGCTGACGGTGGAATGTACGCAGAAATGATAGTATACCTCCTATCCAGGTGCAGCTGCACACTTCCCGGGGGCAGAACCCTGGGCGCTCTTTGCCGGACAAAGCGCTGAAGGCGCTGTCGCCTTCGAGGACTTATTGGGGGAGGTTGGGCTCGCCATGCGAGTATTTTCCTCCCTCCGCCTCGAAACCTTAGGCGGGCGTTGCGGCTTAAGAGGCGGGGGGCCCTCTTTTCGAGGAACCACCGTCTCCGAGCCACTCGCTCCACCTCGGGGTGTGGGCGAAAGGGCCGAAGCTCCTTTGTTGCTGTCCTTCTTTCGGGGAACAGCTTTAGGAACCCCGAAAGATAGCCTAGCGACCATCTTCAGGAGTGTTGCCTCCTGTGAGTCTAACGACTCGGTGGAGGCGCGTGGCCGTTTCACCTTACGGGAAACGTTCACGCTGGGGGAAGAGGGGGGAGCCCTGGTTTTAGCCGGGGCAGGGTATGAACCCTTTTTGTTTCCAGCTTTACCAGGGGAGCGCCTAGTTTGGGTAGAGCCCGTAGAAGGGCTCCGAATAGGCGCGGAAACAACCGTGCTTGTTAGCCTAGATGGGCTAGAAGCAGAGGGTGCCTTTCTAACTATTAAGGCATATGACGTCGCAGGCAAAGCCGGGCGCGCCAGGACCAAGTTATTTGCTTCGCGGATCCTGGGCCTGAACAGCCAGGATTTCTTTCTCAAGGAGATATGCACCACATTGCTTCGACGAAGCAGGGTGCGGCTCTATGCAATTGACACACTTGGCCACACACGATTTGGACTTATCGTGTGCGACCTTGGGGGCAATTTACACATACTTCGGGTGACCCTGACTTTGCACGTCCACATGAGCGATTCGTATGGCCGAAGCGGTGACAGTAATAGCACCGCCGCGGCAGTGGCGCGAATGCCTTCACGCGGTAGCGGTACCAACCGGCACGCACCGACTCAGGGAGCTTGTCACAGTCGAACGTAACGAAGAGTGTAGGGGCGGGTCTCGAGGCCCCTCTCTGTTTTCTCATGACACGTTAGACCTTGACCGCCCCATGCTCGGCTAGCTCTAGGGTGATGTCCTCAATGAAGTAGTCAACGAGTTCCCTTGCATAAACTACTTCTTTCACAAAGTTCATGGTAGAGTGCGGCGTTACACTCACCGGGGTGCCATGAAGTGTCAAAAGAGCACTTATATTGGCCGCCTCAGTGGGATTTGCCGCAATCTCCAGAAGGCTCCCGTCCGAGAAACGGGTTACCTTCGGCTCTCTACCAATTGCACTAGCTACTCCTCTCCTCTAAAGGATCATGTTGCCCCTTGGACAACATGCTGCCATCAGTGGAGCGAATAACGAAAAAGCGTTTGAAGCCAGCGGGCTCGAAAACGCCAGGTAACCTCTGAATGAGGGGCCCCGATGTCATCGAGGCTTCTCCCTGTGCACCTTTGGTCTTTGTCATCGTCAGGAGCTCCTTAGCCGGGGGGGCAGAGGGGCAGGGTGTGCCGATCTTGGCTTGGTCGCTTACCAAAGTGGCAGCAGACCCATCCGTCCCCGTAGCACCCCCGGATGGAAAGGAGCCCCGAGTCCTTCTTGTCTTTTTGGTCTTTTTCGTCCTTTTATTTTTTGGAGAGGAGGGCGGGGAATGAACCCGCTTCTCACCTCCGCCGGCAGAAGCCCTCATGCCAGATGGGCCGACCTCAGACAGGTCCTTCTTCGAAATGGAAAAGGTCCTGGCAGTCGTGGGGGCACCTGTCGGAGGAGATCCCTCCCCTCCTTGTATTGCCTCGGAGCCCTCAGCCGTTTGAGGGGGACCTTGCATAGGGGCGGACTTGGGTTCGGTGCTTGGCACCGAGCACGGATTTCCCCACATAGAAGGCCCTACCCTCTGAGGCTGGGTCTCCTCAAGGACCATGTCTATCACAGGAGGGGCCTCCAGTTAGGCAACCCCTCCCAGGACATCGCAGGTCTCCTTGGCAGCGTGTGGGGAGGCACAAGCCTTAACCCCGGCAAGGTTTAATATCTTTGCCAGCAGGTCTTTTGAGGGAAGCGACCGAAGGAGCCTGGCTTCGCTCTCCCCCCTAAATGGGGTTTGCCTTACAGAGCCGCTTACACGAGGGGCGGTCGGCAATGGGCTGCCTGCTGGCTTTCTTGGCAGTCCCCTTAGAAAGAAAAGGAGGCACTGCCGCTGGAAATAGAGAGGTGCCCGAAAGCACCTCCAGAGAAGGGAGTGAGGACGAGTCTTCTACACCCGTAGGCGTAGGAGAGGAGTAAGCCTCCTCTCCGGTTAAAAAGGTATGGATGGTCTCCTGCGCAAGCAAAAGGGGGGGGGACCTTCATTTTTTGGTGGAGCTGCCCGAGGGGGGCTCCTTTGATGTTCTTGGGGAAGTTGGGGTTTTTTTTTTGATACTCATCATTGGGCATGGTGACCCTCTTATTTACACGGGACGCAACAGCTCACCACCTCTTACAGTTGCCCGCACTGCAAGAGGTGCTTGCAGGCCCGGCAGAGCCAGGCGCCGCTATTTGGGACCACCCCTCCCGCCTGGTGGCCTGGCAGTCCATCGGCATGGCGGCTCCACCTTAGACACGGGGTAAAAAAGATAGATTTTGAAGAGGAGAGGAAAAGGGATGTGAGGAAGGTATGGGTGGGGATGGACCCGGTTTTTAAAAACCCACCACCCAAGACCGGAGCTCAGGGGTTAGGGAACATTGTCTCTACCCCCCTCAGCCTCGATCCAGGACGGTTGGCCGAGAAGAAGGTCAGCATTTACCCAGTGAAATTAGAGGCTGACCAGAGAAAGTTGTGGGAGAGGCTGCATGAAAAGAGAGGAAACAAATGTTTTGAAGGAAGGAAAAGAGGCTAAGCTAAAGCCACACGGGGTGCTGAGTCTCGTCAGCACGGCGGCCAGGATGGCAAATCACCGTGCCCCTTACGGGGGGGAACGGGACGAGACGAGCCTCCGCAGCTCCTCCCAGTTGGCCCGAAGTCCACGCCAATTCCATTGAAGGAATATGCCCTCCAGGCCTAGCTCGGAGGAGACGCGGGGGCCCTCCTCGAATTGAAGACCCTCACGAAAATGGCCGTACGCTTCCCGGGGGCAGAACCCCGGGCGTCTTGGCCGGACAAAGCGCTGAATGCACTGTTGCCTTCGAGGACTTATTGAGGGAGGTTGGGCTCGCCATGCGAGTCTTTTCCTCCCTCCGCCTCGTAACCTTAGGCGGGCGTTGCGGCTTCGGAGGCGGGGGGGGCCCTCCTTTCGAGGAACCACCGTCTCCGAGCCACTCGCTCGACCTCGGGGCGTGGGCGAAGGGGCCGAAGCTCCTTTGTTGCTGTTCTCCTTTCGGGGAACAGCTTTAGGAACCCCGAAAGATGGCCTAGCGACCATCTTCAGGGGTGTTGCCTCCTGTGAGTATCACGACTTGGTGGAGGCGCGTGGCCGTTTCGCCTTACGGGAAACGGTCACGCTGGGGGAAGAGGGGGGAGCCCTGGTTTTAGCCAGGGCAGGGTATGAACCCTTCTTTCCGCCAGCTATACCAGGGAAGCGCCCAGGTTTGGTAGAGTTCTCAGAAGGCCTCCGAATGGGCGCGGAAACAACCGTGCTCGTTAGCCTGGATGGGCCAGGAGCAGAGGGTATCTTTCTAACTATTAAGGCATATGACGTCCAGGCAGAGCCGGGCGCGCCTGGACCAAGTCATTTGCCTCGCGGAATGAGAGTCGATCCTGGGCCTGAACGGCCAGGATTTCTTTCTTAAGGAGATATGCACCACATTGCTTCGAAGAAGCAGGGTGCGGCTCTCCACAATTGACACACTTGGCCACACACGATTTGGACATATCGTGTGCGACCTTGTAGCAATTTACACATACTTCGGGTGACCCCGACTTTGCACGTCTACATGAGCGATTCGTATGGCCGAAGCGGTGGCAGTAATAGCACCGCCATGGCAGTGGCACGAATGCCTTCACGCGGTAGTGGCACCGACCGGCACGCACCGACTCAGGGAGCTTGTCACAGTCGAACGTATCGAAGAGTGTAGGGGTGGGTCTCGAGGCCCCTCCCTGTTTCCTCATCACACGTTCGAACTTGACCGCCCCATGCTCGGCCAGCTCTAGGGTGATGTCCTCAATGGAGTAGTCAACGAGTTCCCTTGCATAAACTACTTCTTTCACAAAGTTCATGGTAGAGTGCGGCGTCACACTCACCGGGGTGCCATGAAGTGTCAAAAGAGCACTTATCTTGGCCGCCTCAGTGGGATTTGCCGCATTCTCCAGAAGACTCCCGTCCGAGAAACGGGTTACCTTCGGCTCTCTACCAATTGCACTAGCTACTCCTCTCCTCTAAAGGATCATGTTGCCCCTTGGACAACATGCTGCCATCAGTGGAGCGAATAACGAAAAAGCGTTTGAAGCCAGCGGGCGCGAAAACGCCAGGTAACCTCTGAATGAGGGGCCCCGATGTCATCGAGGCTTCTTCCTGTGCACTTTTGGTCTTTGTCATCGTCAGGAGCTCCGTAGCCGGGGGGGGGGCAGAGGGGCAGGGTGTGCCGATCTTGGCTTGGTCGCTTACCAAAGTGGCAGCAGACCCATCCGTCCCTGTAGCCTCCGTGGATGGAAAGGAGCCCCGAGTCTTCTTCGTCTTTTTGGTCTTTTTCGTCCTTTTCTTTTTTGGAGGGGAGGGCGGGGAATGAACCCGCTTCTCACCCTCGCCGGTAGAAGCCCCTAGGCCAGATAGCCAGATGGACCGGCCTCAGTCAGGTCCTTCTCCGAAATGGAGAAGGTCCTGGTGGTCGCAGGGGCATCATCCGGAGGAGATCCCTCCCCTCCTTGTACTGCCTAAGAATCCACAGCCGTTTGATGAGGACCTTGCATAGGGGCGGATTCGGGTTCGGTGCTTGGCGCCGAGCCCGGATTCCCTCCCATGGAAGGTCCTACCCTCTGAGGCTGCTTTTCCTCAAGGACCATGTCTATCACAGGAGGGGCCTCTAGTTGGCCATCCCCTCCCAGGACATCGCAGGTCCCCTTGGCAGTGTCGCTAGTCTTGTGTGGGGAGGCACAGGCCTTGACCCCAGAGGGGTTTAAAATTCTTGCCAGCAGGTCTTTTGAGGGAAGCGACCGAAGGGGCCTGGCTTCCCTCTCCCCCCTAAGGGGGTTTGCCCTACCGAGCCGCTTTAATGTGGAGCGGCTGGCTAAGGGCTGCCTGCTGGCTTTCTTGGCAGTCCCCTTGGAAAGAAAAGAGGGGACTGCCGCTGGGAAAAGGGAGGTGCCCGAAAGCACCTCCCGAGAAGGGGGTGAGGGAGAGTCCCCTGCACCCGTAGGTGAAGGAGAGGAGTAAGCCTCCTCTCCGGTTAGAGAAATATGGAAGGTCCCCTGTGCAAGCACAGGGGGGGGGGACCTCCATTTATTTGCTAGAGCTGCCCGAGGGTGGCTCCGTCGATGGAACAGGGGAAGTTGAGGGTTGGGTTTGTTTTTTTTTATCTTCATCATTGGGCATGGTGACCCTTTTTTAAACACGGGATGCAATCCCGCACACCTCTCGCAGTAGCCCGCACTGCGAGAGGTGCTTACAAGCCCGGCAGAGCCAGGCGCTGCCATTTGGGACCACCCCTCCCGCCTGGTGGCCTGGCAGTTTATCGGCATGGCGGCTCCACCTTAGACACGGCGTAAAAAATATAGATTGTGAAGAGGAGAGGAAAAGGGATGTGTGGAGGGTATGGGTGGGGATGAAGCAGGTTGTTAAAAACCAGCCACCCCAGACCGGAGCTCAGGGGTTAGGGAACTTTGTCCCCCACCCCCTCAGCCCCGATGCGGGACGGTTGGCTGAAAGGAAGGTCAGCATCTACCCTGTGAAATTATTGGCTGACCAGAGAAAGTTGTGGGAGAGGTTCTGTGAAAAGAGAGGAAACAAGTATTTTGAAGGAAGGAAGAGAGTCTAAGCTGGGGCCGGACGGAGCGCTGGATCCCGTCAGCACGGCGGCCAGGATGGCAAATCGCCGCGCCCCTTACGGGGGGGAGCACTCGAAAAAACAAACTAAATTTTATTAATTATGATTGAAAAATAATTGTTATTTTACGCAAAGTAAACGTGGTTTGGCTTATATAAGTCTTTTATAAATAGTAAAGCTACATTTATGTAAGTGAGGCTAACTAAAATTACGTTTAGATAAGGTACGGGAATTAATGATAACAAGTTTAACTGCATAAGGAATAAAAATTTACTCCCAAGGAATGGTCCATTATGCACTTCACTAAAGAACAACGAATAATTTGGATGACAATTTTGCTAGAGACCAAAATTATTAAACAGGTAAAGGATTTGTTTATGTTACATTTTTATAATTATCAGTCTCCTACAATATCTTCCATTTTCATCAAAGTTCAGAAGTAGAGACAAACCAAGTTCAATCTGTTCCGTGCAAGACAGTAGGAACGGAAAAAAATACTGAAGCTGATAAAATAAAACTTTTATAAACCCTAATTTACCTGCCAATAGGAATGGAATGAAATTGTTTTAATCGTCATTTAATATTTTTTGTTTAACTTGACTTGAAATTAGCATCCTCATAAGATGCACCTCTGGCATCATCTTTACTGATTTCTCTCGGCCATAGAAATTTGGGTTCCTGCTCCAGTTAGACTCGCCTCGCTTCGTTATCGTCCTAGAAGTTTAGCGAAAGATGCCGGTTGAAGATTCGTTCGTCCGTGAGATACCCCATTAGGTTTCTTATTCTTCGTGAATCTCTCTCCCTCTTTGACTGACATGCACTCTATGGTGCTAATGGATTCGGTCAAATCACTTTCGCAGGAAAGGTGTTTGCCTTCATATATGACCATAAAAACAAGAGACTTGCATTCCCTTTACCCCAGTGAGTACGAATCCTAAATAACATACTTCCCACTCCAGACCTTCCCCCAGCTCACTTCTTCTTTCACTTGTCCCCTGCACCTGCTCTTCCAATCCTCTCTGCCTCACTGCTCTTTCCACTCTCCCCACCACCGTATCCACTGCGTCCTTCCTATTCAACTCACTACTCCTTATTCCTTACCACAAACCCCACAAACCCCACAACCTCCCAACAACAGACTTCCACATTGCAGCTACCACACATATCTAACTCCAGAGGTGCCACACTTTGGATCAGCGAGGTTAGTTAAGCGCTGTATATGCCACTCCCTTACAAGCAAGCAAGACGACTTTTCATAGCCTGCAAGATATATACAACCTCAGGCTCTATCTGAGTGACCAACAACTACAGCCCACCGCGACACCAACTATACATAGACATCCCATTCCAGGCTCAATCTACCAATAATTTACCTGGTTTCTTTGCGTGCATCTTAAACTTTTACCATCTCACACTACTTCCAAACACCACAAATGATGCGGAAAGGTAACTGACAGGTGCATTACAGCGTTTCCGCTGCAAATACATGGTCTTCCCTAATGACCATGCCAAACGATTTCACACCTACATTGCCCCAGGGTACAACGTACTCTCCGACCACATTCCTATTTATATTTATATATATATATATATATATATATATATATATATATATATATCATAATCTTATCCTTTCCTTTTCAGGCGGCGCGTAAAGAGAATGCTGAACATAGACCCACCTAAATTTACAATGTCTAATACAAAGCTCGTACATACATAGACTAATGATACTTCACACATTTAGCTTCCACGGGATAGGGCGAAAATACACACACACACATCGCACCCAAACCACACGCACAAGAGCACTTCCAGGAAGTCCAGGATTGATAGTAACCCCACGATATTGAAAGTGGATCATCCCCCTTTACGAATGAAGGTGCTAGATAAGACTACTTAATACCTTAACCACTCAAATCTTCGTCGCAGAAACTAAACACTACGTCAAAATAACACTTAAACGCGCCTCCGGCCTCTCTATCTCTATAATCTATTAACCACAGAAGCAATTTCTCTTCATTTACACACCTATTCCTCGCATCACTCGACTTAGGCTACTTTACCTTACCATTTTAAATCTCACACAAAATACTTCTACAAAATTAAAACAAAGACCTAAATCCCCCCCTAAAATTATAGACCTATTGTTCTGTTTAAGAACCGAGGAAATATATTGAATATATGTAAGTTAACAAACATCTCCGGCATTTTTCGAAGAAAATGGACTGGTTCTCCCTCTACTAATATGGTTTCATTAGGGGCCTGTCAACTTAAGCTGTTTTGACCATCGTTCAATATATAATACGAAAAGCTTGACAAGCAGAACAGAAACACTCTCCCCCATTAAGGACATAGAGAAGGCCTTTGAACAGGAATGGCATAAGGACTTCGTTTGAAACTAGTCAGCAACACGCAGTTCTCTCTCTCTCTCTCTCTGCATCAGAATGTTTCTCTCTCACTACCTTACAGAATGAAGGTGTAATATTAAATATAAGAACAAAACATCGCACCCATTTTCACCACAATTAGGCGTACTTCAAGGAAAGTTAATGGCAACCACACTATAATTAATGTAAATAATCGACATCCCACGCTCACTCAAAAGCTGCAGACGCACAAACACATTGTCCGATTCCGACGATGAGACCATTCGCTTCTGCGGCCAAGGGTCACACGCAACGAACAAATAATCATGAACGAGGGACAGAGTATGTGGCTTAGTGTCTTATGCCTAGGTATCCTCAAAGGTAGAGGTGACATTTCATGCATAAATGATCACTACATGGACAATATACAGATACAGAGACATACGCGCGACCCAAAACCACCCAGACCCAACTAAACTTGTATACACACCTCACATAAAAATTCTGGTCCCTAAGATTCTACATACAACAAAATTATTACAAGGAAATGCCAAAAACCCAAGGATGCTGCGCAGGTTATATCAAACCAGACGTAAACTTCAACTACAGATATTAAAACACCAGCAGACCACTAATCACATACTCTCTTAATAACACTCCTATCTTGATTCGCACCTGACAGAAGAAAACACATTTCATTCAGAACTCCGCCTGAAACGATCGTGTCGCTCACCTTTGTACACACAAATTGCCACATTATGTGATCATGACAAACTAACACCACTCGACTCGTACACCAATACCCGCTTAAGAAGAGAGTTGAGGAAGCTTGCAAGAGATCAGCACCGTCGACCACCTACAGCCAATAACTATTTCTCCTTCTCCACCCTCCCTATCCTCTCTCTGCCCTTTATAAAATAAAATACCATTAACTATATACACAAACATACCACATATCGTAGTCTAGCAACCAAGGTTTAAACTTTTTTGATTCCCTATAAATCATTTTCCGAACCGTTTCCACCCTGGCTACATGATCCTTTGTGGTCTTAAACAGTGATCTCTTTCTGTGTTTTCTATTCACATTCATTAATTGAGTCATTTATTGATCGAAATTTAACTTCAATAGGCTTTGATGCTCCAATATAAATTGTTTATTATTACCTTTACTTTCAATACAATTACTGATCTATCGTCGTGGAATTATAAAGTCTTGAAAACTTTTCAATTTTCTAAAGTACCATTTGAGAATATACAGCCAATTAAAGGGAACACGAACCCCAGCTTTCTTTTTTCTTAATAAACTTCACCCGTAAATTATTTTCTCTAATCCAATACTTTATATTTTAAGAACATGATTTTGGGGAAGGATTGAATAATAATAGAATTTTTTTCTCTTAGTTTTTTTGCGACTTAGATATATTAAAAGTTTTTATTCAAGTTTATTTAAAGTTTGAATAAACAAATGGTGAAGCTCAGAAATAAATATGATTATCCAATATTTTGGGATGTTTTAAAAAGAGAAGAAATACAAATGGTGAAGTACAGAACATTTATTAAAATTTAGGCATGGCTGCTATTTTTTCGAATATTCGAAAGTTTTTCTTTAGATTTTCAGAACTCATTGTTTACTCATATACTTCCACATAACCGCATAAGGCTAGAATTTATTTTCAATTTTTCCTTCTGAACTTTTTGATGCGCTTCCTTTGTCCATGACTCATTGGCTCCGTTTCATCAGAGGTGTCATCATTCCCAACAACAATACTCCCCCCTTGACATAGGCAGATCCAGTTTATATCAGGGAAAGTGCAATAGTGTCCTTTTTCTTACCACTTTTCATTAGCGACAGTCCACAACAAGTTAACAATATAGAATGTGCAATCATACTATATACCGCATCTGGACGAGTGAGTACCTTTCCAGCACTATCTATCTGCAGTTGCCCCCATCTGCCTTGTCAAATGGCTGAAGAGAATCTGTGGCTATATTCCACACATATTTACTTCTTCATTCTTTACCACTTACACATCTCTCCTATGAAAATTCGTTTTAAATTAAAAGAAAGAAACCTCACCTGCTTTAATGCTAACATTTATTTTTAACATTTTACCTTCCTGAAAAAGTTGATGACATAAAGTAAAAATGAAATAAAAATAAAGTTTTGAGGCGCACGCCTGCCTTCACGTTTGTTTGAAAGAGTAGAAATGTCATAAAATCGTGAGTTAAAGTTTCTCTCTACTTCTCTTTCTCGTGATGCTTCAATTGGCGCATTTAACCTTCCACACATCGAAAGGTTCGGTTTCATTTCAAATTACTTTACAATGAATATTCTATGCAAAGTTTTTAAAACAATAAAATCACTTTTTTAAAGAACTCATAACGGCATATATTTATTTGCAGGATCTTAATTAACAAAATAATATATATTCGAAATTTGGATTTATTCGAAACCATTAAATAACATTTAAAAGTGTCTATAATATGAATTTATTAAAGATAAGGTAAGGTTTAAGACTATCATTTCCTTCGTAATTTATATAAACTGCATACAAAAAAGACAATATTTATTGTCTGAAAGAATCTCTAGTCATAAATATTTTACAAATTGCGTGAAATTTAGCACCTAGAGAGAATATTCACAGATTTAGTGAGTACTAAATTTTAAAAATGAACGCTTAATGAGTATAAAATTTGTCGTATATAAACTTATTTTAAGAGTGCCATTAAATTTCAGAAGTTTAACCAAACTGAATATTACTAATACAACAATAATAATAAAATAAAAAAAACAAGAACTAATTGTTTATTAAATAAAAACTATTGTTATACAAAACACTATAGTTTAAGACCGGAATTTTTTGCAGGATTTGAATAATATTGGATATTTTTCTACTCATAGTTCAATTTTGACCGAGATATATTTAAGTTTTATTCAAATTCATTCTAAGAGTTCCTTGAAAGTGAAAACAAATTTGGAAGTTCAGAAAAAAAATATATGATTATTGAATGCTTTGGAATTAAAAAAATATAAATTACATAGAGTGTAGTTCAGAAAATTGATCATAATTAAGCCAAGCTATTTATTTTATTTTAGATTTTCATACATTGGAAAGTTTTATCGAAGTTATTTCTAAAATAGATTTTCAATTTTAATCTTTATCAAGAGGAAATAGCTACTGGTCCCTAAAAACGAGTGAATCAAGGTGAAATTATTGGAGCAAATTTAGATAGAAATAAAAAAGAATCATGAGGATTGTTTTTTTCTGCATTTAAAAATAATTCCGATAGCAACTGTTTTTTCTGCCTATGAAATAAGCATCGGTTGGAAAAAATAGACTAAGAGTAACTTATTTGGAGACCAGGCAATTATATTAATTTTAAATAAAATCTAAACTAAATTTCCCCCCTTTCAAAATATCACGTTGCTAAAATATAGAGATATAGATATAGAAGATATATAAGCATTTTTTTCTGAACTGGACCATTTGTAATTCTTTGGGTTTTAAAAAATTCACAAAATTTCGATACTTATATTTATTTCAGAACTTCACTATTTTGGTTTTTGATATTCTAAAAGAATTATTAGAAATAATTTTGATAAAAGAAACTTAAGTCATGACCAAACTAACATTAAATTATTATCCAAATACTCAAAAAATTCCTCTTCTTAAATTAATGAGTTTAGTGATGATCATGATGATGATAAAGGAAGCGGCTTCGCCAATCCTGCTCAAAGGAATAACTTTCGGTTTGCAGGCAAACTTTGCAGTATTTAGCCTATGCCTAAGGTAAGGCTATTTAGTTTCCATTTATATATCTCGTCTTTAAATCAATTTTTGTACACAATATTTGTAAGTCTTATTCAATTCAAACCTTTCTCATCTTCATTCTTATATTCACGGAGTAAAAATAATAAGATGAGAAAAAATTTAAGGGATAAAAGCTTTTAAATATACGAAAAAACAGCCCGAAGCATAAATTTCGATCTCTAAATAAAGACTCAGGAAGAACTTTGATAAACCCATTCAATACATCCAATACGATCCCCTACAGCCTATCTGACTTAACCAACACTCCAATTAGTAAAAAAGTTTCCCGTTCATATGTCTTTAATATTTATTACTATTGGTCAATTATTTCCACATCGATGCTTAGTTCCAAGCCCTAAAAGCTCAAAAAATGTCTTATCGAAATCCTTTTTGAAAAGGCGAAAAACAATTCCATTGGTTCCTTTTTCTTTTTAATCTAAATTTTGTCCAGTAAGCTTTTTTTACGCATAATATTTATTGAGGTGAAAAGAGTGGATGGATGAATTCAAGAAAATCAAATGAGTTGAAACAATACTAATACCAATATCAGAAGAGAGACGTTAATGAGTGCGTTTATCTTAGTCAACTAGAAAACTTCCAACCAATACACAAGGGAATTTCATAAGAAATATCGTATGTAAAACAAAATTACGAAAGAGAGAAATTTAATAACAAAAGAAGAGTTAATTTATTGTCAATTATTGAATTAACCATTGAATATATAATTTTGTCTTGGTTCCGCAAAATGAGCTAGAAATAGTAATTCTATATTCATTAGTGGTTTAGCCCGAAGACTATTTAACTGCTAATGTTTCTTTATTGTCTCCCCTTTGTAACACTTCATAGGTTTCTGCAAATATTTACAAATTCAAAATCTACAAGAGCTGTTATTCTTCCCCTTCTATTTTTATGAGGCCAGATGGACTGAATGAATTTGGACAACAATCATACAGAGGTTCTTTGATTTCATTTAATGGCACCAATTTACTTCCTGGCTTTGAGGAACACGAAGGAAGAAACTCTGTTAATTAAGTAATTAAGCACTTTAATTTAAACTGCATTAGGATAGAGTAACCAACTCAACATTGCAAAGTCAAGACGAGTAAACTTATAATAAAAATGATGAATGGTATACCTACGCATCTAAATACTCTCCCTAAATTTTATATACTGAATTGAAGGACTTGTTGAAATCCATCTAAAACTCAGACAATTCTTGATTGAAGAAAGAAAACAAAATATTTTGTCTGACAACAAGTTAACACAAGGGAAAGTTATGGGCATTCTTTCCTTATTTATTGCTATTTACTCCTTGCAATTTGGTGAAATGATCAAAGAATGAAGATGCAACAGCCAGCTTACAAAGATTTATGGCAAAACTCTATTACCATTATGAAACTATCTTCGGCTCTTGGTCTTCTCTCGTAACCAGACTAATCGATTGTATTTTGGTCCTTGGAGGTTCCCACTTATCTAAGGTCCTCCCTCGCTCATGTTGCCCTCTCAATGACCCATTTTAATCTCGAAAGTACACTACTGTGTTTCCTGTGTCATCTTCCACTGTCATCTGCTTTTACTCTTCTATTTATTATCTCACTCGGGTTTTATTCTAAAAAATGGCATCGATAACATCACCATCTCAGCATTATCATTGTGATTTTCTTTACCATTCTTGCATTCATTTCTGCCAATTGCAAATCGTCTTATTTAACTGCGATCCATTTTTATTTCATTCCATTTGTTATATATCTCTCAACGAGCAGAGTCATTAGCTATATCACTCTTAACTGTCCTGCTGTACTTTTTGTCAATTCTATATTCCAAACTATTTAATTTCCTGCATTTCGAATGAGGTAATTTAAATCATCACTAATTTGACAAATAGCAAACGTGAGAAATTACCAATTCCCTAACATGAGGGGGAAATGATGTAGCAATAAAAGAGATAAATCGTATATGTATTACCTAATGCTTATTTAATTCCTTACCCAAGATAAGTAAATTTATGAAGGTTATATTACAATAAATAAACCATTAATACGCCATTGTATTATCTTTTACCTGATTATAATCGAACGATGGCTCGTTGTTTATATTTATATGATCGCGAAATCCGCTCCACTCCCAGATGGCAACGGGGATGTAATAAAGGGCATTATTTAGAACGAGAGACCTGGCATTAAAGAATTTAAGAGAATCAATTCTGATGAGGCAATGAAATGGCAAAGAGGGAAAAGTTTTAAACAAGTTGTGAAATTGTGTTCGAATTTTCAATTTTTTAATTAAGAATAGAGTGGAATGTATTTGATGAAAGGAAATAAAATTTAATGAGGAATCAAATTAGAGTAACCATCAAATTATTCTTTATTTCTATGATATTCCTTTTGTCAGAGGTATAATCGGGCTTCGAATGATATGAAAATAATAAAACTTCTAGGGCAGATTAACGGGAGAACTACCGAAAAGCAAAAGGCCCATTTGAAAAGAGTAAATCATCGAAAAGAAGCGAGATTCCATACAATTACTTCCTTTCCCCACGATCCGAAGAATAGTGGTTTAATCCACTTGACAATCATTGAGCCCACAAAATATTCAATATAAACCGAGCTCATACACCAATGGCTTCTCACTCCACAGGCTTCGACTAACCCTACCACTAATACCATATTCTTCTCGCAAAAAACGAAAGTTAATTGTGTTTAAATAAGAAGGGGCAAATAGATTAGAAAAAATAAAGATTAATAGGAAGAGTAAATATAGTAGTAGCAAAGATTAAGAGGGAAAAAATGCTATAGCATATTTACTTAACCGTAAATACTGGTGTATTATATGAACATCATTTTTAACAAGTTCTTACATACATAATACAGTGATGAAAGTGGTGTAATTAACACAGGTTAAATAGAAGCTTTGAAATTATTTTTTAGAAGATGATAGCTGTATCTGCTACAGGTCCCTTACCCCCAGCGCTGCTCTGGTCAGAGGCGAGAGGACTCTGGGTTTACCCTTTCAAGCTTCCCTGAGCACTTCTCCCTTCGGTCATACCACGTTCGAAAAGGGCAGAGGCAGAAGGAGCGGAAGGGCGATAGGAGAAGAAAATGAAAAACGATGAAGATGAAAGTTTAATAGGAGAACAGGTGTTGATCTCATTTGACTGATATACTGATAGCTTGGAATAGCAGGATAGAATTCAATATCTCCGAAGGATTGGACCTACTGATTAAGGTTTAATAAAAACCCCATCATTTACCCACTGTTCTGCCTGTAAGCAATTACAACTTATGTAAAGTTGTCGTTTTAGCCGAACCGCCTTTGACTTCTTTTATTCATTCTTTCTTTTTAGATTGTAATGTGGCCTTCTTGCAGTTATGTGTACGTCTTGTTTCGCTACTCTTTTTTATGTAGTTTTTTTCAAGTTTTAAACTTGATCACTTTTGTTTCTTTCTTCTCCTTTTCTTCAAGTTCACTTAATTATTTTCCACTCACTATAGTTAAGTATTTATGTCTCAGTTCACTATATTTAAGCAAGTTCATTTGTCCCTTTTTAGGCTTACTTATCCTGGAAGTCTTGATAGGTGTTTATATGTTCTTGTTAGGTTTCTTGTTTCTCTATTTCGGGTGAGCTCCAAAGTAGCTAGTTTCTTGATTCGCTGATTTTCTTGGTTATTTGTTCAATATTACTTCCACTATCTCCTCTTGGTGTCTTCTACTAGGGAATAGGTAGTGAACGGAGTGTTTACTCTGGTAAAAGTATGTATTTTCTGCCAAAAATGGAGGAAAGTTTTCAATTTTCGTCCAGATTTTCCGCTGTGTTTTTTACAAAGATGTTAAGTGGCTCAAGCTAGCCTTACGATGTAGAGCTCTATGAATTCTCATTTCTGTTCTTCTGTGTTCGTGATCAGAGAGAGATCCAAGTTTTAAACTTTTGGAGCGCTCTTTACTTTGATTTACATAGGGCCTTAATATGCACGGGAAAGAATATTAGCTACTACCTTCCAAAAGCATGATATATTTTTCTTTTTTTCCTATGCTTGAACCTCTTAATGAGTAAAGAAGTTTCAGCACACGGGTGGCTGCTTTTCTTTCAGTTACCTTCGTTCTTAGGCCTACCCGGCTATTGAAACGAGATTTTAGTCAAAAACAAAGAAAAGATTTCCAGTACATATCTCCTAAATTTTATTCTTGGTCTATCTTTTTTCTATCGATTCTTATTTTCTCGGCCCAAATCTTTTATCGAAATTCTTTGGAAATAAGGAAGAAAATCTTCACTTCTTTTTTTCCTTTTAAATTCGTTGAATTAATTTCACTTTACTTTACTCCCTTTAGTATACAGTGGTTTTTCCTCTTGCTAAAGATTACAATTGATAATCTACTTTATAAAAAAAGTTCGAAAACCTTCACATATACAAAAAAACTAAAAAACAAAGAGCAATGACTAAATTTAAATCCTTTTTCGCAACTAATACATTTGCAATTCCTTTTGTTTTTAAAAAAATCTAAAGTTAAAAAATACTCTTATCAATTAACTAACTAAACCTTTGGCAATGATTGTATCCATATCTGAAATTTGCTCTTCGTCTATTTTTGCATATTAATTTATTTTGAAAACAAGAAAATCCTGAACATGCCCTAGCCCCTTCGGTCACCTCGTTCAATACATTGGACCCCAATTAAAATTGCTTCAATACGCCTATTTATAACAATTTCGTCAATGGTGGCACGTTGTTTAGTAATAGGCATGTAACCCTCGCCAGTTCGCATACGAATGTTAGTAAAGTTACAGAAGTGGATATGTGGGATAAGAAGTCCAAAGAGTATGATGAAGTTACAAGGTCTGATATTGTACGTAGATATGTATGGCAAGGAAACCTGATGAGTAGTTCATTTATTTGATCAGTTGCTTGCCTTTAATAGAATATCAATTCGATCTAGGAAATGGAGCCTAAGAGTTATTTTTCACTGCCTGGATATGACCGTATTTACTCTTGATTGGAATATACAAAGCAAGTACTGGAAATTAGGATGTCGAAAAAAGAAATCTGTGCTCTGTAGGCTTCAGGAAAGACTTTACAGATTGCCTTCTAAAGACTACCGAGTTTAGAACACGGAAAAGCATCAATGAAAGCAGTTTTTCTGAATCAAAATGGCCTTGCGTATCTCCCATGCCAAGTCCATCGGTAGATACACACTTAGATATGATGACTGATTTCCCTATGTTTTTGAAGGAGGCAATGCCTCTCGATGTGCAGATAATAATAAAAAGCAAAATCTTTGATTGCATGCTCAAAGTGGCAAAAAACACAAAAAGAGAAAAAAATTGTTTTCTTCAATTTCATGCAAAATAAATATGCTCTACTTGCGTCATCGTGTTCAATGTATTGGAAATTCAATATTACGGATGATAAAAATTATCATTATTATTATTTTTGTGAAAATATAGTTTATCTTACACATTTCTAATAAATAAACTCTATTCACTTTTCCAAAATTGCTCCGTTTTTGTCCGATGACTGAAGGGGCTAGTTAAAATATAGGGTAATTGCTAAGAGTTTTTCTTCCCTCTATGCCAACAGAATAAATAGGGATCTGAAGGAAAATAGGAAAAGAGTGAATTATTAAGGAATACAAGTGGAGCTGCTCTTCACTCCTCCTTACCGCAGGTACTTGCGCTTTGCAGACAGACCGTTGGTCTATGACCAACACCCGCTCCGGCTTAATCAAAGGGCTATCGTTCTAAACATTTTTAGAAGGTTTTCCCTTTCATATCCTCCATAACCCTCTATTTTAAGAACGAAATTTTTTTAAAGGTTTGAATAAATTTCTTTCTTTTAGTTCAGTTGCCAGCTAAGTATATTTGAATTTTTAGCAAAGTTAATTCTAATAATTTCTTTATAATATAAAGAAATAAAATAACGAAGTTCAGAAATAAATATAAGTATCGAATTTTTGTGAATGTTATAAAACTAAAATAATTACAAATGGTGAAGTTAAAAAATTTTATTAAAATTTTGCCATGGAAATTATTAGAGCAAATTTAGATTGCCAAAAAAAATCATGATAGGCCGTAAGACACATACTGGAAAGCTGCCAGCGAAGCGCAAGCTGCTTCTGTAAGGAAGAGTGACGAAGCTGCTCCTCTTGTTTCCTAATAATTTAATCCTCTAAAATTTAGTTTAAAAATGAATGATTATTTTCGACGCCTAAAGTCCCAAAATGTTTAATCAGAATTTTTTAAATACGGAAAAAACAATCCTCAGAATTCTATCTTTTCTTCATTTAAACTTGTTGCAATAATTTCATTTGGCTTTATTCGTGTTTAGGAATCAAAAGCTGTTTCCCTCATATAAAGATTTGAATTAAAAATTATGTTAGAAAGTTTCTAAGCTTCTCCATTTGTAATTATTTTTGTTTTAAAATATCTCAAAATATTCGATATCATATTTATTTCTAAACATAACAATTTTGTTTTATCAAACTATAGAGGAACTTTTGAAATGAACTTGGGTAAAAACTGATAATATACCTAGGTCACAACTGAACTAAGAGGAAAAAAATATCTATTATTATTCAACTTCTCTTCCAAAATCCCTTTCTTAAAATACCAAAGGAGAGCTTCGCCACTCCTCCTTACAGGAAGAGCTTGTGATTTGCTGGCAGACTTTCGGTCTCTGGCCTACGGCCTCTCATGATTCTTTTTTACTTTTTAATCCCGATTCAGTACTTGTCTGCTTATAAAGCAATTTCTGAATTCTTCCTCAACAGGTTCATTATATTTGGGTTTATTTCAGAAAAGAAATTCCATTAAAAAAAACGTTTTAGCAATAACATTATCAGATTCACAACTATGTTTACTTGTTTTCATTGCGGGGTTTTTGAACCCTAAACAAATGCATATTCTAATTTCGGGAAGACATTGGAATCACCCTGTATAATATTGATGATTTGAGAAACAAGATGATGAGGTAATAGCAATACTTACATCGGAAGACTTCGATATTAACATTGTCTCTAAGACATGAAACGAAAACTGCAGTAAGAACTTTTACCGGATGTTTATATTATCGGGTTGGGAATTATTTAAATAATAAAGACTGGGAATTTTTTATTATATTAGAAAAAATGAATAAATATGACTGTGTAGGAGTGAATATCACAAGGACAAGCAAACGCTAGTTTGTTTATACAGCGTCAACCTTTACGCTCCACATGAGCCAAGACTTTTCCCCACCCACTTTTCCCCGCTGCCCAAGATGTGAAGTCGCTTGCAAAGAAGGATTTCGGTCAGCAGATTTCGTAGTCCGTTAATATAAAAATAGGAGGGTCTAAGAGCCTATATAATTAAAATCTTGCTGCCGAAGCCTTCGTTGACAGAAAATCTATTAACAGGCTTACTGTCCCCTTTGATTATGTATGTCTATTTTCACCAAATAGACGAAATCTCACCTATCCCATGCGTAAACCTGAAAGGGCGAAGTGTCACACCGTTTAAAATTTTAGGCCCTAGGAGAAATGCTTAACTGTGGGCTAGTGCGGGTTCACTCCGCCTAAACTACCTCGTCTGCCCTCACCTTAGGAGAAACAACGTATATATAGTTAGATCTCAAGCAATTTAAAAAGAAAATCTCTCGGAGAACTAAAGTTCGAGACTGGATCAGTAAATGGTTGCCGAGTCTCAACTTTGGTACGCAATACGGGGTGCACATGTATCATCGTATCAGATAAATTGCTTCCCCAGGTCAGCCCCAGGCACAAGAGGTTCGCGGTCGTCCAGGACTTCCTGCTAGATCAAACAAGTTTTCCTAGTCAGTACTTCACACGCTGGTCCGAGGTAGTGGCTGCACCTATCAACTTCTGTTCTGTCTTAATAGGTCAGAGCACGCAGCTCTACCCAAATCCAGTGGCTCACCCGGATCCAAGAAACTAAGAGGGCAGCAGGACCGACCCTTTTATCTCCTCTTAAGAACCCGGAATACGAAGAGCTTAATTCCCAGGCCTTCACTACCGCCCAGAAAGACTGTCCGGCTCTCCAACCACTGTGGGAGAAGGCATTGAAAAATGAAATAGAATCTATTTGCGTGAACAAACGAATAAGATACGTGGTAGAGGATTCACTACTATTCCGGATGAAGGCTGACGTAACCTCATGGTGAGATTAATTATTGTGCATTCCCGGGTGTTAGTCCCAACGGGTATTGAAAATCGCACATGATGGCTAAAAGATCGCCGTCTACTGCCAGTCATGTGAACTGTGCCAGGAGGCCACCGCTAAAGGTCGAGGATCACCGGTTCCCCTGCAGTAAAGCCCCGTCATTTCCAATCCCTTCTTTAGAGTGGGTATAGACTTGGTTGGGCTTATCCATCCCCAGTCTATTGAAGGGCACTCTTATATCCTCACTTTGGAAGACTGCGCCACTCGTTTCCTGGTGCAGTTGCCCTCAGGAAAATTGACAGTATTTCCTGTTCAGAGGCACTTATTATTTACCAAGTCGGAATCCATAAAGAAATCCTCTCAGATCGAGGCGGTTAGGTCACGTTGGAACTAATGGAATACGTGAGCAAGTTACTCCTACTCACCAAACCCCTCTTTTCGAATCTTTTCACCCTTCTTCCCCGGTATATGTGAGAAATTATATTTTGGAAGTATGGCCAAGTGTACGGTAATATACGCACAGGAGCTCTAAGATGGGCTAAGCAAGGCAACAACTGTTATTTTTCTAAGAGTGCGAGTTGAATAGTTAGCTGCAGCTGCGAGATCAAGGAATATTCCAAACACAAAGATAAAAATAGATTTTGAAACAGACTAAATAAAAAGCACAAAATAAATATGGATATATATAGTTACATGAATAAGACGGAGTTAGGTTCCGAATACTAATTGGATAACCAGGGTTATTAAATGGTTATAATGGGAGTTTTAGGGTAGTGAGCGATTTAGTTCCTTTGAACATCAAGAGTAAAGCGGGGCGAACTTTTGGGGAGGTCTTGCTGACCTTGATTACTCAAGGGTATATCTGGCAACCCGCAGAAAAGGTCACCGGACAAACTTCGAAGAAGGGGTGGTTTCTCAAAACTCGGATCCAGCGAGCTATCGGACCTCTCATCCTAGAGAGGTCACAGGTCGAACTTCGAAGGGGAAGGGGGAGATGACTTTTCCAAACTTAAATTGAGCGAACTATCGTGCCTCTTGTCCTCAAGAGGTCATCAGAAGAATTTCGGAGGACGGCTTCTCCAATCCTTGATCTTAAGGCAGTTGAGAAAGACTGACGTTGTTTTACGAGACTCTTCTCCCTGACACGAAGATACGAGTGTGATGTCCAGGTCTTCCGTGGCTTGCGACTGTCACTAAACACTTCTCGTGAGAGAGCGTAGTTGAATCAAACTCCTTTCGGGCAAGCTTCGTCTAACCGAATCTATGGGTAATCCATGGGAGGGTGCATATATACCCGTATTTCTTCAAAACAGGGAAAGAGAGAGGGGCCTTCTCGAACTTTCGTTATCGGCCTTGACAACCGAGCGTCTCTTTGCGGGAAAGTGTAAGAGGCAGGGGTCAGCGGGTCAGAGGGACGACCTGCGGCTGAAGCTATAAAAGTGGTTCAAAGCGAAGCTAAAACTAGATTAGTAATCTCAGACCCGATGGGAAGGGGGCGATTCAGACGGACGGGAGGTAGCCTTCAATTTCAGCGTCATGCCTAGGTGTGAATTTTTCTGTGACCTGGCGGCAAGTCCAAAAAGAGTGAAGTCGGAAGATGGGGGGAAAGTAACGGTACGTCAGGGGTTTGTGATCACTTTTGACAATAAATTCTTTACCTATAAGATACATCCTAAACTTACGAATAGACCACTCTATGACTAACGCATCGAGCTCTATCATGGCATACATCTTTTTGCGATGGGTTAGCTTAATACTAGCATATCTTACACTATATCTCACTTCATCGTCATCATATTGGACGAGGGAACAGCCTTGTCCATTATCAAGGGCATCGGTACGAACCCCGAATGTTTTATTAGGATTCCGTAATCTCAAAATAGGTGCAGCGATTAGTTTATCCTTTAACTGGTGGAAGCGATCTTCCACGGAAGGGATCCAATTGACTAAATCGGGGGCCATTCTCTTAAACATGTCGTTAAGGGGCAAAGCTATGGCAGCGAAGATCGGACCAAAACGACCATAGAATGAATGACAAGGAGAAGCCTTCCAATAAGGCAAGCAATTGAGCCCTGTCATTAGGAGTGAGATTGAGATTTACGTTCATGTTGGAGTTAGGCTTCGTTTGGGGGAAGGTAGAGAGGGCAGGGGATAATCCTCGTCTGCTTCTACGAACACCGTTTCTTCCAGACACACGGGTTTAACGGTATATATATGTCCATCCCTTGACGGGGAACGAATGGAGCGTATTAGGTCGATTGAGACTCGGCCGAAAGCCTCTGCCACTCTTGGGGTCTCTTGAACGGGGGCGGGGCTACACACCCTTTGGAGGTGACCTTCTGGAAAAGGTCACAGGACTTGCAGAAGTCAATAATTTCTCTAACCGCGCCTGGCCAAAAGAAATATTTGATAACTCGCTTTGCCGTTTTTTTATCACCGAAATGTCCGGCCATTAGGCCATCATGAGCCATCTTTAGAGCGGGTTCGATATACGTTCTCGGCACACACAACGCGTTGGTCGGGGTTTCTAAGCTTCAACAGAAAAACGGTATATTAACGTATCCTTCATGGTGTATTCCTTGCTTCCGATTGCCTCGCACCGTTTAAGTCTCCTTCTTTCTTGCTTTTTCCCACTGGGGTTGTAATATGAGGCAATTTTTCTGTGCCTCAGAAAATTGAACATAGGTAGCAAGGTCGACTCCTGGGGACGATAAGGGTACCGTAAGCGATACATTTTTCTCGACCAGGACCCTGGTAACGACTGACTAAGAAATTGGGGTTTGTGAGAGCTGTTCGCCCTGTCCAATAAGGACAGATTAGAATTTTGTTGGGGCCGCAAATACGTAGGCCCATCGGGGTTAGGTACTCGCACTGAATATGGCACCGTACTACTGGGAACCTTTTGGTACGACCTAAAACTCGTACACCAACGCGAACCTGTTATGCTCGGGAGTTACGGGGGGGGGCTAGTTTGTCAGATACTACTATACAGGTGCAACCTCTATCTCTAACTAAGGTTGACACTCGGCAACCATTTACTGCGCCATTTTCAAACTGGATACCCCTGGAGGAACTCTTGTTGAACAGGAAATTTACTTGTTGTTCCGAAACAGAGGGAGCAGGGACCGTTGGCGATGCCGTTGGCGGATTAGGCGAGGGGGGCAGTAGAGATTTGGTGGACCTGGTGACTCGACGAGGTCCTCAGTTGAGAATTTGGGGGCTAGTTGTAACTTAAGTGCCCAGGAGTGCCACACTTTAAGTATACAATTGGTCTACGGGGGTAGTTGCTGGGCGTTGAGGGGAGTACTGGAGGCTTCACGTCCTTTTGTTTTCTCGGCGGGTAAGGCCTGTACTTGTTCGGCGCTTGCATTTTTATTAAACCGTTTTTTACCTTGGGTTGAATCCGGTTAAACTCCAAAACTTGTGTTTGGGGGAGGGCGGGTGGTTCTTCTTGACCTCCATGAGGTAGAGGTCATGACTGGGAGCGTGAAGGTCGGCTTCTTCCACACACTCTTTGAAAGTGGACGCTGTTCTGTCCTCGATGAAGGTAAGCCCCTAGTTCACGAGGGAGAGTCGACATCAGTTGCTCCCTTAGAATGAAGTCAATTAGCGACTTATAATCATTTGATACTTGGGCGAAATCCAGCCAGAATTGGAAGTTACGCCGAAGCCTGAATCCAAATTGTTCAATAGTGGAATTAGACGGGTGATACTATCTAGTTCAAAGTCCAAATTGTTGACTTCGAAATTCTTCTCGAAGTGCATTATATAAGAGAAAAAATATTATCCATCCTCGTATGTGGGAAGTTTTAGTGAGGGCACTTGAGTCTGATCTTTTCGAGATCCTACGAAGTTTATCTCAATTTGATCACGGGTTATCTCTCTCTCTCTCTCTCTCATGCTGCCTTATTCTTTATTTCTATTCTGATTCGTTCTCCGGCTTCTGATTCTGCTTCTCTCTGTGATAAACTTTCCACATGTTTGTTACGTTCCTCTTCCTGGACGTAAGCGATTAAATCTTTCCCAGACTAGCCGAGGATCGCCCTTGCCTACTTTCGTCCTTTGCACACGAAAAAGCTACGAGAACTAGTATAGTTTTACCCCAAAACAAATAGAACTTCTACTACTGACAATATTATTAAAAATTCATATTAAATACGGGCAAACTCACAAAAAAAATAACTAACTAATTAACGGGCGAATCTGACTCACGTAACAAAAAATAGCGGTCATATGACCGCTTAGCTAGTATCCTTTTTTAAGGAACTAGAAAAGCTGTGGACAAACCACACAAGTAGGGACTTAAAAATTGGTTGTTACGCGTTAATCGTCCCAAAAAATCGTCCTGACATATTGGTGTTCAGATATTCTTGGCAATGCAGCTGCTATTAATTGAATTTAGTGCTTTTAAATCAGGGGGGGAGGATTCTTAGGAAGACCCAAAGCCCTAAGCCAAATGATATATATATATATATATATATATATATATATATATATATATATATATATATATATATATATATCTTTATTTCGAGGTATAGTCAAGTGTAAGAGAATATTCGCACACGAAAGCTAAGGTGGGTAAACAAAGCAACAACTGTTATTATTCAAAAATTGCAATTTGCATAGTTAGCTGCAGCCGCGTGCCCAAGGAATATTCCAAACGCAACGAGAAAAAGAGATATTTAATACACACTAAAAAAAGGCACAAAATAAATATGGATATATATAGGTACAGTAATAAAATGGAATTAGTTCCGAATACTAATTGGATATCCAGGGTTATTAAATGGTTATAATGGGAGATTTAGAGTAGTTAGCAATTTAGTTCATTTGAACATCGAGATTAAAGCGGGGCAAACTTGTGGGGAGGTCTTAGTGACTTTGATTACTCACGGGTGTAGTTAGAACCCGCAGAGGGTGGTTCCACTTTCTCCAATCTCAGATCGAGCGAGATGCGGGCCTCTTTTCCTTAAGAGGTCACCGGATGAACTTGGAAGGGAGAGGAGAGGTGGCTTCTGCAAACTCTGATCGAGCAGGCTATCGTGCCTCTTGTCCTCAAGTGGTCACCCGACGAACTTCGAAGGACAGCTTTTTCAATCCTTAATCCGAAGGCGGTTGAGAAAGGCTGACGTTGCCTCACGCGATTCATCTCCCTGACCCGAAGATACT
Source organism: Ceratothoa steindachneri (assembly GCA_963969495.1). Classification (NCBI taxonomy): domain Eukaryota; kingdom Metazoa; phylum Arthropoda; class Malacostraca; order Isopoda; family Cymothoidae; genus Ceratothoa; species Ceratothoa steindachneri. The sequence continues at coordinate 172,852,618 of OZ018326.1, forward strand.
AGTGTGATATCCCGGTCTTCCGTAGCTTGCTACTTCTCGGGTGCATATATACCCGGATTTCTCCAAAACTTGGAGAGAGAGAGGGGCCATCTCGAACTCTCGTTATCGGCCAAGACGCCTGAACGTCTCCTTACCGGAAAGTGTAAGAGGCAGGGTTCAGCGGGTCAGATGAACGACCAGCGGCTGAAGCCATAAAACTGGTTCGAGGCGAACCTACAAAATAGATTACCAACCTCCCGACCCAGCGGAGCAGGGGGTGGGGGGTTTGAGATTGAGACGGCGTGGAGGTAGCTTTTAATTCTAGCGTCATGCCTCGGTGTGAATTTCTTTGTGACCTGGCGGCAAATCCAAAAAGGGTAAAGTGGAATAGGGGAGAGTAAGGGTTCGCTTTCTCTCCCGAAGTAATATCTTAGGAGGTGGTGAAATACTATATTTTACCGGATCCCTCTACATAAATGGTACCCTAAAGGCAGTGTTAAGAAACCTCTCTTAGTCTCAGCCTCGAGAATGGCATCGGTACTTATCAGTCGCACTCTTCGCGTGTCGAGAGATTCCTGACAGTACTCTGGGATTTGTCTCCTTCGAATTGGTGTACGGACGTATCGTCCGAGGACCTATGAGCATTGTTAAGATGCTCTTCACTAATCCCCAATTAGAAGAAAAAGTTAAATCATTTTACGCATATGTGTTTGAGCAACGCGAACGCTTGGAGAAATGTGCGGAGTCGGTCCACGGAGTGCAACCTAGAAAAATACCGAACTTATTTCGACTTAAATACAAAAGCTCGAAAATTAAATCCTGGCGACGAAGTGTTGTTATTAATGCCTAAAAAAACAAATAAGTTGCCCTCCCAATGGAAAGGTCCCTTCCCAGTTATAGAAGCCCGTGGCCCCGTTGATTACTTAATTAAAACTCCCTCAGGCCATAAACTGTATCACATGAACATGCTCAAGAAGTATCACCGCCGAGTGTGTATTAATAATATTGTGACGCTCGATGAAGAAGAAACCATGGAAGCTTTATACCCATATGAACCTCTTCAAATGGTAAACACGGTATGCGTAGAGTCGAATAACGAATATCTTCTACGCTCATTATCCTTCCCCAGGACGACCGGTTCACGGAGTTAGATTTGAACCACCACCTTGACACACTCACTAATTTACAATTGTTCGCCCTATTGAAGGAATTACCCTATGTAATTTGTGAGAAACTAAGATGCTCCAAACAGTTTGTTCAGGAGATACAATTGAAGACACAAGAAACCATTTGATCGAAACCTTATCCCATCCCAATTAATCTTCGATCCGCCTTTAACGCAGAAGTAAAGAATCTGCTACAGTTGGGGATTATCGAGCCTTTGTCATCCGATTATTGCTCGTCGATATTAATGGTCCGAAAACCTGACCATACTTTTCGAATGTGTGTAGATTTTAGGAAACTAAACACGGTAAACGTTTAGGACGCCGAGCCTTTCCGCTAATAGATCAAAGCCTACACCTGTTTGAAGACGCCAAACACATCTCCGAAATGGAATTGTGCCGGACCTATCAACAAACCCCGTTAGCCGAAGCGTCCAAGATGCTAACCGCTTTTACAACGGATAAAGGGCTGATGCAGTTCACCCGATTGCCATTTGTTTTGGTCACGGCTGGGAGCACCTATAATCGGACATTTGGTCGAATTGTGGATGGTTTGAGCGACGTGTCGTTCTATTTCGTCAATGTGTACGTAGCTACACGTGTTTGGGAACGACACATAAACTCACTCAGGGCTTTTTTAGATCGTCCCAGGGAACACGGATTAACGTCGGACCTTCTAAATGCCACTTCGCCAATGAGTCAATCTCGTATCTGGGATTCGAAATAGGTAAAAATCGGTTAAGCACTTAGCAGGAAAAGTCGAGGCCATTGCTAAGATGCCTCTACCACAGACAAATAAGTCTTTATACCGAAGATTTGTGCCCAATCTGCCGTGATAGCCGTGCCCATTAATGATCTCTTAAATAAAAGATCCCCCGACCCGGTTAGATGGAATCCTAACGCAATCTTCAAATTTAAATTGTTGAAGGAAAAATTAATTTCAGCACCCATCCTTCGACTACCTTATCTCCAAAAGAAGTTTGGGATCCGCTTCGATGCCTGTGGTGAAGGAATCGGTTATTTCCTGGTACAATATGAACACGATAGTACCCCTTTTCCCTTAGCTTATGCTAGCCGAAAACTATCGATTCGAGAAAGAGCTTATGCAATGAGAAAACAGGAAGCGCTAACCATAATTTGAGGCATACAAAAATTCAGATTCTATTTAATATGTCGTGAGTTTAACGTGGAATTCGATCACCGGCCTCTGTCCTATTTGCGTAAGAACAAAAGCAAGAATAGCAGACTCATGCGATGGAGTCTATTGTTAATTGAGTACCAATTTACCATAACCTATATAAAAGGCTCTGATAATTGTATAGCCGATAACTTGACAGAAACCATCCCGGGGTGCTAATTAAAATCCGCTTAGTCTTAATAACATTTTTTGGGTATATAATAATGGGTTAAGTGTTTAGTTGGTCTAAGGATTAACTGCCTAACTGCAGATTAATAGTCAGTTACTTTTTATTTTTATTTTTTTATATTTGATGTTTTTTGTTTAAATTGGGTTGTGTTCCGGACTGCTTGGCCTTACGAGGCAAGGGTGTTTCTTCCTTTTAACCGTCTATGTACGTGCGCGCGTGTGCATACAATTTCATTAAGTCTTATTTTAGTATGATGGTTTACCACTATATTGTCACTGTAACAGTCGGACTTGGAATTGTATTCCAAGACGTGTCTTTTTTTGTTGTTGGGTATTTTTTTTGCACTTAAAATCTCCCCCCTGATTACCTTCTTTAGGAGGGAGGAAATGTGAAGGAATGAATATCACGAGGACAAGCAGGCGCTAGTTTTTTTTATACAGCTTCAACCGTTACGCTTCACATGGGCTAAGACTTTACCCCTCCTTTTTCCCCGCTGCCCAAGATGTGATGTCGCTTGCAAAGAGGGCTTTTGGTCAGCATGATTTCGTAATTTGTTAATATAAACATAGGTGGGTGTGAGAGCTTTTAGAATTAAAAACTTGCTGCCTAAGTCTTTGTCGGCAGTAAATCTATGAAAAGGCTCACTGTGCTCTCTGATTGTTCATGTCTATTTTCACCAAATAGACGAAATCTCACCTTCCCCATGCGTAAACCTGAAAGAGTGAGGTGTCGACTAGTGAGGGTTCTCCCCTCCTAAACGTCAGCGTCTCCCGTCCCCCCAGGGGATAATCGACGTGTATATAGTTGGATCTTAAGAAATTTAAAAGAAGAATCCACGAACAAATCGAGAGAAGAAGATTAGTCACTAAGACAAACATGGAACCAACAAGATAAGTGGAACCAAGCAGGACTTTTCCTCCTGAGGCCGTTCCATGGTCGCTTAGAAGAGCAGACCAGTGGTATTGAGACCAACTCTCATAACATTCTCGTCCAGACAAAATCCCTTATCTCAGTTTTATGAAAAAACAGAGACGCCTCACCATTGAGTAATACAAACGTGCATTCCCATTCGAGAAAAGATTCATCTCTTGGTCAAGCCTCATCATCGAGAAGCCCGAATTGGTAACATATGGATCGCGACAACTTTCGTTCATCCAAGATCTCCTCACTTACATCTTCAAGTCAAGAAGCCTCGCCACGTGCCTCCATCTACCCGATGAGAAGCATCAGCTTTTTTCCCGAATAGCGTCGCCACGTGCCTACACCTCCCCAGCGAGAAGCATCAGGTGTTTTCCCAAGCTTCCTCGTCAAAGCGAGGCAGCATATAGTCCAACTCGCCTCAAACCACTAAAGCGAGTAGACTCACTTTCTAGGTCACCCATCTGTCTACTCGGTCTGAGTTAAAGGTAAAATATCCAAATATTATCCATTTTCTTGTTATTTCCCATTCCGTGCGAAAGTGTATTTAAAGATTTAATATTTCATTCTTTTATGTAATTGAAAGTATATTTTTGTCTGAGTTGTTTAATTAGATCCTCGAACACTGCAAATGGCAATAAATATATCATAATACGAATCCTCCCTGGTTAAAGAATAAATGTAGAGCACTCTTAAACAAAAATGGAACGGAGTTACTCATGTACGGAGCAAACGTACATACGTCTTCGGCCGTAAACCATGATAATTATAATAAAAAGTGTAAGCCCAGATATTCCAAGTAGGGAAATTGATTAGGACTGCACTAAATTTATATTTTGGGGAGCTATGTGTTTCTAAAACTAGCCCGGCAAGTAGTTGGTTACGATAACAGGGGTAAGGCCTGGGTACATTTCAAACATAGAGGAATATCACATCCCGTAGTCCCAGTACTCCAAAAGCAACTGGTGTTTTCTCTCGGGTCGTCTTTTGACCACTTCTAAAGCTCCCACTGCTATTACTTAGCCTGGATAGACCCAGATAATTGTGAAAAAGCGCATTAAACTTGGACCAATTTCGAAGTTAAACAGTTCATTGCGACCATAAATTTGGATAAAAATGGTGAACTCAAACTTCTGGTTATTATTTTATTCCATTCTCCATCAAAATTTGATCAGCTTAAGCGTGACCAAAAAGTTTACAATTTTATTTCTACCACTGCTAAAAATTTAGTACAATTATTATGGAAAGTTCTGTTAATTCTAGACATTAAATAGTGTAACTTTGATTTATAATGTGATCGTCTAAGATATAAATTTAGTTGGAATTTTGAACGATTGTAAAAGAAATGTAGGTAGCTTAGAGGCAATCATATTTTTAGTATACATGAGCTCATGAGCTAGGAATAGATCTAAACAAATTATTTAGTAAAAAAGAAGGAGTGATGGTAGGGAATATTTTGAGAACGGGAGACAATATTTTTCCTACATTGGCACTTAACTTTCAACTCCTAACACTTCACGACTTCAAGCCAACTTCTATCTCAGATCGCCATGGCGGAGATATGGCAAAGCGTAGGACATTTTCATCGCTGGACGTCGAGCCAATCGTTCGCACTCTTTCTCTACATTCTTTTTCTCTTTCCTTGCAAGCCTTTCCCAGCTACAGTGACTAAACTTCACACAGGGGGAGAGAAATAACTTGAGAGATGAAGTTTGCTTCCATAGAAAGTTTAGCGAGATCGATCCTCGTCATGTAAAATGCAGCGCAAAGGGAATTAGGAGAAATCAAGTAAATGAAATTTAAATAATCAAAAACCAATTAGCCCAACTAAACCATTATTTCTTTGCGACGTTTTCCACAGTGTGCTAAATGATGAACCGGCTTATATGGTTAACGCACTAAATCAGACATCCGCATCCTTTACAGACTTACGTGCTGCACTTGGATCTTGAGAAGGTGGAGCGAGCCGTATTATTAACAATGTATTGACCTTAGCCTATTATATAAGTTTAGAAAAGCAATAATTAGCATATGATACTAGTATATGAAGTATGATTTCCTCTATAAATAGAACTACGTACAAATATTACATTAAACTCCAAGGATGGCATATGATTGATAGTTGGACCACATACGCCCCTTATTTTTCAGTGTTTGGTACTTTTCCGCATGAGACTTCTGATAAGATTAAAAGGACATGGTATAATTGTAGATCTCTCCAAATGAATTGAAAACTTGTTGGGATTAACCTAAACTGAGCATTGGTCACTGAGTATGTCCCTCCAGAATAAGTTCTTGATATAGTCTAATTTATAAATTATATTAATGATCTTGACGGTAATTTTATACAAAATTTCAAAATTTGCAAATGTTATAAAATTGCGATAAAGACAAAAGTTTTCTGAGCATTGGATAAAAGCTTCAGATATATAAAAACAAGCCCCATTGCCTCTTTTATTAACTCTAAACAACTCCTAGAATTAATACGAGTTGTATGGTTCCTTTATAGTAGAGAACAAAAAACTCTTAGTTATGTCTCTCGAATAAACTCCTTAGGCTTTAAGAAAAAAAACAATTGAGGGCTTTTTTCGAACTCGTCGACATCAGTTCTTTCATTGCGAATCAGGTTGTTAAAGATACAAAAAGTGTTAAGCCAAATGAGATATCAGGACAGTGTGGCTTATGGGACAATAGCTCCCACCTGGCATATTAAATGTATCTAGCACTACGCCTGCGCTTATAGTCATGCATTGTCATGAAGAAACCTATCATCCTTGTGGGGACCTGCCTAAATTTAGTTTGAACTTTTTCCAGCTGAGCAAAATTTACTTCATTCTTTTCTTTTATGATAATCAGAACTTCAATGAAAGATTTCTCGATAACGACACGCTCGAATAGAGAAATCAAAAGGTTTTGAATTAATGAATAAGAAATTCTATTCGAATGGTAGTTAAATCTAAGTTTTCTGAAAAAGATTTCTACTAATTTGTAGAAAAAACTATTGTTTAAACTGATTTTGATTTAGACACGCAGGTTAAAAATCGCACGAACCTGCGTGGGCACAGGAAGCATATAAATACACAATGATAATTTCTATACAATTAAGTGCTAAAAGTCATTTGATTTCAGTACTTTAAGGTAATGGTTGTCAGCGACACCTAACCGTAACTTCAGAGTAATTATCTGACCTATATAATTGTTACCGGAAATCTTCTGGATCAGTTAGAAGACAGGTTTGGCTATTCATAGCAAGGCGAAATGAATAATTATCAGAGTGCATAAGTGGCATGATAGTGAGTGAAATACGGATAGAACATTCCACTTCGGATACTGTGCTGGCATTTATCAACCTTCGATCTACGATTACACGTGCGCATCATTAATAAAATGAGTTATAACTCACCGTGGACATCGCAATGAACGAATCTTGGTATTTAAAAACACTTGCTCAAATTTCCTCCACATTCAACAGCAAAGATTCCAGCAGTTTTCTTTAAATTACATTGGATGTTGGAGCAGAATACCCGCGAAAGTACGCCTGCTAACACCCCACCACCTAAAACAGCGCGAAACCTGGGTTCGAAACGTATAATTGTGCCTGGTTTAACGAGTAACAGTTTCAGCTGTTTCATGTTGTTAGTAGGGTTCAAGTGTGACGCAAGACCAATGAAGCAAAGACCTCTGATTTTAACAAGGCACCGCGTATTATGGTTGTAGTTTCATAGCATTATGTGATCTTTCTCTTGAGCTGGATCTGCTGGTCGGCCTAAACGCGTCATTTAACGGTTATCACTCTGTATCCCTGGTTGGTCACCATTTACATCCATTCATCGACTTCATGTTTCTCAACAAATAGGGTACTTCAGTACGATATTGCACCCTGTCATTTGGCCCCAATTTGCCCAGAATTAGCCAAAGGGGCAAGAAGATTTGGGCGCCACGTTCAGCTGACATCAACACAATCGAGCATTTGTAGGACTCATTGGCCAGATCTATTCGCAACCACGATAAGGCAACTGTAAATATCAAGAACCTGCTAATAGCTATCGAGATTGCCTTAGAATTTCAGAAAAATTAAGTGATATGAGGGTATACAACAATGTTTTCATTCCTGTCGTAAATTTCTAAACATAAAAAAATGGATACAAAATTTACATATAAAATAAAAGAATTTATAGTGTCCGCTCGTAAGGGAAGGTCGAAGTACGGAAAAATTCAAAAACCTCGATGGAGTCTAGATATATTTTCTTTCATAGTCTTATCGGGAAAATGTGAAAAAAATTAATTATAGACTCCATTCTATATCTTTGAAAGATGTCACAGGAGAATATTTTTAAGCATTCATTTTAATTAATACTTAATAAATCAATAATATCATCGGAATTAGTAATATGCTAAATATAATATCAATGTTCACATGAGGATTTCAAAATATTTAAGCAAAATAACCTTATAAAAACTTAGACCTTCTTTGTGGTTTCTGATACAGAAATATAAATATGCCACTTAATCGATTCTTATTCCTCTCCGAATAATGGGATTTCCATAATGCGACCCTTTATTTTATGATATTTAAAAATATAATAAAATTTCTGAGCGTAAGTTTTTGCTATTAAATGTTTCTTCTACTAATTTAAGTTGGCTGATACAAAAATAGGCCTCCACGCCATTGTAGATATTCCTAGTGATAGAAAGCGTCAAGCTAATTAAATATAAGGAAACTAACTACACAAAATCTTGAGCTTCTGTTCTTGGGAGATCAAATCAACCCCTTTCAACGCAATGTTCGACTCTGGTAACATAATATGTTTTTTCTATATGCGCGATATTAGATTTTTCTCCAATTAGTTACCAATTATTTCTTATATGCTATTCTCGACTTCAATCCCTCTGGCGTATTACTGCCAGGCGTACGATGATTACAGGGAAATCATAGCATGAAAAGCAAGATTCTTTTGTCTTTGAGAAGCAAGTTGGCTGACATTTTTTGTGCATTCGGTGAAAAATGTAAGCATTATTATTATAACATTTATGCGTGTGTCTGTTTATGTTCAAATATTTTATCTTTAGCGTGTGATTAACTAATAATTTATTTAAATTTACTTTTTGGGCTCCTAGGATGGCTTCAACTAGCAAGAAAATTAACGAAACGTAGAAGATGATGAAATAGAGTGCCCTTATGACATTCAAATAATCTCTTCCAATTGTGAAACCAAAGAAAGCTTTGATGATGATACTTTTGCTGATACATCAGATTGAGACATAGCACCTTCATCAATTGTAAGAGCAAATGTTTCAAGTAGGTGGGAAAATCTCAACCATGTTTCAGTTAATCCTCCCCAAAGCTTACACAAATTTAAGGCTATTTATATACCCAGTCAGTTATAGGCCTAACTGATAAATCAACAAATCAATGTTTAACAAATGCTATTTCCTTATGAAATTTATGAGAATGTAGCTGATCAAACTACCAGGTTCGCTAGAACAAGGATTGAGAAGGCAATCTCTCGCTTTCACAAGTGTCCATGGAAGTGGGAGGATGCAACACAAAATGAAATCAAGGCTTTCATTCGGATTACTATATAAGTCAAACATTAAAGAATTCTTTGACGATAAGTTATTTCTAACGCAAAATTTCAGGTTTCAGTTTAATATTCTCACGTGATCCTTACCTGTTGATTAGGTTCTGGCTCCATTGTGCTGATAATTATTTGTTTAGCGAAAATACACTACTCCATAAGATTAGAAATTTATATACTAAAATTTATGTACGTAATCGAAAATATAGTATGGATGAGTCGATGAATATTTCAAAGGCCGACTTTTTTCAAACAATTTATGCCTATCAAACCCTGAAATAAGTGAGATTTAAAGGTTTCGTCTCTATGTGACTGTAAAACCAGATATTTAGTCAAATTTGAATTCTATACAGGAAAGTCTAACTTAGATGTGAAGCGGGTTAAGTTCTAAGGGTTCCACTAAATTGATCCAGTTTTTTTTAAAAAGAGTATATTGTGTACATAGAGACCTTTTTTCATATGTTTCACTATTTGAAGCTTCAAAAAGTAAGGAAACTGGAGCATGTGTCACAGGTAAAGCTTTGGAAAAGAGCTTACACCCGATTTTTGAAACATTAATTTAAAAAGAGGGGAAGATCCAGTCATTTATTTACATGAATCAAACAATTTGCTTGCATTTACTTGGAAAAAAAGTGGGAAAGAACCATGCTATCTTCTGTTACTGAGGTAGGGACAAAGGAATTCAACGTAAAGTCAAAGAAAGGCCATAGACAGGTTCATAATCACAGTTTCCATGTATGTTGTAATAAATAGATGAGTGGTGAACACCATTTTGATCAGTTTAGTACAACTTACCCTTTCGCAAGACGGCATATGTAGAGGTAACAATGCCTGCGGCAGTTTAATACAGAAATTGAATGAGTGATTTCTAAGATTGCATATAATATTCAGACCCCCATTAGCGCACTTTTTCCAAGGAAATTGAGGAGATAGTTTATATTTGGCATGTTATTAAAAAGGTATGCCAGACGACGCAGGAAAAGTTGGACCGGGCTGACACATTTTTCATTTCTAACTGTCTCATAGAAAGGCAACCTGTCGAAGATCAAAATCAAACTTTTGCCGTACAAAAAACTGAAATTTAATTGAAATTAGCGATACTTCAGCAAGATCAGTGGTCAATCACTATACGAATTGAATAGAGATATAGGCTTTACTTGTGTAATCTTTAAGTAAAAATAATACGTTTAGTTAGGTCTCTAAATATTTAGCAAAATTGAACGAACAGTTAGGTAAGATAAAAGTAGTTTTGGTGAAGGTAGCGAAAATTAAAATGAATCCTGTGTCTCCATTCATAAAATAAACGAAAAAAGGCAGCACGCCCAGAACTACTTTTACCCAGCCATTCGACGTCAATTAGAATAAAAAGTCAAAATAATGATAATTATCAGAAAATAAAAGAATGAAACTGTTGGCAACAAACGGTGAATTTTTCTAAATTTTCGGAACTTCGCCAATTATAATAATTTTAAAAAGAATTCTAAACTAAATTTCCCCCCTTTCAAAATTGCACGTTGCTAAAATATAAAGTTATAGAATAGAAGAAGAAGATATATAAGAATAAATTTTCTGAATTTGATCATTTGTAATTCTTTGGTTTTTAAAAATTCACAAAATCTCTAAACATATTTATTTATGAACTTTGATAAAAAAATCCAAAATTCCTAACCATATTCATATACTCCAAAAAAATCCTCTTCTTAAATTCTAGAGTTAGTAATGATGATAATGATGATGATGTTGATAATAATTGCCTGAAATCTTAGATATTCTAGATGAGTTTGGGATTTCGAGTAGATAAGTATAGGGGTGGTGCATTTGAGATACATCCTACATGCATATATTTATGGGAAATGTATCGCATGGGCATTAATAATCTATAATCATTGAAGGAATATTTTTGTGTATATTATTGTCGATCGAGATAAAAGTAAATTTTATTTTGTACTTTGGAAACATTAATTAACGATATTAATTATATAATCAAAATAATTTTAGCCCATAAAAGGAAATTATACGTTTCATAGGATTTATTCGCTTCTCAGATTGCAGGAGTCTCCTCAAAGTATAGAAAAAGGGATGGAATCTTACTTCTGAACTCACCCTTGTGCTTTTGCACAAACAAGTTTTATTATTCCGCAAAATTATGAATTATGGATTGTGTCCTCTTAAGCGAAGAATATCGTTCCCAGATAAGTTGGTTTTCGTTGGAAAGAGAAGAGTTAGGAGAATTCTATCTGCTAAACGGCGAATGCGTTCGTTATTCACTATATCACTTTGAAGAGGCAGGGAGAAGCTCGGCCGGCAGTTTTCTTCGCCACACAAGCATGCCTTGCATGACTGCAATTCGTGTGAGAAATATACGAGCGCCGGCATCCCCCACGAGTGTCCAAACAAAGACTGAAATTCTCGCAGATAAAAAAGTTTATATTAGGATCATAAACAAAAGTGAAGTCTCTTCATTTCTCTTAATGGTCTTTTCGCTCTTGAGACTTGGGCTTCCTATGGGGCACTCAAGTTTGTGTGCGTCAGACCGCCAAAGTGGAACAGGGAGAATGAGATCTTCGTAATGCCCGACCGAAATTGCATAGTAATCAAGATCGGCACGAAGATACTCGATTTCGGTGAGGGCTAGGTGAGAGAGAACATCTGGTACGACGGTATCTTTCCATTTAACATGACGCATGTTATTGGTGACCTAAGAGTATGATCAAACTGACGGTATTCACCAGGGTAATGGTGATCTGATTCGTCAATAAAAGTTTTCCCCAGTGTTGAAAATGTTATACCGAGAAAAATAAAGCACGGTAAAATACCACTATTTGTTAACTGATGAGCAAGAAGGCTTAATTTCAACTGCCTTGCAGGTATATTTCTCACGGTTAATTCTAATTCCTTTCTTTTGTAGACGATAAATTTTGTTCGTCGATGGGTAATACGATTTAAAGCCTAGTCTGTGTTTATTTAGATCTGACGGCATTAGGACTAACCGCAAATTTTGGCAATTGTGTTGATCAACTCCCGGTCAACGGTATTTGCGCCTAAGTCTTAAATAGGTTCATCTGGGAGTATAAGGATTTCCCTTGGATATTAGCAGAAAATTCATTACGTTCAGCACGGAATAGCAGTCACATTTCTTGTAAGCAATATAAGGCCTAAAACCCCTGCAGTATCTTCATTCACCAGAAGATTTCGGGATCATATGTAGAGGCGAGGCACGTTCACCCTCTTCCTAATAAATTGATTTGTAGCAGTGGCAAGTTTGTGTAGAGGAAGCCTTTATGCGCGGAAATTGGCGTGATGATTATGTCTCAATATGGTGAGTAATTTCTTGCTTCAAACGCTGATTTCCTTGAAATTTCAAGGAAAAGCAATGAAAATCGAGAGGAGATTCAACAGCAATAAAATGTACTGCAAAACAGGTGTGCTTGCATTGCAACCTCTTTCCCCTTAAATGAAATTACTGTATAGTCGTGTAATAACCTACGCCTCATGAGGTCAACAAGATCAAAGTTAGTTTGGAAAATTGGCCCAGGAATTCAATGTGAAATCTTTAGCAATTTAAATTCATGGGACAGAGCGAGGTAACTTTGAGCAAAGTTTGAGCCATTTTTCGCCGTGCGTTTGGATGAATGTATCACTTATATTTTGTAATTTAAGAAACTGCTGATATTTCATACTCAGCAGAACTCACTGTTTGGCAATGACCTCTGCTCTAGGGCTTACCTAAAACAGACTTTCGGTGATGGAATAAAGCAGTAAATGCCAGTGTTCTTTTTATTTAATCGTCACGCCCACATCTAAGCACAGATTGGAGTTGAGCTTCCCCGAAAAGAACTTGAAAATCACACTGAGACTTTTAATTAAATCTGTGTTAGTAACCTATTTAAGGAAGAGGTCGACAGCTTCTTAATGACAAGCAGTGATATATGGACTTTAAGGCGCCATGGTGGCTTGAACGCGGATGAAATTAACATGAATTTCTTTAAAACTCGTTTGGAATCAATTAAAGGTTTGCGCGAACCTACGATGGGAAAATACAATTCAACAATTCTATCATCCGTTGTTGCTAACTGTTCGAAGCGAGAATTGGTAGATAGAGTAGCAAACAATTGCTGCATATGGGAAGGGCTTTGCTGCTAAATACCTCCCTGAAGAGATCATTGTTAATTAAAGAGCAAATTAAATCAGAAGGCAGATCATTACGCGCAGGAACACCGTGGATCTACTGACAGCAAGCTCATTGTGCGCCAGAAGGTGCCGCAGACATTGCCACTTAGAGGAGACTGTGCGAGTTATTACCTCCTGCATATCCTACGAACGCCTAGATCCTATTTAAATATGCAGAAAGTTTACTTTTTATAAACACAAATTTTGTCTAAGTTTATCAGAGAATTTACGTTTTTTTTGTTGCATGATGCAAAAAAACGAACATTTTCACAGCTAATGAAAAGTTTCTGCTAAAATGCCTGGACTTAGGTAAGTTATTATCTATACATTGCTGTATATACAACTTCTTATACTGAATGATGATATAAATGACAAATTAAGACTTGTTTTAGTGTTTGAAATTATTGATTTAAGGGAAAACCACATTCTACCACTTTTATTATTAGTTAAATTATGATGCCCATTTAAATGGGTTCTATGGAGGTCAGTGAAGGCACTGCAGCCTAGGGGAAATACTTGAATCAAAGTACGTGTTCACTCTTAATTCTTATGTTGCTTTATTTTTATTAAATTTGATATATTCTTAACCCCAATGGTTAGTATGTATATGAATATATATATTTAGGATCCTAAAATAATGTGCGTTACTAATGTATACAATAACTGTCTTTTTCAATATTACAATGTATTCTTGGGCAGTCAACTAACAGTTTTCTTTACCTAATGAAGAAAATAGGACAGGCATCGAAATTGCTTTGGAGCCTCCAGAAGATGGGGAAGAATCTCATGTAGACGACGTTATTGAGGATATAACTGTTGTGGAGCAAGAAACCCTCTCATATAAATTTGGCAACCAAAACAGTCGCACTGATCCTTTTATGCATGAAGAGCATATATATTTGAAAAGTAGGAAGAGTTTGGTGTGATGATAATGTAGCAGACCTTGGCTAACCGAGGAGTATGACGCAAAAACGCTCGAAGCCAGTTTAGGAGTGGAAAGTAGCCCTCGATGTGAGGTTTACCGTGTTCGTACGTGTATTTCATTAGCACGGTACAAGAAATATGGGAAAACATCAAAGGCTGGGATCCCCAACAAACCTCACTTATAATATGTGGTTAATTTCTCCTATCCTACTCTGAAAAAAGACATTCATCCTTCGAACTATAGTAGTTCAAATTAGAACGACTAAATTTATTCCTGAACGTAGAAATAATTCGCATGAAGTCTTAATTTTCGTGTTAAACCCTTCAAAAAATTTACAATGCTAAAATGTTTCACTAATGTAATTTCAATTTTCAGTTTGAGTTTAATTGTAAAGCGTCAGCGAGAGGTATCAGCTTTAAATGTTACATATTATTTGATACTGCCATACAGTGGTTGTGCTTTTGTTGGCGACGAGAGAAGAGAGTATAAACAATGATTGATACTAAAATTTAGGAAGTAAAGCGTACCCTCATAACAGTTTTTGGCCGTTGAACTCTGCACAATTCCAGCAGAACCCTTCAAGATCCAGGTATTCTCGTTAATTCACATGAGTCTACCTCGACTCGCTTTCCCCCGCTCCTCGAATGCAGCTCGCTCAGTCTCGATTCGTGTTACTCGAAAGCAAAATTTAAGTCAATGTTAAGAGACTATTGTTTGAACTTTGCGCCAAGGCAAGAATAAATCCCTCCGACCAAATATTCGAGGTGGCAGCAACGCGCAAATCCTTTGTGAAAGTTCTCTGTCTAACTCTCTTCCCCAGTGTAAAGCTTTCGTGATCCGCTTCGTATACGCTCAAGGTCATTCGAGCGTCCCTCGGTCAATATTGTTCATGTATTTGTACGGTGACTTTTCTCACTAAGTCGCCCTCCTTTTAGCGACTGAGACTCGTGTACATCTTATGTGTGCATAACTCAGTTTAAAACACCTTTTAATATTGTAAAATAATATTAATTTTCATATTAGTACGGTTATCTTTGTACCCGTTTTCTGTTATTGCGGAACCTCCAAAATAGTCGACTGTGTCAAACTTAAATTCAGATAATTTGCACTCTGCTTATATTATAAATCTACCGGACACTCATAAACGCAGAAAGGGTTTCCTTGACCCTATTCTACACCATTTATATTAAACTGGTGTCAGGTTTGGGGATAATCTTAGTCAATCAATTGAATGAAATTTGATGAATCTATTAGTTAACATTTGTTAAACTGTTAATTGTTTGCTAATCTTGGCTCAAGTTCTGGAGATTAAAAGGTCAGAAATAAAAATTGAATACCTATTTGGGAAGTATATTTGTTTGCGGTCCGATTTATATTTTTTTTACCTTAATTGATTATTGAGTGACTGTGTTTAACTATTATTTTTTTTGCCTCAGGGAAAATAAGTGTTTTCCTTCAAGGCCTCCTCTCGTGCCGTAAGTTAAAGGTATAGAAAATAGTATTATTCTTGGGATTGCTGTAACTCTCTTCTCAATTACAGTAAATCTCGACAGCAAAAGCTCTCTCGCGAGTATTTTGGTCCCCACACCTTCGTGGTTCGTGTTTTCGTTGGTTAGAAAACCATTCGGACTCCCGTTCGTGTGTAAAAGAACCCATAAATCCGCCATATTTATTTTCGTGCGTTAATTTAATTCTTGTTGTTCGGCCCATAGCATAAACCAGCAGCATGTCGCCGTTTGAAATTTTCCCGGTCCATGGTGAGTGACGGACTCTGTGGAAAAGATCTGATGGCCTGCGTACAGGAAGAAGAAAGAGTTGAAAGAAGAGACAGAGAAAAAAGGAACGTGAAGAAAGAAATAATTCGCTCTCATGATTTGGAAACGAGCAGAGAGAGGAACAAGATGCTCTCTTTAAACTCCTCAAGTGTTAGACTAGAGCCACCGCAGTCTGATACCATAAAACTCCCCGTCTTTAAAGAAGGCGAAGACTTCGGGTCTTATCTCACCCACTTCCTAAAGATCTTCGAGGTAATCCAGTGGTACATCGAGACGGATGGCGTAGCACAATGATTGCTCCTGTTGAGCTCTTAACTTCAGGATATTTTTTATCTCCATTCCATCGGAGGCAACATTTGATTAATAATCGTTAAAAGCCGAGTTGCTCGCCGCTCACAACATGACTCTGGATTTCTCTCAAGCTAAACTTAAGCACTGTTGCATTCAACCAATCCAGACCTATTGATAGTTTGGCTACTCCCTACAACGTCATTTTAATTTTTGGATTGTCGCGGCCAAGGTGCCTCATGAATAAGACGCCCTGGTCGATTCCGTCCTAATGAACCAATTTCTTGCATCGCTCCCTTCAGAACTTAGATCCTTCGTGAAGGAGCAGAGGTGCCATACTTTCAAGGAATGCATCGAGTAGGCAGACGTCTACTTTGTTAGCCACAACTGCTACCCGAATGAAGAGAAGAAATCAGAACCCCCATCTCCAGAATCCCAAACCTGCAAGAACAAATTTGTTGTTAATAATGGGAATGGGTTCATTAAGGGGACTGGGTCCACCAAACCCAAATCTCTCTTCTCGTTTGACCACCAATGTTAAGCCTTTTTCTCCTAATGGCCCTGCTTCGTCGTCCTCGAGGAGGACCTTCTTGTCCTATTCTTGAGGAGGTTCAGATGACCTCAAAACTCGCAGGTTAGAAGCACCTGTCCTTCACACCAGCTAGACCAGGTCAATGCCACTTCTACGCCCCCAACGTCGCAAAATGTAGCTCCCTCTTCTTCAAATCCACCGAATACGGCTGGCAACCAGGTAAACCTTTTGTTCGATAAAAGTACCCCTTGGACCCTCCAATTTAAAATTGGAGCCGTGAATGTGTGCCAGATCTCCGCATCGTCCGTGATACAGGGTGCGTGTGCATTGTTGTATCCGATGCCCTACTCCCCCCTGTGAGTTCGAACCACGATAAGTTTGCCGTAGTGCATGATTACTTGGGGTGAGTCAATAAATTCTCCATTGTTAACTGCTACATTGAGTGAGCGTATTTTACTGGTTGGGCTGAAGTTGTGGCAGTCCCCTTCAAGTTTGGCTCTGTCCTAATCGGTTGGTTCCCCCGGGTTTCTTCTGCCACCGTGGCTCAACCCATTACTAACCGTTCCCCCGTGAAGTAGGAGCTGAAAGCCCCTACACCTCTGTAACTCTCGTATGCTCCCGAAATCCAGAGTGCGATGACCCATGACTTAACCTAAAGCCAGAGGGAATGTGAATTTCTTCGCCCATACGGTTCAAATCCCAGAATAATATAAGACACGCGAAACCTTGAAGAAGAATAAGATGATTTCATTCCTCGTCAAAGAAGATATCATCTATCGAGCGTGCACCGAGGAAAACGACACCTAGTCGCGCATACTATATTTACCGGGTTCTGACATCCCCCAATGCGATAGCCTATGTGCTGTTCATTTTAATCACACGAAGAACGTTCAGAGGATCTTCAAATATTTTTATTTGCCAGACGCGACCGACGAAGTTCTGGAATACTTCGTTCGTGCAATATTTGCAAAAAGACGGTAATAAAAGGACGAGTCAGATTTGCGCCCTTTCAGAAGGGACCTCTAAATCCTCTCGGATCGTGGTCGTCAATTCAACTCAGATTAATGGAGTACGTTGGTAAATTATTGATGATCAAGCCCCTATTTGCCATTCCTTTGCACGCAAGTGGGAATGGTATCTGCGAAAGGCTAAATGGAAGACCCAAGGCAATTCTCAGGAAGCTCTGTGCAGATCAGCCCACTGAATGGCACCGCTTCCTTCCGGTAACCCTCTTTGCCTACCGAAAAATTCCCCTTTGTAAATTGGGATTCGCCCCCTTTGAACTTTTATATAGTAGAAACTTTATTACAATAAGAAAATGGATCAAACTATCCAGACTTCTTTCTTCTCTATTCGATGGAAGAAAGAGGCTGGAAAAGTGTGCCGAAATTGTGTCTCAGAAGGCTGACGTCAATTTTGACAAGTATATGACATATTTCGATTGAAAATCCAAAGAAAGGAAATTTAACCCCAGGGAAGAAGTTTTGCTTCTCCTCCCCATGGACAACAACAAATTGTTGAGCCAGTGGAAGGGCCCCTACCCCATAATAGAGAAGCTCTTCCATATTAATATTCTCAAGCGGTAGCACCAGCCCGCGAGCATCAACCAGATAGTTGCAATCCACAAAGAATTCCCCATAGAATCTGGCTACCCTTAGACCACTTTTGCGTAATCCAAGTCACCTGCGTGGAGCAAGACAAAGAATACCCGTTGCATGTCTTGCTAGACTTTAATAATTCCCTGCCAGTGAAAATTAAGATATGCGTCCAGTTTTCATCTCTTCAAAAGAATCAACTGCAAGTGCTCCTGAGTGGTTTGATGACGTCATCACCGAGATCCCCAGTTGTGCTACCCACAATGAGCAAAATATACAACCAACCATCCTGGAACCCATCTGTTCCAAACCCTACCCTCCGCCAATACACTTCCGGGAAACAGTTAATAATGAAGTGAATAATCTTCTAAGGGTGCACATAGTCGAACCTTCGGAGTCGAACAGTGTTCCGCGGTTTTCATAGTAAGGAAGGCCGATGGTTCTTATCTAATTTGCATTGATTTTAAAAAGTCAAATTCGGTTACTGTATTCGATGCCGAAACAATCCCCACCATAGATCAGAACCTCCATCTTTTTGAGAAGGCCAAGCTCATCTTCCTGTTGGATTTATGCAAGGCCTATTATCAGATGTTCCTGATGGAGAGAGTAAGGAAATTTACTGCTATCCCTACTGACAAGGGCCTTATACATTTCAGTGGCTCCCTTTCGGTCTGGTGACAGATTGCAGAAATTATAACCGGATGAGGAGGAGGATTTTAGAAGGCTTACCCAACGTCGCCTTCTATTTCTATAATGTCTATGTGGCCACCGAAGATTGAGATCAACAATTGCCACCCTTGAAGCCCTTCTGTATCGAGTCTAAGAACACAATTTGACAATTGGCCCCGGCAAGTGCCACTTCGATTTTGGCACTATCGATTAACTCGGCTCGCCTAACGGGAATAATCGGTTAGCCCCCCAGCAAGAAAAGAAACGGGCTCGTTGCCATGCTGTTGCCCACTAAAAAAAGGTAGCTGCGATCCTTTATAGGATCTTCATCTTTCTATTGTCACTTCATACCCAACTTTGCGACTGTCTCCACCCCTCTCTGCGACCTATTAGAGAAGAAGGTCCCGGAACGCCTTGGGGGACGCCACTCTCAACTCACAGCTTCAACAAACTCAAGGAGAATTTGGCATCCAACCCTATCCTCCGCATCTCTAATTCCGACAACCTAAGTGGCATCGCACCGACGCAAGTAGTGATGGTATAGTATGTGTCCTCCTCCAGTATAAGGATAACGGCAGAAGTTTCCCCATCGCTTACGTAAGCTAAAATTTACTCGCACGTGAGAACAATTATGCAGTAATTGAGAGATAAACCCTCACTATCATTTGGGGAATTTGTACATTTAGAATGTATTTATTCGAGAAAGAATTTGTAGAGGACATGGACGACAAACCCTCGTAACGTCAAGAATAATAACGATAATTTGATGTGTTGGAGCTTGTTTCTACAGGAATTCGAATTCAGCATTTTGTACTTAAAGGGCACCGATAACTGTATGGCTGATAGTTTAATTAGGAACCCGTTAAATCCTTCTCCAAACTAATTCCCAGCCATTTTCTTTTTTTTTACTCCATGTATTAATTTTTTTCATAAAGTTAATTTGTATATTTAGCCCTATAATAAGAAACCCGTATAATTTGTATATATATATATATATATATATATATATATATATATATATATATATATGGGTTTGTTTGTTTATAGGTGTACAATGAATTCCTTTTATATCCTTAATTTTTTGTTTTTGTTTTGTATAATCATAGGATAAATCCCTTGGTCCAGTGAGCCATACTTAATAGCGTCCTAGAGAAAAGTTAATTCCTTAGGCACCCATGCCGTAGCATTGTATAACCTTGTGTATGTGTATTGTTTACCGCAACCCCTTATCTCTATTTTTTTGTAATTTTGGCTCCATTTTGGAAATTTGTCCTATGTATTCTCAACTTTATCCGCTATTGTCAAGCGACTTTAGGTTATATTCCACTCCCACTAATAATTCTCCGATGTCACTTCTTCCCCTTGGGTTCATTCTTGGGATGGAGATCTGAGAGAGAGATATCTAGGAGAGAGAGAGAAAGAGAGAAAGATACACGCCGCCTTACCCTTCAATAGAGAGCACTAGAAAAAACAGACACCTAGGTGACCCATTTTGTCTACAATAATAGAGGTGTACAATAATAGAGGTCTACAATAATAAATGCCGCCATCACAGGAAGCTGCGACAAGTTTGACAGCCCAGAAAGTTCCATCTCAAGTTAGGCCGGATGTTTTTTGCGGTTACCGTCCCGGGTCTGCACTGAGAGAGAACGCGAGGGTGACGATTACCCTACAATATATATATATATATTTTTATTTTTTTTAAAAAATTTATATATTTTTGTTTTTTAGAGTAATACTAAATGAAGTTGTTCAATAGTCTACAAATACATTTAATTAACTTGCATTTTACAGATTCACACATGTTTGTTAGTGTATTTGTTAATGTATCGTGTTTGTAATTGTTTGTTCGGTGCGGTTTATTATGTGAACCACGGTGCCAACTGCTCCTCAGAGCATTCTCTCGAACTAGGAAATCGCCTCTTTCTGCTCACTTTATACCTTTTGTTCGCTGGGATTTTTAGATTCTCCGCTAGTTCAGGCGCCGTTTCATTCAAGATCCTCTCCCAAGTTCCTTTGGGACAAACTTTGGGTCACCAGATTGATATGTGTCAGAGCGGCTCTTTGGTGAAGCTGTCTTTGGGGAATTAGTTCTCGCTTTATATTTTTATTTATGTAAAGACTCGCCTTGTTTTGAACTATTTGTAGGCGCTTCAAGCGCTTCCTACTTAGGGTTTGGGCCATCGCCGCGAAGTATATGAGTGTTGGTCGTACGGGGATGTGATATATCTTTCGGATATTGTTAGATCTCATATTCCTGAATTGGTGAAGTTTGAAAAGTTCCAACCTTTCGAGATTTTCCAGCGTTTTGAAGTGATGCCCGTACACGGTGGGGGTGATTTTGAGCCCTAAAAAGGTCCCTTCTTTGTGATAGGGAAATATCAGTTTCCCTATTGTCACTTCTGCCGTTTTTATGTGACCGAGGGCGGGGATCTTGAACTTTCTGCTATTCGTGCGGATCTTCCACTTAATCTCGTACTCATTTATGTTCCAGATTTCATTAGCAGTCTCTTGAGCCTGAGGCCTGGAATTCGTGTATGTACCAGGGATCAACTGGGTTATATCGCCGGCGAACTGGAGATATAATGAGTCCTCCTTTAACGAGGTGGGAAATTTATTGTGTAGATTAGGTAAAGGAGGGAGCTCAAACAACTGCCCTGTGGGTCTTCGGCCTCGAGGAGGAACTAAGGTCCTTGGTGACCCTCACTCATGATTCTGGTGCGCCGTTCCATGACGAAGTCGCAGATAATGCGATCCAGAATCGGGTTTAGCTAGAAGGTTTAGTATCTTATATAAAAGGACCCTCACCAAGACCTTGTCGAAGGCCTTTTATACGTCCCAGAGCACGATGTGAGTGTACTTTGCTTCCGCTTAGCACTTGGGATTTTCTTGGTTAGCAGCGCGAGTGCGGCACCTGTTTCACGTTTCTTGTAGAACCCATGCTGTTGTGTGTTATAAGCCCTTTTTTTCCTCGAGGTTATTTCTGAAGCCTGTTGGCTAGAACCTTTTCCAGAATCTTACCGATGATTTACAGGAGGGAGATGGGCCTGTAGCCTATCGGCTGTTGAGGCACCTTTTTTCCTTTTGGTATAAGGGTTACTTTTGCCACCTTATATCCATCGGCGAAGTAGCCAGTGTTCAGGGCTGCATTCATTACGTTCGTAATTCCTTGTAGCATGCACGGAGACCGTTTACCAGATGGTTTTTGGTAATCCCTGTCCAGCCAGGCGCTCTCTGTTTGAAAGTTTTGAGCGTGTTCAGGAATTCCCCAGTGGTGATTGGTCGTCCGTGGCCCATCATTCTCCTCTTTGGAAATGTGCGGGTGGGGATGCGTTCGGTGGATTCTGGTATTGAGTTCATCTACAATCTGGTGTTCGAACTCTAAGTCGAAATCTTTGTTCTCTTCAGGGGGGATGGAGAATATTTTCTCCAGTACCTCCTGAACTTTATATCGAGTCTTTCCGTTTCTTCGATGATTCGCCATTTTCTTCTTGCCTCATTTTCTCCTTCGGGGGCAAACCTCTAAGCTTTTTAAACGCCCTCCAGAATTTTTTTTGGGGGGAGGGGGGTTCTGCTCGGAGTCAAGTTTTTCTATTATTTCGTCCCATATGGCCCGTTGCGTGGTGATCATGTTTTGAGCTCCTCTCTAAGTTGTCGGAGTCTTCTGGTGTTGTACCTGTTTGGGCCAAATTAACTAACTTCTTCATATATCTCTCTATGCTTGAGGGAATTTCTCGCATCTCCTCGGTCCACCTGGGTTGAGGTGGGCTTTTGTGCGTGATGCACAGAATGCACTTTTCATCACCTTCCATGATCAGGAGTGGGATGCGGTTATTCTCCTCGTCATATCTCTTTCAGGATAGCTCCACTTAGTTCTACTGGTTTATAGCTGTTGGTCATTCGCTTGTAAAGCTCCAAGTTTGCTTTTGCAAAACACTTCTTGGATGGGATAGGAATCATGATAGGTGCGAGGGAGATTGTGGTCATAATAGAGGTATGATCGTTTGGAACCGTGGGGCCAGGCATACTGACCAAATGAAAAGTGAAGTTTGTACTTGTTAGTTTTATGTCCGGGGCTGTTGCACTTCTCACAGTGATGCAGGTCAAAAAGTTCCGGCCCGGCTCTCTCGAGCCTGTCCCGGTCGATGACCAGTTGTAGATTTATTCCTCTTTCGTTAGTTTTGGTGTAGACCGAGGCCCCCAGACAGGCATTGAGCTCGCCCCCAATAAAGACATTCCTGCGGTGGGCTGTTAGTGTCAGGAAGTTGTTGGTGGGGAGATATCGACGGCGAGGAGGCTGGTATGCAACTGGAATTGTGAGTCCTCCCACAAGTGTAGGAAGTTCGACCGCCACGAAGAACTCATCAAGCTCTGGGAGCCGTTGGAAGGTGATGTTTCTTTTAATGGCGATAGCAGCACTGTCAAATCAATCTTAAGTGGCGTTCTTTACCAGGACGTGGTAATTTGTGATTTTTGTCCGTATGCTATTAGTGTTGACACCGTGTTCTGATATTAGGATAATGTCGGGGTCCGCCCTTCAGAATATGTTTCCATATTCATTTGCTTTCCCCAACCAACCGTTTGTGTTTACTCTTAATATTTTTAGGGTGTTGTTTGTGTTCTCCATGTTTTGTGTCTACTTATAGAGTGTGTTACTTATTCCCTGTGCTTGTGTACCTTTCCGCTTTTGAGCTTCTTAAATTCCATGGCCGGGATTGCATGAAAGGAGGTGTTGTCGGGTATCCCTCTTCTAGAGAAGAGTGCTGCCGTCGCCACTCCTGTTTCGTCATCTCTCTCGTTAAACGTCCACTTAAGCTTTTGTTTTTTTATTCCATTTGGAATATTTTAGGAAAGGGTACTTGTCCAAAGTGTAGACCTTCAAACCGAGTTCCCTGCCGTCGTATCTGTGTCTATTTCTCTTGCTTTTTTCTCTTTTCTGTTTTGACCTTTCTTGTAGGTACGCTCACAATACTGTCACTGCCCGAGTCTCTGTCAGGCATTTTATGACTTTTCCTTCTTTATGGTACCATTGTGGCAAGCTTCCTTGCTTTTTCTTCCCTCGCCTATCTCGCTTTAATTCTGGGGTTGGATCTTTTGGGGGCTCCTGATTTTCTTGTTCTTGACCTTTCGTGTAGGGACCGTTAATTCGGCTTTGTGATTAGATGCTGCTGCAATAACTTCTTCGTTTACTTTTAGGGAGAATTGAAGTTGTAAGACATCTCCAGAGGGAGAATTCTCTGGGAACCACATCTCACTCAGGTTGTTGTTTTTTAACATAAAATTCAGCTAACTAGAGAACGTGCCTGGATTCGTAAGATTTTTCACGTATGTATAAATAATGCCGGTGAGAATCTTCGTCGATTCCTCGTTCTCCGGTTTAATATATGTCTTAGTAGGGGCTTGTGTAGGGTGAGATGTTTACGTTGCTTGCGCATACGTATTAGTCTTCCTCCTTTGTTCTTCTTTTCTCTTTGCATCCTCTTTTCTTATAATAATATTTCCTATTATAGGGCATGCCATGGCTAAAGATCTATGACCCTGCTCGCAATTCACGCACTTCTAATTTTTCATGCAGTTTTCCACCCGTGACCTTTTTCAATCTGCTTCCCACTGCTTTTTATTTGGAAGAGTAGAAGACCCCTTTCTTTGGCCTTCTAGGCCATCTCCGTTTTCGTTAAGATCACTTTGAATACATGGGTGTATTCTTAGTTCTCTCTTCGGTTTCTCTAAAACTTTCACTCAGCTTTGGTTGGCCTCAATTTCTTCCGCTAGTTCCTCCTTCGTACGATCACGTATTCAGGGATCAAAGCGAAGACAAACCACACTGCGATAAGCCTGTATTTGTGGTGGAACTGGGGGCTGGTGAGTTATTTCTTGTAGAGCACGAATGCCTTCCTTGTTGCTGATTATTTCAATGTCTTTTTCTCTTTCGCAGATCGCCAAATAATCGGTTGGGGTGTCAATAAGTCGTATTAGTGCGACAATGAGTTTTCCGAAGATGGTCTCAAAGACTGTACCTCTCTCCGGTTTGGCCTGGCCGTTTATTACACTGAGGGATATTCGTGTGGCCAGATCCATTGCCATGATGTTGAGGGAAACACCTCGTGGTCCTCCTTAGGCAAGCACGTAGGATAAGTTTTTTTGTGTGTAGTTTGGTGAGTATAATGTGACTTTTATTATTTTTCTTTACAAGGGCCTTCCACCCCAAACCCCCACTCTTTTTCAGCAGCCTTTGTCATCGGAAGAATCGCCTTGGTGAATGTTGATGAGTGTGGTAATGACGCATTATGATGATTTTATAGATGATTAAGTATGTGTGAGACTGTGTGTGATCCTCGCGGGGAAAGACTACTGACGGACTCATTGATAAATGTCGCTCCCAGGAGGTTTTGAATCGCGACTGCTCCCACCATGCAAAGAGACGGTTGATTGTTCCTCTGTGGTCCTGGGATGGGCCTCCGCAGTGGTTAGCAACGGAGGGTGCAGTCCTTCATTTGTCCAGTCGAGCTTCAAGACATTGTTCTCTGCTGTGGTCTAGTCCTCAAACCAGCTTCCTCCAATGCCCCCAATTATGACTTCTATAGTGAGCGACTTAGTTGGGTGAGGCTGTATACGGTGAATTCCTCCGTAGGGCCGCTTTGGAGCGGGTGGGAAGGGGGTGACGGTTTTAGCCGGTGATCTATTTAAAAGCGTTGCCTGAAAAAACGATAATGAAAATGTTGGTGAAAAGGGGTGAAATGATGTAGAAGTAATAGAGTAATATCTCTCTTTTGGCTTCTATTTCTTCCTCTTCTCTTTGCTGTTAGCTTCCAGGAGACGTTTTGACAAAAACTTTCCCAAAACCTTTCCGCCTTTGCTAGTTGCTGACTTCCAGGCCGAGGTGAGGAAGCAGAAATGAAGAAAAATGGAGACGTTCCGACAAATCTTTCCCAAAACTTTTCCGCCTTTGCCAGTTGCTGACTTGGTGGTTGCTGACTTTTATAAAAATCTCACCCTCCTCGTTATATAGGTTATTGTAACAAAGAGTTTTCCCTTTGAAATTTTCCTGTACCATGATTGGCCAATCTTTGTACGATAATCGATATAGAAAATACACATAACAGAGACAAAACACAACACAACAACTCAATACATCCACACAAGAAATATGTGACAAAAATAATAAGTTGTCGGCAAAAAAGCTTTCAAAGGCTTGAATGCTAAATAACTAACCTAAGTATCAAATTAAAACAAAAAGACAGAGAAGAAGACACAAAAAACAGTAAGAAGAACACTACAAACAAACGAAAACATAAATGTAAAAATGAAATATTCAAATAAAGGAAAAAGTAATAAAAAATAATGTGATGCCCTCCCTACTAGGGCAATTCCCCCCCCCCCCCAATCTTTAAATTTTTCACCCACTATATCTTCCACTATAACATCTCTTTTCGAAAATTGCGTACATCATCATCAAAAACATACAGCGATCGAAATCTACGTGAACTTCACCACCTAAGAGAAGTCTTAGCCAGCAAAGAAGGAAACGTCGAGGGAAAGTCACCTCCATGACACTCCTGCTCACCAACGATTTTTTTTCGAGGACGAGATTCTCACCAACCTACCAGATACCCTCGGACCTAAATAGAACCTTAAGTCACCTCCTGCCCCGCCCCCCCGAAGAAAAATTCCTTTATTTCCCTGGCACGTCATCCTATTATGACGTGCTAACGCCCCCCCATCCCTGCTCCGCCGTAATGTCTGGCTCCGCGAACGTGACTCTACACATATAGCTTCGTTGCAACTATGCCATTCTACTTAGAAAAGGCATAATTGAAAAATCTGGGGGAAAGAGGTCTGAGGCTTACCCCGCTGCGGAACCCAGAGGAAGAAGCAACCTGGTTTGGGATTCAGTTACAAACGCGGGGAGGTATAACAACCTACCCTGCGGCCACCGTCCAGGACCACAGAGGGAGACTCTTCCGTCTCCAGTCGGTGTGGCACCCCGACTGGAGTCAGTTGACTCTGGCTTCAGTCATCATTAAGTTCGCCATGTTTTTACACCCTCTGAGGAGCCTAATCAGGTCCATACTTATCTATCACCCTTCAATACATCTGAGTCCTGTTCGCGGGGTCCTCATCGGTGGGGCGGAAGTTCGCTCCAAACTAAGAAAGAAAGTTAAAAACTTAATCAAATAATAGCAAACACATCACACCTTATACCTACACACACAACTGATTCAACACCAGACACAATCGACCACCACACATTACTAAACCTAGCCTCCACTCACGATACACCGATCACAAACATCATAAAATTACGCACAGGCCACAAGCTCGTCTTCCGCTCACGGGAGGACACGCTAACGTTACATGAAAATGCCACCACTACACTCAACACACACAACCTACAGACTAGACTCGCTGACGGTATCATAAAAAGATACCAGGTACGAGTCACAAGGACAAACCCTCTGTGGCTGGCCTTTACCAACAAGGACCTCCGCTCGCACCTCCGTCAGGAGTACGGGGAGGAGGTCGTCAAGGATCTTTACTTCAACAGGTCAAAGAACTGGGCAGTAATAACACTGTCCAGTGACAAAACAAAAAAACATGCCTCTAGACCAAGGTATCAAGGTCTGCAGCACCCTCACAAACCCTCAACACATAGAAGAGCAGCATAACATAAGACCCACACAATGCCACCGGTGTTGAAAGACCGGACACAGCACCAGCACATGCTCTGCAGACCTAATCTGCTCTAAGTGCAGTGTAGTGGGGCACCACTACACAGCCTGCTGCGCCAATTGTGGTGGCGGTCACGTCGCCGTCAACCCTAGGTGCCCTTACCTAGGTAAGGCACGACACGACGCCGTGGAGGCCATCCGGCACCCACAACAAAACACGCACACAACCATACACTTCGCCCCCGCCCCCACCCCCCTCCCCTCACCAGGACATTCGCCGCTGCTGCCAGCGCTACGCCGCCTGCTCCCCTTGCTTTACCCCAGACGCACCCAACCCCCCCTGCAGCAAACACACCCCACCCACACATCCCTTTCCCCCCCACCCCAGCTCATAACACTCAGAAACCCCCACTACTACCAACACCCACACACCACACTACCACCCCCACCCTACTTTACACGCCCACCCCCACCCCACCCCACCTCAGCGACAACACAAAAACCAAATTACACCTGGCCACCCTGCTCTCAGCGGTAGCAAAGGACATGTCGAGGGGCGACCCGCGACTATACGCGAAGATCTTCAACACGCTGTTCGCCTCCAACGGCATAGAGCAAATCACCTTCCCTGAGAAGGTGTTCGCTCTAATAGACGAAAACACAACTGGACCCGCACTCCTCCCCACCCCGACGGGTACACACCCCTGCCCGCAGGAAACCACTGCCCCCTACTCTCACCAGGCTCTTCCCGCCGCCTTTCCTGTCCCTGCACCTTCCTTAGCCACTGCTTCTGCCCCCATCCAAACAACCTATTCTCCTCGCACTTCTTCCACCCCTCTATCAAAACTCCGCCTACCTCCCACTGCCCCCCCCCCTCGCACCCATCTCCGCCTCCTCTCCCACAGTTCGACTGTCACCCCAACCCCCTCGCAGTCCACTACACCCCGTGCCAATCCCCAAAACCCCACCCCAAAGCCCCATCCGCGCACACAGGCACGGGACAAACAACCCCCCCCTCTCCTGTCGTCTCTACTCATCACCAAGACACCACCCCATCCAAAACCACCACCTCCACAGAACACACTCCTCCACCCACTACGGCTCCCCCACCCAACAACACTGCCGTGACTCACAAACAAACATCGACACGAGTCAAGGTACTCGCCCCTCATGCCTCCTGGGCAATAACCAAGGAGAAGGGGACGATTCCTGGCAAATCAGCCTCCCGCGCACTAAGACCACGACAATAGGTCGTATTAGCATAATACAACTAAACGTACGCAGTTGGCACGGTATTCCCCATACGGTCGCCAACTGTGTACTCAACACACCAAGACCCGACATCATACTCCTGAACTCCCCCAGCTTACACCCTCCCAACAACAGACTCCGCATTACAGGCTATCACACATACTTATCACCACAGGTGCAGCACCTAGGATCTGCAATCCTAGTAAAGCGCAACATACACCACTCCCTCGTCAACACACCCGACACCTCCTTTCTAGCCTGAAAAATTGACACCTGCTCTGGCCCCATAATAGTGGCCACACACTACAGACTACCACGAATACAGCTAAACTTAGAAGTCCCACTCTGGGCCCTATTAAACCACAACCTACCTAACTTCTTCGCGGGGGACCTCAACGCTTTCCACCCGACACTCCTTTCAAACAATACGAACGATGCGGGTAGTTACTTGGTTGGTGCCTTGCGGCGTTACCGCTGCAAACACATCGGCCCTTCCTTCCCCACTTTCTTCGGCCCGCGCCTAGCCACCACATCCCCGGATGTGGTCTTGCGTAACGACCATGCCACACGATTCTACACTCACATTGCACCCGGTCCCCACGTACTATCAGACCACATACCAATATGCCTTCTGATATCCACATCCCCCATACTCATCCCCACATCACCTCTATACGATTACAAAAACACTAACTAGGCTGAATTCAGGAGCCACATATCCACAAACACACCACATAACCTCGACCTGGAGAACACCAATCCAGGACAAATAGACCACCACTGGTGCTCACTTTTAGACACCATCACCACCGCACGTAACCTACACTCACCACACAAAAACTACACCTGCTTAAAACATTTCACATTTTTAATACACACAAAGAGACTTATCACACAGTACAACAACCACTACACCAGATGCCCACGACAACACAACATCAACCAACTACGTGCCCGCAGCCTTTAATGCGGGCAGCTAGATAGGAACCGGCAGTGGCGTGAGGTCGTTCGCATCGCGGACGACACCCGCTGCATGGCCCCTTTCTTCTTCTGGCAGCACGTGAAAAGGATGCTGAGTATGGAACTATTAAAACCAATTACACTGAAAATAAACAACCACACACTCACAGACACTAATGATATCCTCGACGCATTCAGATCCCACTGGGACACAGTACACACCCACAACCCACCAAAACCACATGCGCAGGAGCACTTCCATGACATCCAGGAATGGTGCCGGACTCATGCTCACGAGCTGAGGCCTGCCCCCCTGATACGTATGGAGGTGCTTGACTATACGTCCACACTTACCACTCCAATCACCGTCGAGGAAACAAAACACTACATAAAATCGACACCAAAACGCGCCCCCGGCCACTCCTGTCTACCAGACACACTCATATATAACCTACCTGCAGACATATACCCCACACTCTCACATCTATTCAACGCCTCACTAGCCTTAGGCCACTTTCCCAAAATATTCAAAGTCTCTCACAACATACTCCTTCATAAACAACACAAAGACCCCCAAAACCCAAACAATTACTAGCCTATTGCTCTATTAGAGCACCTAGGCAAAATATTCGAACGAATGGTCAACTGCCGCCTACGGGAGTTCCTGGAAAAGAGGGACTGGTTCTTCCCCTATCAATACGGGTTCAGGAGAGGCAGGTCCACTCAGGCGGCCGTGACCATCGTACATGACAGAATACAGAAGAAACGATAGATACACCAAAAGACTCTCTCCGTCAGTAAGGATGTGGAGAAAGCCTTTGACGAGGTGTGGCACGAGGGACTCCGTTGGAAACTCGCCAACAACACGGGGTTACCTCTCTGCACCAGAAGGCTCCTCTCACACTACCTCAATGGACGGCGCTGCCACATCAGATACAACAACACCCTTTCAAGACCCTTCAAACCACGCTCAGGCGTTTCCCAAGGTAGCGTTCTGGCACCCAAACCATTCTCGTCAGCGGCCGGGCTCCCGAAGAAATCGCGCTCCACGCACAAAGAATACTTGATGAGAATACAGATTACGAGGATAAATGGCTGATTGCCACGAATCCTCAGAAGACACAGATGACACTCTACGGCGCTAGAGATCACTTCATGCATAACCTAAAAATCTACTCACACACACCAGACATGATACACCAAAACCCAACAAGGCTCGCATACACACAGTGCACCAAAATCCTGGGGGTAACATTCGACAAATCCCTCAGGTTCAACTTACACCAAAACATAATACAAGCAAGAGCCTCACGCACAAACGCATCGCTGGGTAGGTTCTACCCAGCGAGTAAAAAACTAAAACTACACTTATATAAAGCCCTCGTGCGTCCCACTGTCACGTACGCCCCACTGTCGCTCGTAGCTGCGAGCGACACTTGGAAGCGAAAGGCTCAGCGTATTCAGAACTCTGCTGTGAAGCGCGCTTGCCCTTCGCGCTTTTTTCGAGAATGGACGCACTACACAACAACAACAAACTAACTTTCTCAACACTTACGCTCACACCAGACTTACAAAACAACCCGGAAAACTCACCACAGACCCACTTTACACCTCGCTACACGTGAGAAGGTACGCGATGGTGCCGCGATATCCCGCGGCCAACGAACACCTGCCGCCCGTACCGTTCCTCGCATAAACCAATAGGCATGGTGAATAACGCGTTTTGGGGATGAGCTGTCAGCCTTTCCCTACACCTCGCTTTGGTGTATAGCCAACGACCTATCTACTCTCGCTGTCCCTTTCTTAATTATTTTGCGCAACGCTCCTCTCTGACTACCTGACTGCCGTATCACAGCGGTCCCTCTGTTCTTTCTATACACCAAAGTCAAGTCATTTAAAAAAAATAGAATGCTAAGGTTTTTGTTACAATTTACGTTTCCCTCGGTATGTGACATTCTGAAAAGGAGGTAACCGATTGCAGATATTCAACAAACGCTTCCGAAGAATTTTTCAATAAGTGAAATCTTCATCTGTCAAACCTTTCCATCCGCCAATTATAAACAGTGAGTGTGGTTTATATTCAATACCATACAATCTGCCAGTGCCACCTATAATCCTGGATTACGGCAAGTTACCGGACACCAATTCTGCTCTTCAAAAGGTTAAGTGCTAATTGGACTTAAGAACTTCTATCTAACTTTTTCTCTATTCTGATTTTTCACTTTCTTCACCCCTGACTAAAATGACGAACGACGTACTCAGGATCAGCCTGAGGACTCTTCCCGAAAGGACTATGCCTGATCCAGGGGACGTCTTCTCCACTGTCTACGGGGAGCTTGATGTAGCTCTCGTTGACTCATTAACACACCTTTTGGGTACACGGCCATATGCCAGAAGGAGAGTGATGCTGAGCTCCTGGCTTCGCCCAAGGGAGCGAAGGTATTTGGTGAAATTAATCTGTGAACCAAAATCCTTTTTTAAATCCAGGCACAATGCAGTGTCGTCTGCCACTGGCTTGACTCATGGGTGGGTCATCATTCAAGGATGGAGATCTCTCAAGAAATTGCGAGAAATTCGCCCTAGGCAAAAGTCTCGGAGGCAATCAAATTTAAAGATTATACCCACGTGTTCAAAGTCGTTTTCGCTGACACGGGAATGGCACAAAAGGCAAAAGAAGTTTACCTACTCCTTTTCTACGTCAGGTTCTGTCCTAGCCAAATAGAAAGAGAGGAATTTACCCAAATTCAAACTTGCTTTAAGTGTACAATCTAAATAAGCACACCACAAAATCTTGCCCCAAAACCGAGTCCATTTGTTCCATCTGCAGCAAAACTGGACATTTCTGGCGTGACTGCAGAAGCTCCGAAAAGCGTTGCATTAACTGGAACAGGAGGCATGCAGCCATGGCAATGTCTTGCCCGGCAAAGAAGGCTGCTATCAGAAAACAACACCAGCAGATGAAAGAGGAAGAAGAGGGACGGATCAATTGAACTTATGCCAAAGTGGCAAAGGCGGCAGTCGGCGATGCAGCGGGTCAATGCACCTACATTAAGATCATGTGCTATATTTATTATGCATACATTGCCAATTTAACTAGCCCCTGCTCATTTAAAAAAAAGCTTAACCAGCTGCTAAAAAACAACGGGATAGACGAGATGTGGTGTCCCAAGACCACGCTGTGGGGGCATCCAGATGCAGCCCCCACAACCAAGACCAGCCGCTCCCAAAAACCCAACCCAAGAAAATTCTGAGTCAAATACCACAACAATTCCGTTCCTGAGGTGAAATAACCCAGAGGAACGAAAAATAAGCATCGCCATGATAGCCGCTCCAAGAGATCACCCATCCGGCAGAGGGGCAGGTCAACCTCTTCGCCGAAGGAGGGCAAACATGCCTACCACGGGAGGAGGTCGAACTGAAAAACTTCCCCGCTGATGACGCCCCTTTTCCTGAAGCAAAAAATTACAAAGATGTGAGGGACGGAGTTACCACCGGTAGATACACATGGGAGTACTCCGAGGACATCCCAGACAAGGTTGTTTAAGAGGCCCTTATCCTCGGGATGGTCCGGCTCAACCAGGACGCATTGGTGACTAACGTACTCAAAGTAAAACAAAAAGAGATCCCGCAAGTGCCGAACTCTCCAGCCAGCCCTCTAACCCCATAAATACGTTAATAGAAACGACTAATTGACAGACAACATGGACAGACTAAAAAAGGACTTGACAATCTTATAGATGAGTAGTGACGGATGGATCGAAAAACAAGTGACTTACGGAAATATTATTAGAAATTGCGACCCTGATATCGTTCTGATATCAGAACACGTTATAAACACCTAACAGAAGACTATAAAGATATTTAATTACTACGTGACGACTAAGAACCATAGCCAAGAACGTTTTGATGGCGCCGTCATCGCAGTCAAGGAAGTTATTCATTCCAAACTACTTCCATCTCTCGACGAATCCTATCTGGCCATCGAGGTCCAAACCACATTGGGGCCACTTGTGGTATCAACAGGGTTCCAACCCCTAAGACGAGACTATATCCCGATGAACAACTTTGTCCGACTGTGTGCACACGGGAGAACAGTCCTGTTCAGGGGGGACCTCAATGCCAGATACCAGCAATCCGGTTATACTGGAGCTCTAAACAAGAAGGGAAATAACATGAAGAACCTTATTGACAAGGGTAACGTTGACCACATCGGGCCCACCTTCCCCTTTTGTATCACCGAGACCTACGCAACCAAACCAGATATCACCCTAACCAGCCCACAATTTCCCTACAACTACCATATCCAGCCCGACCTATAATCTCTAGCGACCACGTCGCTACCTTAATCAAAATCTCATCGAGCCCCATCTAAATATCCGTCAGGGAGCGAAAATGCTACTCCTCAACGAACTGCAAGAGTACTGTACCCTTCTCGGTGAGTTAAGAGCTCAGCCCCTCAAAGAACCAACTCTGGAGGAGATCGACCAGGAACGGCCAAGGTTAACGGAGTCAATGGTAGAGGCGGACCGCGCAACGGTACCCAAAACCTTATTCAAAACGTTACCAGCACCAAGGTGG
The DNA here is from genome assembly GCA_963969495.1 of Ceratothoa steindachneri. Classification (NCBI taxonomy): domain Eukaryota; kingdom Metazoa; phylum Arthropoda; class Malacostraca; order Isopoda; family Cymothoidae; genus Ceratothoa; species Ceratothoa steindachneri. The sequence goes on from OZ018326.1 coordinate 172,887,036, forward strand.
ACTCAAGAACTATATGACCTAACAAACGAATATAAAAGACTTTTAGAAGATATTAGAAATAAAGACTCTCATAACAGAGCAACAACAAGCACTTTGGAATGACCTTGTCGACAAACTCGATTGAGAAACGGATCCCCCAACATTCTAGGACACACTATCCAGATTGAAAGGTAAGCCGCCTGAAAAAACCATTCTCTTTAGTAATGATGACGAGACAAAAATAGACGCGAAAAGAACGGAAGAGGAGTTCTCGAAGCTACTGGAAAGATGTATTTTCCATCACTCTAGAAGTAAACAAACTCTTTGACCACCTAGACTTCGAAAACAAATTCATGACCAATTAAGACCTGTACTGGACAGGACATACCCCTTTAATAACGCGACTCCTGACAGAGAGATGACAGGCTACGGAAAAAGAGTGACGACAGAAGAATCACTGACGATGCTACGTTCCTTCAAACAGAGAGCACCAGGTAGAACAGGGTTGACCAAACTCAACTGGGTGAACGCCCCCCCACCCACCCCATAACATCTTGCCTGAACGTCGGCTATTTCCCGGACGAATGGAAAGATCGCCAAAATGATCTTCATTCCCAAAGCCGGGAAAGCGCCCTACAGATCAGTAAATTTCAGACCCATCTCCCTCCTCAAGGTGGCTGGCAAGATCTTTGAGAAGATCCTTTGTAGCCGAATCCCAAATTAAATGGAAGAAAATAACCTACATCACCCATACCAGCATGGATTCAGAAGAGGGAGAGGGACTGATTAGGCGCTAGCAGTAATCACCGAAAAACTGGCGAAGATTGCAAGCCAAAAAAGGTACGCTGACCTGGTGCTTACCGATGTAAAGAAGGCGTTTGACAAAGTATGGAGGACTGAGCTTCAGCTCAAAATACTAAGACTCGGACTAAACACAAGATTGGAAAAAATTCATTGCAACTACGTGACAGAGAGAAGAGCATATTTACAAATATACGACCATACTGGACCAGACTTCGAACTAACTGCAGGCGTACCGCAGGGAAGGGGGGTGCCTAAGCCACCTCCTTTACAATATATATATACCCTCGACCTACCCGATCCGGCGAAGGAGGACACCCTGTATGTTCAGTTCACTGACGACATCTCTCAGATTATGACTGCCCCCTTCAAAAATACCAATCTCATGGCACAGATAACCGCCAGAGAAATCGACCATATTAACAGGTTCGAAAGAAGATGGAAGATCGCCACAAACACCTAATGAAACTGGTGCACATCGAGACCGATACCGCCCTGATTCCATATAGTAACGACGGGACACTACTTGGACGAAAGATAGGTAGTAAGGGATACTGTAGTCACTTTGTTCAGGCAGTACCGCGAGCGCGGGTAGAGCTTGCAAAGCTGTTCAGGTTCGTAAACGTTAACACGGATGACAAAAATAAAATCTTCAACACGCTCATAAGATCGAAGCTCCTGTATCCACCAATACTTATCAATACTAGTTCCAAAAACAAAGTACGACTCCTTCAGAGAGTTCAAAACAAAGATGTAATCCTAATAACAGGCATCATGAGGAGAGAAAGAAAGAAGCAGAGGGACCTTCCTTAAGGCATCCAGTTGACTCCAATCAATATGGAGCTGCAAGGAAGAGCCCGAAAAATCTAGGCGAAAATCCCAAGACATATGATGGACGAAATCAGAGAGAAACACATCGACATTCCGTTAGTAGACTTAAACAGAAGAAGACTGGAGTTTGTCAGTAGCAAAGCACAGACCGAAAGACGAGAAGACCCAATCTTCACATAAAACTAAACATACCAAATAATCGACTACACAAGTTTGAACAAGAAGAAGAACACTGAAGTCACATAAACGAACAACGAAATAAACATAGAAGTAATAATAAACACATACAAAGGCTTGAACGCTACAAAAACCACTATAAATTACACGAAACATAATGAACACACAACCAATAACATAAAACACAACTACATAACCAAACATGCTAAACCATAGCAACCCAAACAAGAATCAAACAAAAAGAAGCAGATAACAGTACGAATAAGAACAAGAATATTAGATAAAGTGACAAAGAGAAGAACATCAACCTCTGACAAATGCCTGCGATTCCCTATCACCAGGGATTTTCTACCTCTTCTATCCTTTTCCTTAGGAAAATCTATCCCTACCTATCTATCTTCCACTATTATATACATATATGCATACATGATTTGAGTTGCAATCATATATGTGTGTATGTATTTTTCTGTTACTACTTTTTATATCTATTGTCCAAAATTATAAGGGTTTAATGACTATGGTCATCGTCGCCCGCCTGGCGAACCTTGCGCGCCCCGTCAGCTTTTCGGAGGAGCTAAACAGTATGCTCCAACACAATGGAGTTAAAAATAAGCTGTGGTTTCCGCCGAACCCAGCATTTCAGGATGTGCTAAACATTAAATACGTTGAAACTCCGACTGAGACCGCCAAAAAAAACAGCAACTCAAAACAAAGAACAACAATACCAATCAGAAAGCCCCAAAGAAGACGTAAGCCACGTAATGGAAAAAGAAGAAAGAGCAGATAGAAAAGAAAACCCAGCACCCGCAAAAAATAGTCCGATAGAAAAACGAACCAAAAAGAAAAGGAACACCAGAGCAACAGCGAAACTAGAGGAAAAGGAGAAACAAGCTCAATCAAACGACTTCTCGAAGGATGACGATAGCTACCCAGGAGCGCCTCTTACCAAAAAATTCCAAGTCCTGGAATAGGGACACTTTTTCGACGTGGAAGATGTGAACCTAAAAGTCTTTCGGAATTATTGGACGTCGACCAGAGAAGAACAACCAGGTGAATCTAGTGCAAGGAATTAGAACCGGGGAATTTTAATGGATATTTGAAGGGCCGTGGTCCCAAAAGGAAGTCAAAAGCCTCTTGTGCAGTGGAACTATGTATATTCCGGAATCAAGTTTATACACAGTGAACGGCACAACTTACAAGAATATATAGTGCGGAATGAGGACATCGGAAATAAACTAGTCGTAAAAAAGTGGCAAACAATTAAAATTAAAAGGGAAGTTATAAAAAATAAAAATAAATAAATAAATAAAAAATAAAATAAAACACCACGAAATATATAGAGTGTCAATAGAGAATGGTGAATCTAGACTAAATAATTTAAAAATAAATGCTCACTAAATGAAGTCATTAAATAAACGATAATCTGAAAAGTTATATTAATGTGAATAAAAGCAATAGTAAAAACCAGTGAATAACAACTAATTAGTAGCAATAATATAAACAAGTGAATAATAGCTAATTAATAAGAAAAGAGATATCGGAACAAAATAAAGGTAACAGTGATAAATATAAGATATTAGAAGATACTAGTAAAAATATCAAGTGAAATCTAATCTTGTCAAGTGTAATATAATAATAGTAAAAACAAGTGAACAATAGCTAAGTAAATAAGAATAGAGAAATAAGAGGTAATAAGCAGCGATAACTAAAAGCGTAATTAGATAGAAATAATTATAAACAACATACGAAACTTAATCTAAAGTAAGAAATAGTGAACAAACAAGATAACCAAAAATTATCATAAGAAACTCGAATAATAATTTAAATACAAAACCCTTTTAGTCGGTAAAAATAAAAGGTTAAAAACTTTGTAAATTAACAAAAAACTGAGTTCCTGCGTAATCATGCTTCAGGAGGATCCCCTTTATGTACCTTTGCCTTCAACTAAATCCTTTCCCTTCTCAGCGATAATTTTTACCTTTCCAACACTTAAACTATAACATTGTATGAATTATTTTATATTAATGTCTTGTACTCTTTCCTAAAAATAAATATATCATTGAAAAAATTATAAAAGTTATGAGAGTCACCGTTTATCGAGGCGGAATTCAAGGAAATTCGGAACGGGAAATACACACGCAACAAAAAACACCAAAAGAGGAAACTTCCAGATACAAACACACAAGATACAGATAACACAAACATGGAAAACAATAACAATACATTAGGAATTTTCACAATTGACGTTGATGGATGGGAAGGAAAACACATTCCTTATGGGAACATATTTCGTAAAGTGGATCACGACCTAATCCTCATCACTGAGCACGGCATTAACTCAAACACGAACAGCATCAAGATACCCAACTACACTGTTCTAAACAAAAACCACATATAGGAACGATACGATGGCGCTGTCATCACGATCCAAAACAACATAACATACAAAACACTTCCAAGCCGAGATGAATCATTTGTGGCAGTAGCAATACCTACCCTTGTTGGAAACCTGACCGTGGCGGCTGCCTATCAACCTCCACTTCGAGATTACCTGCCGATCTCTAACTTTTAGAACCTCTTCGGGCGCGGAAAACTTACATTGGTTTGGTGTTGATCAAAATGCCAAATGCTGTGCATCAGGTTACGGAAGCACCAACCAAAGGGAAAGAAACCTGGAGCTGTTACTCGAAAGAGACAGACTCCAGAGTGCCGTGCCAGATTTCCTGACCTTCTTAACGCAACGTTCGGCAACAAGGCCGGACATCGTGTTGACATCCAATAACTTTCCCTTCAACATCGTCAATGAGCCTAGACCAGTGGTACCGAGCGACCATATCCCGAATTTCACCACTATCTCGTTTACCCCAATACTCAAGCCCATTCCAATTAGGAAAGGTTACGCAAAAGCTAATTGGGAGCTATATAGAGAGATACTCAGTACATACTAACCAACTGACTTGGGAAACGCTAATCTCGAAGAGATTGATGAGGAGATCAACAGGATGACCAATCTTCTCATTCAAACCGACGAGAGATGCATTTCCAGAATCTCCAATAAAATGCTTCCACAACCTGAGTAGACATAGGAGATTAGATGAGAGAAATCGCCCGAGAACATAAAGAAATCTAAGATGAGATTGGCAGGACAGGAACCAATATGGAAAGGACAGCCAGAATGAGGCATCTAGGCTAGAACTAAAAGACATTATAATTAAAAAACAAAGAACATCTAGAATGACATCATTGGGAGGCTGGACAGGTAGAGCAATCCTGTCAAATTTTGGAATAACATCCGAAGAATTAGGGGATTGCCTTCCAGACCCAGAACCCAAATAAAAGATGGAAACAACATCACAGAGGACCCAGAGTCTTTCGAAAGAAGATTTAGAGCACACTGACAAGAGATTTTTGCCATATCACCCGAGGAGAACGACAACTTTCACCACAACTTCGAAGACCAATTGCTCGACAACCTCGGCACAGTGATACATAGAACCCAGTCTGGTCTGGGATAACGAAGAACAACCTCGTAAATGCCCCAAGGCAAATTATTCAGAGCTCGGCGAACACAATGAACACTGCCCTGAATACAGGCTACTTCTCTGACGGATACAAGATGGCCAAAATCCTCTTTATTCCGAAGGGAAACAAGCCCCCGGACCAAGTGGAAAACTTTCGCGCAATCTGTCTTTTTGAAATATAGGGAAAAATCGTCGAAAAGATTTTAGCAAACAGGCTACAAGCTAAACTTATTGCGCATAACCCCAAACAGCATTGGTTCCGCAAATAGTGGCACAGGCACCGCCCTGGCTCTCCTAACTAAAAAAGTAGCATACCCTCAAGCGAACAAGTTCTATGTAAACATTGTATTGAGGGACGTGCAAAAGGCCTTCGATAAGGTCTAGCTGGAAGGACCTTAATACAAGATCCTGAACCTCCAGCTAGAGTTCAATCCTTGGAAGGATCCTCTGTGACTTCGTCCTCACAATCGACCTCCCAACTCCGGTGCACAGGGACACGATTTATCTCCAATTCGCAGATGACGTCACTCAAATTTTCCCATCCTCGGGGAATAAAGCGAGGGCGCAGGTGGCTCGCTCAAGAGCGGAAATAAATAACATCAGCCAATAAGAGAGACGATGGAAAATCAGGACCAACAAAGACAAATTCAAAATCGTCCCGTTGAACCGAAAGTTGACATAGCCTATCATCATAGATGGGAGGAGATACGGCAACTCCACCGAAGGCACCTTCCTGGGCCTTAAAATTACCGACCATGGATACTCGAGACATCACATGGAGAGGCGAAACCAGGCAAGGAGAGAAATCTTTAAGCTTTATAGGTTTAGAGATCTTAGATCGGCCAACATCAGGAAAATATATCTGATACTTATCTACCCCGAAGTGGTCTCCCACGCGGCAAATAAAACCTCGATGAAAAAGCTCCACCGTATCCAGAACATAGCCTTTCTGCTAATCAATAAAGTAAGAAGGCGTGATCATCTTAGGTAAAGTGATCTGCACAGAAGGAAGCGTTTGGAACCCATCAATGTCATCACCCAGAAACTGGGTAAAAAGATCTGGTCCACTCTAACGAATGGTGTCATTTCCGAGCTACAGGGAACAGTCATCAAGCTTAATATACCTGCAAGGCTACGGGCGAAAGTCTCACGCCGAATTCGATTCCCGAGCACAAAACTATGTACTTAAGAAGTAATTACACCACTATACACATAGAAATAACACAATATAGCACATTAAAAACGCTGCAGTAAAACACACAAAAAAATGAGAACAGCAAACAATACGACTATCACTACATAAGTTAACCAAGGGAAATGGTCGGCAAACAAAGCTATGAAAGCCTTGAATGCTAAATATTTTGCATCAAAAAATAAAACAACAAATCATAAGAAAGAAACAATACGAAGAACACTAAAGAACACATGAAGGAACATAAACAGGAGATAAAAAGCATAAACTAACATGAAATAAAAAAGGTAAAATGAACAGAAAATAAAAATAAAGCGATGCCCTCCCTACTAGGGCAAAATACCTCCTCTCCATCTTTAGTTTTCACCTACTATATCTTCTCCACTATCCCATCTTTTACTAAAACTGAGTTTATCATCATCATTATAAGAGGTACTACCATATTTCCCTAACGATGACCAACTGCGGTTGAAAGACGTCTAGGAATAAAATATGTCTTTTGTGGCTATTTTCTCCCTCCTCGAAGATCCTGTTAAGAGACTTTAAAGGCAAATCAAGAAATTGCAAGTCAAAATCACTAACGCTGCCGCAACTGTTGACTTTAATAACGCATGCATACCTCATGGCCTCCTACCTAAATATATATATATATATATATATATATATATATATATATATATATATATATAGATTTATACCATTGGACAATAGTATTAATTACCCATCCTAGATTTATATATTTAACATATTTAATTAAACTATATGAATATTATCATATTCTTCATATATATCTATGATAATAATGTATATTATGCTAAGTTTGAATTTATTAGTCTTTTAATAAATGGTGTTTACTAAAATCAGAATCTAACCAATATATTTGTTTTGCTTAAGTTTATAAGTATTGTATATTCAATATCGTTTAAAGAGGTAATGCGACTAAAACTAACTAACTTAAAGAAACAGAGAGCACAATTCTATTTTCTCTATAGCCGCTGGTTATCTTTCGTAGAAATTGCTAATCAATAAAAGGTTCAAGATATGCTGTTCAAACACTATGAACCGATATCAAGATACCAAGAAATGTGCATCAAGAAAGAGTAGTGAGAGAAAACGTCATATAAATTGCAAAAAACCTTATAAAATTTTTTGTGAGTTCATTCAGTAAAGCTTCCATTTCAAATATCTCAGCCACAAGAGTTTCAACGAAATTTAAATATCAAGAGCTAAGTGGATGCCATTCTTCAGTGGGCCAAAGATAACAATGGTCTGAAGTTATAGGGGAAGATGAAATTAACCTCAAGTATGTAAAAAAGACAATGTGTTGTTATTTTACATATAAGTTATGCAATTTAATTTAAACATATCTTGGAAGATAATTATTTAATACAATAATTATTTAACTACTTTGTAACAATTTTACGCAGTTTATGCCCGTCAAGAGCTAGCATTTTGAGACGAAGAGTTGGAGAGGCATTTCATCCTGAAGCATCGTATGTAGCTGCATCTCTCTATAAGGGGAATGGAAGGGGGTTTTTGTATGTCAAGGAAAAATAACTCCATAAGTTAGAACACAATGTTATCAAAAGTTTTAAAGCCATCTAACCAGAAATTACCTCCGATGACACCAAGAAATGAAGTTATTTTTCGAAAGGAAAATGTTCCATGCCAAACATCTCATCACACTACAAATTGGCATGGGGAAATGGGAATCACACTATGGATTGTCCACCACATAACCCACACTTAAATCTAATAGGACGCTTGTGGGGGTGCTTGGAAAAGCAATAAAAGGTAGCACAAGTACAAATAAATCAGAACTGCATCAATCTTTTCTAAAATCCCTCCACGAAAAATTATTGCATTAATTAAAGAAAAAGGGGGTCCAATTAAGTATTAAAATAATTAAAATTAAATAAATATATAATATATTTATATACTGAAAATTGATTTGAAATTGGTGCTTTATACTTTCGGTCAATGATATATATATATATATATATATATATATATATGTTTATATATATACACATACAAAATATAGGGGATAAATTCTTACATAATAGGTGACACGAATCCTGGCGTGCCATTCGTTGGCATATGTGCATAATGAGCTTTTCGCTATTATCTGTAGTATTTTCTGTAACGCCGCCGGTACCAGCTAGACTGAGAGGCACATTGTACTTTTTTTAACCATTTATTTCTTGATATCATTAAATATTTTTCATATAACTTACTTGTGCATTTCAGAAACTTTTGTTTCAGATTATCGTAGATCTGTTTGCTCAACGATTAAGCAACGTATGTCGTAAATTGAAAATAATTTTGCCGGTTGCGTGGTGTAAGAATTGGTGTACACATGTACACACCTGTGTTGATAAGGAAAGTTGCATAGAAGCGTTGATATTATTCTAAGGGAATGTTAACACAGTAATTTAACCCATTTGGCCTAATACGTGATCAGATGTAGCATAAAAAATCAAACTGCATCTTGCCTTTTGACGGTTGTGCACCTTCTGGCCAGATTTAGTAAAAAATTGCCTTAAATTTTGTGGTTTGGCAAGTTAGTTGCGGTTACATGTTCTTCTAATTTTGAATCCTTATAAATCTTGCACTCTTTTCTCTTTCCTCAATTTCTTTCTTTATGAACACCTGTTCGCAAAAGCAGTTAGATGCTCTCCTTTGTTTTTATTGCATAGATTTCAGTATTTAGAAATAAATTATTTTAAATTATGTTAAGTTTCTCTCAGCACATATTAATGTTTCAACTTTCTCTTAGCACACCTCCGCATTCCAGATTTGTCTCAGCATATATCCATATGTCAACTTTGTCTCAGCACATATACACATGTCAAGTTTCTGTCAGCAGACTTCCATGTGTCAAGTTTCACTCAGCATACATAGATCCGCGTGGCAATTTTCTCTCAGCAGTCATCGACGCGTCAAGTTTTCTCAGCACACATACCGCGTGTCAACTTTCTATCAGATCACGTGCACATGTCAAATTTCTCTGAGCTCACATCGACGTGTCACGTTCTTCTCAGCCTACATCTACGAGTCAAGTATTTTCAGCAGACATTCAAGTGTTAACCTTCTATCAGATCACGTGCATATATCATATTTCTCTCAGCACACAGCCACTTTTAAAGTTTCTAGCATCTCACACCAATTTTCAAGTTCATTGTATCTCTCATCCACGTGCCAAGGTTCACTCATAGATACCTGTATCAACTTTCTTTCACCACACATCCACCTGTCGTTTCTTTCATCACTCATCTACGTGTCAGGTAACTCTCAGTCTACATCCACCTGTCAAGTTTGCTCAGCACATATCGACATCTCATTTTCTCTCAGCACGCATCGAATGACTTCTAATGACTGTTGCCTCGCTGGTTCAGATTCTCTCTTCCCAAATTCTTTTTATTTTTTAAAATTATGACAAACTACTTTAATCGTTGCAGTTGCATTGTCATTTTATTTTGAGTTTGAGATTGTTCATTGTATAAATTCAAAGTCAACAAAATGAATCTCCATGCAAAAACTAAGGTTTAGATATCATCGAAATAAAGGTATTCAAAATATGAAGAGGGAAGGAGCAAAGTTCGAGTGTTCATAGGCAGGTACACTTGGTAAAAATTATTCCGCCCCAGGCAATTGCCCTTTAGTTAAAAAATCTAGCTTATTTGTCGAATTCATAATACGTTTGGGTCACTACACTGTTCAAGCAAGGCTTTGAAAGCAAGGAGCAAACTATAGCAGCCCGCTATTGTGGCGCATTGGACATCGAATGGAGCATTGGTGAAGTTCTTATTATGGATTAATTGCAATATTTAGAGAAGGCGATGGCTCAATGGTCTAGGTTTTTAGAAAACAGTTTTGAAATCTTTTGATTCATGAATAGCACCAAATGAGCAGATTTTATAGTGCTCAACTCCACCAACTAGCGACGGTAGAGCTACCAATCCAGAAACGAAAGAATCTTAGGAATAAATAGTGAATCCATTGCCTTCATGGAGATTCGTGAGTCATCGTGCCTTTCAGAGAGAATCCGGAGTGAGTCACCCTCCTATTGAGAATTGAGTCTCTTTTACACACTCATACGGAATCAGCAGGAAAGCATTAACGCTCTAACAAAGAATTGGGAGTCATTTATCCTCCCAGAGAGAGCACCAAATTTATCTATATTCTACCAGAAAGCAGCGAGTGTCCCTCACTCTCTCAGAGAAAATCAAGGTTCATTTCACATTCCATCGAGAATCAGATGACATTCATCCTCTAGAAACAAAACAAGAGTCATTCACTATCCTTTTGAGAATCGGATGTCATTCAACATCTCAGAGAAAGAACCAGGAGATAGAGAGAGAACAAAGATAGTGATAATTGGTGGTTTCTAAGGCCCACTTAAACGCCCACTATTGCCGGGACATTGTCCGCCCTGTTAAGTTGCGATTGCGAAGTTGTGAGAGAACGGGTTGAGGCCGCGTTAATTTCAACCCCTATCCCATGTTATTTAAAACCACGATGCTTCCCACGTGCATCTTCGCTTTGAAGCTTGGCGCCTTATCGCAGCCACCTGAGTCAATGTTTAAACAAGGAGGTTTATCTTACCCCCGTTCGCCCCCATACGCCGACCTCGCCAGATTGAGTTAGGCTTATGGGCAGATAAGGCATTGTTCCCAGGCTCGGCTGTGCATTCCCTCGATGCTTCCACTCCATTGTCCCCGATGCCAAGGGATTGTCTTGACTATTTAGATGGAAACTTTACCACTAAGAGCAGATTGGAGATCCAGATTTTCGTCGCGAAACATCACCCTGACCCTCTCTCACTTTGTGCGCCAAGGGACCTCGACCTCGAGATTCACCATCACTTGTCCAGAAGAAGGACAATATCCCTTGAGTGCCAAGGTTCGAGCCTTTCGTGACGCCGAGTCCACAAGGCTTCCCCCTTGTTGTTCAGAAAAAGAACAACGTTAGAACAGCCATTGTTCGTTCGAGTCCGTTGACAAGAAACGGTTCTTACCCCCCCACCCGTTGTTGTTTAGAAGAGAACAACGTAGAACAGCCATTGTTCGTTTGAGCCCGTTAACAAGAAACAGTTCTCCCCCCTTGTTGTTCAGAAGAGAACAACGTATAACAGCCATTGTTCTTCAAGCCGTTCGTCGAGAAACGGTTCTTATTCCCAAGACGCCACGTCAGGATCCTTTTATCCCTCCCCTTCGGCTGGAACTCGCCAGCGGACCAAAAATTCGTTCACGTCAACTTCCTCTGCACCACTAGTATAAAATTACGTAAGCCGAACGTTACCTTTAAGTATTTAACCCTTTTGTCAATTCTATCCTGTGCTTTAAATGGTTTAGCGAACCATCCCATCTCTTTAACTTATATTTGTTTTACCTTTTTAAATCTTTAATCCTCGGATCAGCCCGAGCCCCCACGACCCTTTCCATTCTCTGTTCATGTCAATATTTTCCGTTTTGTGTATTGTTGATAGTTATTATTAATAAAACTCTATTTTATTAATGATAGCAATATTATTATCCTTGAGCTCAGTTCCACTTCTTAAGCATATCGAAGATACATAATATATTCCCGCCAGACATCCACGCACTCTAAAGATAATTAAAGAAGTTCCCTCAACGAATAGTTATATATGGTATATCGTCGAGAGTCCATTCTACGACATTGTCCGCCCTGTTAAGTTGCGATTAGTGAGTTGGTTTACAATGAATGATTTGTTTGTTTATTTCATTGGGTGCCGAAGAAACAAGCGCGACACATCGAATGGAAAGAAATGGATAGAAGCGTCTAAATAGAGGAGATACTGTCCATAATAAACATATTTTATCTCCATATTCTTAGTAATTAATAAGAAATTGTTTAAGTTGGAGTGAAATCGTTGCACATAAATCCACCGACAGCTGTATCGTGGAATAAACGGAAATTATTCTCAATATTCATTTATTGATTAATTTAATTTATCCGGATTAGCTATTTTTTGCCGTTACATTTTATCCCTTTGTATCATGGATGTAAACTTGATAAGTATTCTCGTTGCGCATCGGGAGTTTAATCATTTAGCACACTTTTGCTCTCCCTAATTTAAACCATTTTCAAAGAGAATCGCTTTTCAAAAAATGTCTTTTGACTTTGTCTTCGTTTCTTTCATAGTTTTCTAATATATAAAACACAACAAAATTTTATCGACTGAAGGAAATTAAATAAAAAATAATCTTTATTTTTGCAATGATTATGAGAAATAACATCAATGAGTAGAAGGATATTTCAAATCAAATTAGAGCCATGGTGGTTTTGAATATTTCTTTAAAATATGGAATTTCATTTGCAAAAAAAGATGTTATTGGTAAGAAAAAATTGCCTCGAACAACAAAGTTTTTTCTTTTCTAAATTAAAATTAAAATTATCCTTTGAGGCAAAGTCTCACCACCCAAAATCGTATTCACTGAAAGTTATGATTGACATTTTGATAGAGTGAAGATAACAGTGAAAATGCGGAAAAATAATTTTATCTGATGGGGGGAGGATCATAGCGATGTAGTTGGCAAATATCTTTCTCTTGCATTCACATTTTTTTTTTACTTTTCCATAAATATATCACTATTTTCCATTCTTCCATACAAAAGAAAAATATTTCTAATTAAGAAATGTCATATATCAATCCTAAACGATCATAAGTTTCTATAGTGTATAAACTACAATTTTAAAGAGAAAATTGTCCTTGGAAATGAGTTCCGACATAGAATCAAAATTCTTGCGCAAAAATTCTATCCTTTTTTAGTTTATTTTTTTTCCAAAATTCTAAATATTTTGTTCTTGTTTTCCTATCTCCTCTATCGCGATCCTTATAATCTACCAGATTATCCTAACCTATTGGGTTGCTGTAGAGTTGATCCTATAGTTATTGCCTTTTCGACAAATTTGGAGTTCCGAATTTTTAATATTTTTATATAGTGCATTTTATCTCACCAGAATGTAACATGTAACCTGCGACCTACTAAACTCTGACCTTTGTAGATAAGGTTATTATGGTATCCTTCAAGCATAATCGTCCTAAGAAGATATATCCAAAAAAGAATATTTTAACCTGTTGCTACGCATCAGAAATCACTTTAACATATCGCTCTCCATTACAACGGGCACTTAATAAGTTCATTGACCCAGAAATATTTAAAAATCAAGAAGTTCCTCGGAGAAAACAATTTTAAGGGGTAAACTTATTAAAGTGAAGGTTCAGATGACCCTTTTTCACAAGAAGACTCAAGTTTTCAGGGAAATTCAGAGTAAAGGGATCGATCTCGCCTCACTTGTTAATGGGTGGTGCTTTGGAAATTGACAGTAATGGGGATACGGGTTTCTTTCTATTTCAACCTTATTAAATGACTTTCCTCCTAAAATCTATTATTAAATACTGCAATGGTTTTTACTATCAAACACTTTTCAAACAAAAATGTTTCGTAATTTTTACGGTAGTTAAAGTGAGTTCAAACAAATTGTATTTTAATTAAGCACTTATTGTACCACTGGTTTAAAATTATCATGCTTGAGAGTTTATAAAAGGGTTATTTATTTAGTTGAAATACATTGTCCTTTCAAATCTAAGATCAGGTTTCTATAGTTGAAATAATTTTAAAATTTAACTGTTATTCACCAGACAAAAAATCATCTCGAGACAACTTTTATATATGCGAGTCTAAGTGAGAAGAAGAGCTATTGATCTGAATTGCTAGAACATATAAATTGCTTATAATTCATCATAATCTGCTCAACCTTGGCCATCCCAAGCTATTTCTTAACAGATTTAACAGAGGTTATGTTCTAATAATATAGGAATATGGGACAAAAAATATTCATTTTTCAGTAAGGGGCTAGATTCGATTTACCTCAGTTCCATTTTCAGCTGCGCAATGAAATGGACGAGGCCAAAAGAATCTAAAAATTTGTAGACAATACACACAGGTATTATTAGTTTACAATAAAATTAAATTAAATACACGCTTATATATATATATATATATATATATATATATATATATATATATATATATATATATATATATATATATATATATATATATATATATATATATATATATATGGTATTTTAAAGTTATATGGTCAAAATTGGCATGTGGGTAGAACTGGTCGAAAAAGGCAATCTTTCTTCTATGAACATGTATCCGCAAATGCATCCTTAAGGATATATTTAAGGTTTAAATCTAGCAAACGTGGACCAAATAAAAAAAGAACTTACAAAGAAGGTTTATTTCTTGATAACTTTTTAAATTTTTACTTTAATTAATCACAAGCTGTTTAAAGTAGGAACCTCTCACGTTAATACAAAGCTGTGAACTCCTCCTTAAATTTTCACGAACCCTATCAACTACTGGCGTTTCTGAAATTTGACCAGCAGCAGCAGCAACTACTCTTTGAATTAAATCTTCTTCTGAATCCACAGGAGTTTTATAAACGAGGTTTTAAATGTGTCCCAAAAGAAAGAAGTCAAGAAGGCTCATATCAGGAGTTCTTGCAGACAAATGAACCGCACCATTTCTTCTTATCCGATTGAGAAATTGCTTATTTAAATAGACTTACATTTTGATGCTAAAGTGATGCGCTTCATCATGCTGAAACCACATTTCGTTTCTTGCTGCCAGTGGCTCATCTTGCAGAAGTTCAGGTAGAACTTCTGATAACATGTACGCACGGTTATATGTATGTACCTATTATTTGTGACCTAGAGTTCCAGCCCAAATAGTAACTCCAAATCTTTGGTGATATCCACACTCCCGCACAATTCGTGGATTAATACGATGCCACTCATGATTATGTATTAGGCTGATTAAAAACACCCTCACAGCTAAAAAGTTCCTCGTCTGAAAATTAGCCTTATTTGCTAAAATCTTAATCTTTGCCTAAGAACCAATTATAAAAAATAATACGATGAAGAAAGTCGGTGGGTAATAAGGCTTGGACTCTCTGATAATGATAAAGGTGCAAATGATTTTCATGAAGACTTCACAAAACTGCATGGTTTCCAAGTCCAATAGATGAAGCAGCAGCACAAGTGCTAGATCTTGAATTTCTCATAAAAAATATAAACAGTTATCAAGAAATACACTTATTTTATAAGTTTTGTTTTAAATGGCCGACTTTCGCTAGATTTAAACTTTAAATATCTCCTCAAGGATGCATTTGTGGACACATGTTTATAGAGGAAGGATTACATATTTTGACCGGTTCTACCCATCCGCCAGTTTTGAACATATAATTTATATAACACCATGTATATATATATATATATATATATATATATATATATATATATATATATATATATATATATATATATATTCATGGAAAGCAACTACAGGATCTGCGGGTGATTATACAACCACCACAGGGCGATGCCATTTTTATTTTCTGTCTTTCAAAATAAAATTTTAAGACAGAAAGAAAGATGACGAAACCTGGTGTAGCTGACTATAAATACATATAGTACAAGAGGAATAAGAATTGGACGCAAATGAGCAAATGAGACAAGAAACTGGAGTTATTTAAAGGCAAGAGATGGGGTAATGCTTTAGGCAATCAGCAGACCCGGATTCGAGTCCCGGCCAGGAAGTTAAAACCTTTTTCCCCTGGTGTTATTTCTGTCTTCTCGTTAAAGGATCGCCTTCTCTGTGCAGTCTAATGCTCTCTTTGATTCTGGATTCTTCTAATGTCCCTCTCTCTTGCCTTTAAAAAACTCCGGTTTCTGGGCTCATTTGCTCATTCGCGTCTAATTCTTATTCCTCTTGTACTATATATATATATATATATATATATATATATATATATATATATATATATATATATATGTGAATCAAGATTTTATTTATAACTATTGGATTAGTTGCTGCAAGATGACCTTTTCAACTATATATATATATATATATATATATATATATATATATATATATATATATATACATCAAACCGGAAGAAATAGAAAGGGAAACTTTTCTTCGGCCAAAATTATTTCCTAATTCGAAAAATTACGAACAGGGATGGGATTCGAACCGAGAACACTGAAGTAGCGAGCACCCGCTTTGATCTTAATTCCGCGTAGCCAAGTGGTCTAAGGGACGGTTTAATTGAGGTCACAGTGGTTGCTTGCTGCCTTAGGGTGAGTGGTTCGAATCCTACCACTGTACGGAATTTTTCGACTTAGGAAATAACGTTTTCGAAAGAAAAGTATTTTTTTTCTTTTTCTTTCGGTTTGCTGGATTCATTTCATCATTTTTTCGCACTCATACAATATATATATATATATATATATATATATATATATATATATATATATATATATATATATATATATATATATATATATTGACGTGGTATGATCAGGGGTACTCTATTATACGCACACGGGCTTACTACTGGCCAAACGAAATTAAGGCTCCACCTGGGATGGCTTTAAAAGTGCTTAAAATACAAAGTTGCAAGGCCAAGGAATATTCAAACACGACTACAAAAATATACTTTAAAAGGACTTAGGATTACATATACATATAGGGAAAGTTAAATGGCAATGCAATTAAATATTGATGGTTCACTTCTAAGATGAATGACACTATCAATTATGTTTGAACCGAGGGATAATTAATTAAATAATGATTTATATAATTATGCAAGTTCTAGATCATAGAGGATCCTTGAGGTTTGACGAGGTTAAGGTGGGAGGAGCGTGTAGGTTTAAGTCCTCTTACCTTGATGTGTGGCGTTTAGGACCAGGTCGGTAAATTCGATCTTGAACTTGTGGGCAGCTCACGGGACACTGAATCCAACTTCAGGAGACTGAAGTGGGGGGGAGGGCTCTTTAAGATGCGAACGGAGCGTGCTCCGTGGATTGCTTTTCCGATCCTTAAATTCTGAAGACGTGGTTAGAAGTGTTGAAGTGCGCATAACTATTTTCACGAACAACACAGAGTGGCGACAAGCTCTTCCTTGGCTTTTCCTCACTTACGCAATTCTTTTCTGGACGAGAATGTAGTTGATTTCCTCTCGACTAACGAAGACGTTACGCCTAACGTATTGGACAGCAGCTTCAGGCACAATATGCCTGTTAATTCTGACGTGTCAAATATATACCCTGAAATTATCTTGACGGAGGGAGAGATTCATCGCCAAAAGACTTCCTTAATTGCTTGTGTCGCGATAAAGTTTTATAGCTGGAAGTCGCGATGGAAACTTAATGGTTTTTCCATTGTCCTAATTTTCGCATTATATAGGACACGCGAATGTAAAGTGGTTAACCTTGAACTGAGGAAGTCAGGGGGGAGTGGAATTCCTTCTCTTTTTCCTTCTTTCACACTCCTCCCTTTTTAGTTCATTTTATCCCCACAAGTCGGGTAAGAAAAAAGATATCTTGAACTAATTTATTTTCAAGGGGAAGATGCTATAAAAATTTAATTAATGCAATGAGATACAAACAAAATTAGGACATGAGCAGGATTAGCAAATAATAATAATTAATTCAGACTATACGTACAGGTATAATTGAAAAAAAATAAATTAAATTCAAACAACACATTGATTATGTAAATAAAGGAAAAGAAATAAACCTTAATTAAAACAAATCAGCTAAGATATTTAAAAGGAAATAGGCTAATGGTATATTTAATTTATGGCAATAGGGTCTTCTAGAGGATTTTTAATTAAACTAACCGGTAAATGAAAAGACCATTAAGTGAGCATCGCGATTCCCACTTTATGGTCTTTACATTGATCTAATTTTCGCAGTATATAGGGAAGACGAATTTAGAGCGGTCAACGGCGAACTGGAGAGGTAAGTTAGGCCGGGGGGAGGAATTCCTTCTCTCTCTCATTCTTCCACACACACACGCATATATATATATATATATATATATATATATATATATATATATATATATATATATATATATATATATATATATATATATAGTAAAAGAGAAAGAAGAATTGGACGCGAATGAGCAAATGAGACAAGAAAGTCGTTATTTCTCTCTTCTCGGTAAAGGATCGCCTTCACTGTACCGATCTCTGCTCTCTTTGATTCTGGGTTCTTTTAAAGTCTCTTTCTCTTGCCTTTAAAAAACTTAGGTTTCTTGTCTCATTTGCTCATTCGTGTCTAATTCTTCTTTCTATTGTACTATATGTATTTATAGTCAGCTATACAAGGTTTCTGTATCTTTCTTTGTGTCTTCAAATTTATTTGAAAGGCAGAAATAAAAATGGCGTAGCCATGTGGTGGTTGTATTATCACCCGTAGAACCTGTATTTGCTCTTTCTTTAAATATATATATATATATATATATATATATATATATAGTTCCTGGCCAAAATAAAGGTCGCTCAGTGTAATACTTATTTAATAAGCGATTAGACTTTCTATCGATAGAATTAGACCGCATATCCTATCATGCATTGATTCTACAAGATTTTGCATCTTCTATAGCTTCAATTTCGCCTTCAATTCCAACAGACTTTGACCCATATCTTTTAATGATGATAGGTTAGACGGTTAGTTACGCAGCCCCATCTAAAGCTAATCCCATAAATCTTCTATGGGATTTTAATCTGGTGACCGTGGTGGCCAATTAATATGACGAAATGATCAGTCATCCTAAGTGAACAAAGTTGGACGATGTTAGATCAGTGGAGGTGCGCGTTATCGTCCTGTAACATTCCATCGCCATTTGAAAAAAAGAAGTCCATTGAAGGGTGAACTTGCTCTTCCAGGATCTGCAAATACTAGCGGGACATCATCTTGTTGCAGATTCATGTCCAGCTCAGGTAAAACAGACACATACTATCACAGATGCCTTTACGGAGGGGCCGATTCATGATATGTCCAATGTTTATGTCATTCTCGACATACTCTAGTGCGCGCATTAATCTGAAAGTGGGTATGCATAGACTAATCGGACCACTTGACACGTTTCCAATCTTCTAACCTCCAGTTTTTATGTTCTTTGGCAAACTGAAGCCATTTTTTATTTGTTGCAGTCAAAAGTGGCTTCCTGATTAAGGCGAATTGCGTACATGAATTATTTTCAGTTTACTACGCATAGTTGCTTTTAAACTGGTTTTTGGACATTCACATAACATGCTGGTTTATTGCTGCGTTGAGCAACGCCAATTTTTATTGACCAAATGCCTAAAGGAACGCCTGTCTCTTTCGTCAAGAATGTCTTGCTTACCACATTGGCTACGAGAAGAACCGGCTCTGCCATCATGTTTTCAGCGTGTCATTGTTCTATGTATAGTCAACATGCCTATACCTGTTGTTATATAGCGATATCACGTGTTAATTTGCCACATTCATGGGAAACAAAGATGTATCCTTATTAAGAATGTTTATTGTTTTCATTTAAATTATGTAATTCTATTTTAATATATTTTGAAAAAAAAAGATTATCAGCACTTTGGTGCAAACATTGTGAGACAAAGATGTGGAGTCATTTCACCCTTATTTTATGTTACCAACTGGAAAGCAAAGACGGGGTTCTAAAATCTTATGGCTCTGCATTTTTCATCATGAACTAAGGAAATGTTTTATATGCCAAAAAAGAATGAACTTCACAATTTATGCCTCTATGTTGTCATAGGTTTTACCGCCATCCAGAATTTGCGTTCCACAACAAAATGAAATGAAGTTATATTTCAGCAGGATAATGGCCTATGCCATAAATCAAACTATACTAAGGATTGGTTTGGGTAAATAGGGCTCGCATAGATGAAGTGACAACCACACAGCCCACACGCTATCTTCTGGCGAAGATGGCGTGAGAACTTTTCGAAAATTTGTTGAATTCCATAGCATCAAAAAGTATGGCTATATCGTGGTATAGGAAGGACCGAGTGATCGAAGGGAATTAGTACGTATGGGTTATTTACGTACTTCACGAAAAAAAAAACCTCTGTGATTAACGTTCTATTTCTCTAAGAGTGCTATATATGCTTTATTATTATTATCTTGATTATTGCCTTCTTTAAACTTTGAGGGTTCCTTTTGCCGTACTTAGCGATTCGAGAATAGAATAAAAATTTCCTTAAACAAAATAAAACTTTAATTAAAACAAAAAAATTAAACATGAACCAAAGAAATAATAAATACTAAATACATAGAAATGACTACACTCAATTTTAAGTAAGGCTTTCTAAATTGACCTCTCGAAATTTTACTGACGGTTGACCCACCGCTGCCTACGGTAGAAAAAAAATGCTGTCTTTCCTGTAGTTTAAATACCTTTGTCTCTCTTGCGACGGGTTTGAGTCTCACCTTGAACTCAGTGAGTTCAGACACCGCAGGAATCTTGTGTCTCGTTCACGCGTGCCTCGGCCAGATGGTTGGTGGCGCACGGAAAAACATTGAAAGCCACAGAGGAATTTAGCTAGTGGCAGATGGGGAAACCACTCACCTTCGTCAGGAAGGAATATAACCACGGGATTGTTGAAGAATGTTCCTTTCTCCTCCTCGGATTAGTCTGGTGAATATTTCGCACAGGCTAGCGATGAGCCAGGCGAGAATCCTTTGACTCAGGGGAGTGCTGGGGGTAGTTCACTGGTGGTTCTTCTTCAAGGGCAAGGAATATCTCTGTGCTTTGGGCTGCAACCGGATAGGAGGGGGAGGGTGGTTTCTCTGATCAGAATAAGTTGAACCTGGTTCTTAAACCAAGTTAACTTAAAGTTCGGTATGACCACCGGGAACAGGCTCGAGGATGAGCTTCTCGTATTCCTCAAGGGCTAGGACTATCTCGGTGCTTTTCTCCTGGTCACTAATCTTGCATCCAAAATATAGGTGATATTCCCTTCTAACCATTAAAGTTATATAACACTTCTCAGATGCAATGGTCACTCCAACCTAGATGTAAAGAAGTTGTCTGCTTTATTCACACAAGTAAGAGGCATCAAATAGAGAGAAAATATTAACAAATTTGCGCTAAAGAGAAAATGTATTCATAAATTTATCATTATAATACAGAGTATGACAGCTTAGCAGAACTATTTATATAATTCAGTAGGATATTAGAATTAATATAAAATGCCTTAAATGCCTATTAATAGCTTGCTCAATGACACTTTATTATAAGTTTAAAACGTGTTTGAGTAGGAAAATCACCTACCTCTTACCCCAAAATTTAAACTTGCACGGCACAACCACCTTCTTTTATTGCTGGAACAATACTGAAAGGCAGTAAGACTGCGGGTGTTTAAGAAACACATTGCTGTAGGTCTGTTGGAACTTTTTGTGATATGTAGGTGTATATTAAATCGCAGAGATAACTGACAATTTTAATTACGATATCGCAACTCATAGACAACATTACTTGACAAGCAAAACCTAGAAAGGGTAGAAATTTGAACTTTACCTAACCTAAATCCAGCTGCGCCCACTGTTAATAAATCAGAGTAGCCTATGTTACTACCCGAGTAAAGTTGCTGTAATCTTGACTTGTGTTGGTTTTCAAGGAAGAACGTTCTAAGTGGCCCTCTATAGCGGTCATATATATATATATATATATATATATATATATATATATATATATATATATATATATGAGAAACTCACTGAGTAGCGCGTGAGTACAGCAATAATTGGAGAAAATCCCACAGGAAAAATGAAAAGCAGATTTCAAGTACTTTCGAACTTTGTTCAGTTCATTTTCAAGGAATACATAAAGAATTGCTTTAAAAGAATGGTATATATAGAAGAAAACTAAACGACTCCTTGCCTACTTACAACTAAATGATACTAAACCGATCTATCATGAAAAATAGAAAAAAATGATCAAAAAGTGGGATTAAATACAGGTACCGAAGGGTAGACACATATAAAGTAGATTAGATCCCTTCCAAAATATCCACGTGTGAGAGAAAGTGTGTGAATTGTAGAAATATAAGTCACATAACTATGAATACATACATATGTAATTATAAATACATTGTTCAATAAAAAAAAGAATTATATAAAAATTATTAAATCAAAAGGCCTTGATTTAAAATAGACAATTTCGTTTAAAATAAGCTTTTTAATGACAGAGGCCACTTTAAAGAGACGGGGCGATATATTGAAATTAGGCGAGGAATTAATGCACGAGCAATCAATAATATTTCTTTTAACATATTGGGTTGAGGAATAAGTTCTTGCGGTTTTATCAAATTTACTCATTAGCATTAATAATTTTAGAAACACTTCATTTTTAATTGATAACAATATGCAATTTAATCAATAATGTATTTTCCGTTGTTATTTACGACTTCTTCCCAGCGCTCAACTACTTATTCGATGCCTCTGCAATAAAAATCTCTGGATTTTGACTCAAAGAATTCGTCTAACCAGTTCTTAATTCCTCATCAGTATTGAAGGAAACGCCGCGCAAATTGTTGGAGAGCGATCGGAACAGATAAAAATCGGATGGAGCCAAGTCTGGCGAATTTGCAGGATACAGCAGGATTTCCGAATTAAGCGTTTGGATGGCGTCTTTTGTCATATTGGCAATGTGAGGGCGAGCATTGTCGTGTTGCAGAAGGACTCCATTACGTCGATGAGGTCGCTTTTCACGAATAGCTTCGGCGAGTCGATGCATTTGTTGAACGTAGTT
Organism: Ceratothoa steindachneri; assembly: GCA_963969495.1. NCBI lineage: Eukaryota > Metazoa > Arthropoda > Malacostraca > Isopoda > Cymothoidae > Ceratothoa > Ceratothoa steindachneri. The sequence goes on from OZ018326.1 coordinate 172,910,186, forward strand.
TTCTGCATTGACAATCTTGCTGTTCGCTAAGAACTCATAAATAATGATGCCTTCACAATCCAATCACACACACAACATCGTTTTTCATGGATGAAGTCCTTGCTTTAATCGCGGAAGTGTTTTTTTATTGGGGCTAAGCCATTGTTTTCGATGGTTCATGTTGACATAAACACACCGCTTTTCGTCACCAGTGATGACGCGGTGAAGAAATCTGTCCTTATATCCACGAGTAGTCTTGTGACGAGCAAGCAAACTTGCAGCAATCATAGAGCGTTGAAGTTTGTTTCTTTCGCTCAAAGCATGCGAAACCCATGTACCGAGTTTTTAAACTTTCCCCATCGAATGAAGGTGATTCACTACAGTTTTCTGTTCACACGCCAATTACACAGCCAATACTTTAGGCTATTAACGATGATTTTCATGAAGGTCGTTCAATCGATCTTAATCCAACTTAATAGAGCGACCAGAACGTTCTTCGTCTTTAAGATTGAAATGACCGTTATTAAAAGGCGAAAAACCACTATTGAGCTGTCCGTTCTGACAAAACATGTTCTCCGTACACAGCACTAATATCGCGACGAGCTTTGGCTGTGTTTGCATTGTTCCCGTCTTGATTGAAAATGAATAACAACAAGTGTCGGAAATTCGCCTTTCTTTCAACTTAATATTCCATTTTGAGGGTACAGAACAAAAATTAAATTAACACAGCTTTTAAATAAACCGCAATGACTTATTACTCAACTTCGAGACGTAGCCTAAGCAAAAGCCTAATAGTCTACGCTGTTAAGAGACGTAGCCTACTACCCTTTGCAAATTTTGCTCGGATTATTTATTATTCTTTCTTAATATGTGCACAAATCACGTCAACAAAACTTAAATCAACACAACATTTATAAAACGAAGAACTTATTCCTCAACCTAATAGTAATCTGAGTTGTGCATAAAAAGATATAGCCAAATTCCAATTGATGGGGCGACTATTTTAGGATGAGTGAACAAAGAAAGCATTATTGCTTTCACCCCTTCTAATATTGTATTTGTGTTAGGTCAGAACATTTAATGATTTTCCAGTTTGCCCAAATTATTTCTTAGGGAAAACTCCCACGGTCTCTTTAAACTGGAGCCTGTCATTAAAAAGTCTATTTTAAACGAAAACGCCAATTTTAAAACTTAGCACTTTGATGTATTAATTTTTTTATATCTTCTGTTTATTGAACAATTTATTTATAATGGTATATGTATGTATTCAGACTTAAGTGGCTTATATTTTAAATTTTACACAAAATATCTCACACTTGGATATTTTGGAAGAGATCTAATCTATATTTCTTTACCCTTTCGGCACCTGTATTTATCCCACTTTGTGATCATTTATTTCTATTTTTCACGTCAAGTCTGTTTTTGTATCCTTTCGGTGTACGTAGGCGGAGCGTTGCTTAGTTTTTTGATATATATTAGATTCATTTTCCCTTAATGTCTAATTACATCATATCAATGAGTGCATACTGTGCTTATCCCTATTCCCAATGGTGTACATATGTACCCACAAACTTTGGTTTTATTAAAGTTTCCAGCTCGGTAAAAATGTCAATTTTACAGATGAAAGATGAAGCAAAAGAATAAAAAGTTAGGTATTTACTGACGAAAATATATCATCTGTCCTCACTATATTAAAATACCAGGAACATTCTAAAGACACGCAAGAAATAGTTTATATATCATTTCTAAAACCAATAAGAATTCATAAATATTGTTTCAATTAGTAACGCTCATTTTCTTGTGGATCATCGCAAATTGGAACTCAATTAAATTTGAGGCAAAATGGTTATGAGCTTAATAGTCTGACATTTATTTATCTTTTTACAACGTAAGATGTAGAGCTTTTCGCTTTAGCATTGGCATATAACGCGCTAAATCTTTATGGTTCGATTCATATTAATGATTTGCACTCCTTTATTAATGTTTTTCTCAGAAGCGATGTAAAGCTTAACTTCTAATCTTAAAAACCATCCTAAAAAATATAGTAAGCGTTAAAAAGTGACATGTTCCTCGAACTCATCTGGTACCAATAGGACGTGGCTTGATTTTGCTTATGCCAAGAGCATTGTTTTCATTTGTAGCAACAACTAATAAGTTTTAGATTTTGTGTTTTGTATTTAGGTGTATTGCAGTCTTCCCTTGATGCGGTTTGCTATGTGCTTGATGAGGGTGGTCTGTATGGTTTTGTTTGTAGATCTTGTTGATTAGTTTATGTATGTCTACTGTGTCGAAGGTTTTGGACATGTCAAGGGCGACTGTTATGGTTCTATGTGATTGAAATTTCTTGTTGAATCCATTTGTGATTATGTTGTTTATTGTGTGTAATGATGTGGTGGTTGAGTGCATGGATTTGAACCCATGCTAGTGTGGTGTGTTTGGAATGTTGGATGTGATGTAGGGTGTAGGGTGATTTTTTCTAGTGTTTCGGCTATGGGGAAAAGCACCGCTATTGGTCTGTAGGAGTCTCCTGTGTCTATGCTTTTGTTTGGTTTGGGTATTGGAATTATTTTTGCTACTTTCCATTGTTTAAGTATTCTGTTTATGTTTATAACGAAGTTGTAAATCTGCGTAAGGAGGTTAATTGTGTTTTGATGTAGGTGTTTGAGGTGTTTGATGTTTATTTCATCGGGGCCTGTGGAGCTGTTGTCTCTTGTTTGTTTTATGACTCGGATGGTCTGTTCTGTTGTGGTTGTGAATTGTGGTTTGGGGAGTTTTTTTGAAAGTCTAACTATTTTCCTGTTTTCATTATTTGTTTGGTGTATGGTTGTGTTTGTGAATTGTTGTTGAAGTGTTCTGCTTTTTGTGTGGGTATTGTGGCTTCTTTGTTTGCGAAGATAATGATGTTGTTTTGTTGCAATGTTGTTTTTTGGTTTTGAGGCCAGCAATGGTTTTTCATATTTTGTGTTTGTATGTGTTGTGGTCCCATTGCTGGTCTACTTGATGTTTCAACAATTATTGTTTGTTTACTTGTATGGCGCAATCTCTTTGTTTTGTTTGTTCTATAGTGTTGGTTTTGTTTTCTAGTGGTGTGCTATGAGGTTTCTAATTGGTTCAGGGGGTAGATTTTGTGTGTTGTGTATTTTCCCACGTCGGATGTTGTGTTTGTCTGTTTGTAATATAGTGCTAGTTACTATTTTGTTTGCCGTTGTGAGTTGGATGTTGGAGAGTACTTGTTCAATTTCTTTTATGCATTCTTTCCAGTTTGCTTTATGATAATTTGTGTGTGTTTTGAGGTTTTGTTTTAGCCAGATGTTTGTTTTTGTCTTCAATGTGATTAAGATGACAAGATGGTCAGCGGAGAGAGCGTGTATCGTCTTCCAGGTGAGGTCTCTGTGTAGGTTGTTTTTTGCAGTGGTAATGACTGGCGAATGGGTTTTTGGTTGATGTGTGTGAGTATGGGTGTTGGTGTATCTGTGTTTAAGGTTATGTGATTTGAGTTTTAAATGATATCGGCGATGTGTTCTCCTCTGTGGTCTGCTCTGGGTGAGTTTCAAAGTTCTGAGTGTGCGTTGATGTCTCCTATGATTATAGAGTTTGTTAGAGTGGTTGCGTGGGTGAAGAAGTTTATGAGGTCTGCATCTTCATTTGGGTGGTTGAGGTTCGTGGTGTCTTTGGGTGAGATGTAGAGGTTTGTGAGGTATAAGTGATTAGTTTTGCTTAGATAGATTTTGGTGATTTGTGTTTCAGTCTTTTGTGTGTTTATGTTGTTTGGGAGGGGGATCTGTGTATAGGTGATGTTGTTTTTTGAGTATGTGATAAGGCACACTCTCTCTTTCTGTTTTATGTCGGTTCTGAGAATTAAGGGATTTTCGGTTTTTCCGTGAGTTGGGTTTCTTGATGGTGATTATGACGATTTTATGTTTGTTTGTGAGGTGCTCGAGTTCTGTCGATTTCTTGTTCAGTCCATTAATGTTTATTTGTAGTATTTTTAGATGCTTGTTTCGTGTGTTTTGTTCTTTGGTGTATAGGGGGTTTGTGATTTTTGCGGGAGTGTGGGTTGTGAGTTCGTTGGTTGTTGTTAGGTGGGCATTGATGGGTGTAATGTTTGGTGATTTGCGCACCTCCAGTGTTTTGTGTTTTGTTTGATTTTAGTATTTGTGCATTTGAAATTAACCCAGTGTGTTGTGATGTTGTGGCACTTATGGGTGTTTGTCTTTTTGTAAGGGGTGTTTATTACATAGTGTGAGGTATGGAACGTACATACTCTCATGCCGCCAGACAATCGTGGGAACGAAAAAAATTTGTCGTTTGAGTTGACCTTCGTCTCCTCTCTTTCTTCCCTATCCTTCCCCGAAATTCTACTGCCCTCCTCCGCCTCCCCCTTGACCTAAGTCGTTATTCGTGCAAACTTCCCCAACAGGCGACAGGAAGTCTGACGAAAGAAGGACTATCTCACAGAGAAGCCTAAATTCTATTTGCCTTCTTTATGATATAATGGAGATTTTCCAGAAGGCGCTGCGATAAGCGAATTGTCGTAAATGGAATCTCTCTCTCGATTTCACACAGTCCGCGGTATAAATGACAACGCCGTTCATCCCTCTAGGGAATTGTTCCAAACCTACTCGCGTAACCCTCACGTTGAACAAGAGTCGTTGCCGTAACGTATCGACTGCCAACGCGCCGCTGAGTTAACTTGGTCGCTGTCTCAAAGTGTTTCGGAGGAAAATCCTGACCTGCAGAGTCTGTGACTAGAAGAATACGCTCTGTTGCTCAACGTAACTTGAGAAGGAAAAAAGAAGATCCAAATAGTTACTGAAAGTTACTATTTGTTAGTGTCACATCCAGTTAGGAGTGAAGTAACCGGAACTGCAGTCAGCAGCCGCGAACCCGTCGTGTTATCCCCCCTCTTCCCGAGAACTCGTGTTAACGCCACCCGAACCACCCTGTCTGGACCTGAGTAGTCGTCTCTCCAATCCATCACAAGTAATGGTAATCTGTAAACCCAGTTTCCCTCTATTCTTAAATTACCTATTTAATTAACAGTGATTGATACTTCCATTGAGTCATTATAAATATAAACGCTTAACGTCCGAGTTATCCTTCCCTCATTTTTCAAAAAGATTCAAGTGAGTCATTCCCTGATATTATTATTTATAATTGCTGTCAACCTGGACTAATCCGTGTTTAATATTTAAACCTTATTTACCTAAATGCCCGTTTAACTATTGCTACTAATTATTATTTTGGTGTAAAGTAAAGTTTATTTTTGTAGTGTGTTTATTTGTGGCTCCTCCTTTTTGACGTACCCTTGGCAAGACTTTAATTAAGAATCCCTTCGGCTAATTTATTCAATCTGTATTATGCACTCTTAGAATTTAACAATCACAAACCTCCCCCCAGTAACAAGTGGGACTTTTATAGTGAGGATCCTGGCCGCGGCACAAACCGCCCCTAACCAGCTTTCGCACGTTTAGTAGGAAATCAAGCCTATATATATATATATATATATATATATATATATAATGATGGTAGATTGAGCCATAGGGTCTAAATACCACCGACTTAAACAAAAGCGGTGTGTCCAGATCAAGGACTAGAATAATTATTGAACCAGACTATGAGAAATTCTACGACATATATAAAAGTGGTGTCAGCTTTAAGGAGTCAAATTTTTGAGAAATCTAACTCATATAGCCTAAAACTTGCCAACGTCGAAGGAAGCCCAAATAAACTAACGTAAATTTTAATAATTATAGTCTATTCCTCGAAGGGATATAAATAAGAACCATTAATAATCCTTTCCAGATAGCAAAAGCAAAGCTAGGAAAATATTCTGTATTTTGGGGGTTAGTTATTAGATTGTATCGGTTAGCAACAATCGCAGCTTCTAATTCGCTTACCAGGTACGTAAGTTCTTTCGTGAGTCACCAGTGGCGTCAGCAAGAGCAGCAATGGCTTCACAATCGTTTGAAGTTTTCGTCAAGCAAGGACAAGCTTTCGGTCTCACAGGACAGGAACTAAAGGAATTCGTCCAAAGCGAACAGCGAGAGGAAAGAGCACGTGAAATGGAAGAAAGAAGAAAAAAAGAATGGTTAGAAATAGAAGAAAGGAGAAGAAAAGAAGAGTTAGAATTTGAAGAAAGAGAAAGAATTCGAAAACATGAAAGGGAGTTAAGCAGAGACCAAGTTCAAGTCAGTTCTGTTGGATCCCGTGATCATCAACCCCAGGCCCCCGCTATGAAACTTCCCCAATATAAAGACGAGGAAGATTTGTACTCATACTTATCACATTTTGAAAAGATCTTCAAGGTAAACGGATGGGCCATAGAATCCGAAGGAGTGAGTAGATTGCTCTCATTGCTTATTCCGCGCTTAAGAGAAATTTTCATCTCGTTACCACATGAAGCCACAATAGACTACAGCACCTTCAAGGCCAAATTGCTATCCGCCTTCAACTTGAACCCTCAGTTCTACCGCGCTAAGTTTAGATGGGCTAAAATCCAGCCCGGTCAAACTTACCGACATTTTGGATATATCCTGAAGCGAAACCTCCATTTCTGGCTAGAATCCCCCAAAGTCGAATCGGAGTATGAGGCCCTGATTGAATTCCTGTTAAAAGACCAGCTATTGTCCACCCTCCTCAAGGAGATCCGAGAATTCAGGCAAGACCGCCGAACGTCTACCTTTCAAGAATGCCTCGAGACAGTTTATCTCCATGCGACAAATCATCGCCTATACCCACAGGATACCGTGAAGAATAGTCCCCCGTCTCCGAAAAATAAATTTAGTGAATGGAAGTCCCACAAAGGAAACCCCTTCCATTTATAAGCACCACAGCCCCGTTCTGGCTAAAGAATAAGCCTTTGGTAGCCCACGAAGACAGAAAACCCTCAGTCTTCAATACCCCATACAATAACTAGCACCGTAATAAGCAGGTTATATGCTACTTCTGAGGTTACCCGGACATTATAAGTCCCAATGTGTACAGAATTCCAGCCTAGGGCCCACCCAGAGCCAACAAGTTCACCAAGTAACCGCTACCCTTCCCCCGGAACTACCGGCCGCGCTTACGTCATCCCCCTCGTCTCCATCCCCACAGGAATTACAAGTGATCTTCCTGTTCAACAAGAGTTCCCCCGGATGACTAAATTTCGAAACTGGCTCGATCAATGGCTATAAAGTGTCCACCCTCGTGAGAGACACAGGGTGCACATGCATTGTGGTGTCAGACAAATTGCTTCCCCCTGTCGACCCCCAACATAAGAAGTATGCAATTGTACACGACTTCTTGGGTCGAGAAAATAGATTCCCAGTAATCCGCTGCCATGTACAGTGTAAATATTTCACTGGTTGAGCCGACGTAGTGGCAGCCCCCATCAAATTTTGCTCGGTACTCATTGGCCAGAGCGCACTACTCTCCTCGAGTGAAGTGACTTAAGCTGTCGTCACTCGAGCGCAAGCTAGCCGCGATGCCTCTCTTACAACGCACCTTTTCACCCCAAAGGTACCTCTAGAGGTTCCAACGACTAATGCACAATTCCTCAGAGCTCAGCAGAGCTGCCCTTTACTTCAATCCATTTGGGAAAAGGCCCGAAAGAACGAAGAGGTGATCGTTCGAGGGAACCGTCCCATAAGGTACATCATTAACGAAACCCTTCTGTTTTGCACCTCGCGAGATGAGTCTGACCCACCTTCCAAGGTCATGTGTATTCCGCGCACACATGTAGACCAAATCCTGCGAGTAGCACATGAAAGTCCAATGGCCGGTCATTTCAGTCATAACAAGACTTCTCAGCGAGTATTTAAATACCTTTTTGGGCCGGGTGCAGCCAAAGATATTGCAGAATTCTGTTAAACGTGCGATTTGTGCCAGAAAACCACAGCAAAAGATCGAATAGCACTAGCTCCCCTGCAAAGAACCCCAGTCGGTTCAGAGCCCTTCACGATAGTCGCCATAGACCTCATCGGACCAATTCACTCTCCTTCCGCTGAAGGTCATACACATGTACTTACATTGATAGGCTGCGCTACCCGTTTCCCAGACGCTGTCGCTCTAAAAAGAATCGATAGTATCTGTTGCTCTGAAGCCCTTATTTCCATTTTTTTCTTGAGTAGGATTGCCCAAATAAATCTTGTCACATAAAGGCCGCCAGTTTATCTCTGAGCTCATGAAACACGTGAACACCCTGCTCCAAATTAAACCTATTTTAACCACGCCTTTTGATCCGAGCGCGAACGGCATGTGCGAAAAGTACAATGCGACCTTGAAAAGCGTCCTCAAGAAACTTTGCATGGAACAACCCCAAGAATGGCACCGATATTTGCCAGTTGCGTTATTCGCATGCCGCGAAATTCCCCATAGGACCATCGGATTTTCCCAGTTTAAGCTCCTGTACGGGAGAAACGTGCGGGGGCCCCCTCAATATTTTGAAAGATATATAAACAAATTCCCGTGTGTTCAGAATTTAGGAACACTTATTCCTTTGTCCTCGAACTAAGGGAAAGATTAAAAAGGTGTTCTGACATAGCAGTCAGAAATTCCGAAATTAATATGGAAAAGTATCGGACATACTTTGATCTTAAGGCGAAACACAGAAAACTGAAGCCCGGAGATGAAGTTCTACTCTTACTGTCCTCGGACTCACATAAACTTCTCTCCCAATGGAAAGGCCCCTACCCCGTTCAGAAAACCCACGGATCGGTCGATTATGTAATACAGACACCCGCAGGCGATAAGTTATATCACATAAACATGCTAAAAAAGTATCATAGATGGGCCTGTATAAACAATATAGTCGCCTTCGACGAAGAAAGGGTAATTGACGCCGTTCACCCAAACAACCCTCTAAATATTGTTAATTCGATTTGCGTAGAGTCAAGCGAAGATTGTCCCCTCCCCGTCCTACTGTCCAAGCTGCCCTCCATAAAAGAACCTTTTCCCAAGTTGGATGTAAACTCCGACCTCACCCCTGCCCAAAGGAACCAAATGATGGCGCTTTTGTGAGAATTTAGTGACGTCATTTACGAGTCACCAGGATGCTCGACTCAGTTCTAACATGATATCGCCCTCACTACGCTCGAATCTGTGCGATGTAAGCCCTATCCCGGGCCAGTGCACCTAAGAGACGCTTTCAACGAGGAAGTCGACAATCTTTTGCAATTAGGGATTATCGAGCCATTTACGTCCAACTACTGTTCCCCAATAGTCATGATCCGCAAGCAAGACCAATCCTTTAGGATGTGCGTCGATTTTCCGGAGCTTAACACCGTCACCGTGTTCGATGCTGAGCTGATCTCCCTAATTGACCAAAATTTACATCTCTTCGAAGGAGCCGCCTACATCACTGAGATAGACCTATGTAAGGCCTATTATCAGATCCCCCTAAAGGCATCAGCGAGGAAACTAACAGCCTTTCCTACAGACAAAGGTTTAATGGAATTCACTCATCTTCCTTTTGGCCTATTAACTGCCTGCAGTAGCTACAAATGCATAATACGCAGTGTAAAAGAAAGTGTATAAAATGTTTCTTTTTATTTTGATAACGTGTTTGTGGCTACACGTTCATGGAACGACCATATCTTGTCCCTCCACCCTGTTTTAGCACGCTTAAAGCATCATGGCTTAACGATTAAACCCTCAAAATGCCATCTTTCTTATAAATCTATAGAATACCTTGGATTTAAATTAGGCAAAAATCATCTTGCCCCACAGAAAGAGAAGGTAAAGGCTTTTGTAAATATGCCCCTACCGCGCACTAAGAGTCAATTACGGTATTTTCGCGGTGCCGCTTCGTTTTACCGCCGCTTCGTACCACAATTCGCTTCTGTAGCAGCTCCTCTAAACGATCTGCTAAAAAAAGAACTCCCGGACCCCCTCCAGTGGAACATCGACGCCGAAGCGCACTTTGAAGAGCTCAAAGAGAAGCTAGTCTCCACCCCGATCTTAAAACTGCCGAACCCTAAAAAAAAATTTGGCGTAAGAACAGATGCCTCCCACCTGGGTATTGGCTGCGTATTAATTACTCCAATACGACGAGGACCAAGAACTTGCTCCTAAAAGCTATACGAGTCGCCCACTGACGGCTCTCGAAAGGGCGTACACTACCGTAGAAGTGGAAGCTCTAGCGATTGTTTTGAGGATAACAAAGTTTAGAATGTATCTGGTAGGTCGCCAATCCTCATAAAGACTGATCATAGATCGTTAACCCACTTAGAGACTTGTAAAAAGCGAAACCGTTGTCTAATTCGTTGGTCATTATTGCTAGCTGAGTACCGTTATGAAATCAGGTATCTAAAAGGGTCTGACAATGTACTCGCAGATAGCCTTTTGTTGTAGAATGGACTCTCTACGATATACCATATATAACTATTCGTTGGGGGAACTTCTTTAATTATCTTTAGAGTGCGTGGATGTCTGGCTGGCCAATATTATGCATCCTCGATATGCTTAAGAAGTGGAACTGAGCTCAAGGATAATAATATTGCTATCATTAATAAAATAAAGTTTTATTAATAATAACTATCAACAACACACAAAACGGAAAATATTGACATAAACAGGGAATTGGAAAAGGTCGTGAGAAATCGAGTTAATCCGAGAATTAAAAGATTTAAAAAGGTAAAACAAATATAAAGTTAAAGGAATGGAATAGTTCGCTAAACCATTTAGAGCACAGGATAGAATTGACAAAAGGGTTAAATCCTCAAAGGTAGCGTTCGGCTTACGTAATTTATACTTGTTGTGCAGAGGAAGGTGACGTGAAGGAATTTTCGGTCCGCTGGCGAGTTCCAGCCGAAGGAGAGGGGGGAATAAAATGATCCTGACGTGGCGTCTTGGGAATGAGAACCGTTTCTTGACGAACGGCTTGACGAACAATGTCTGTTCTTCGTTGTTCTCTTCTGAACAACAGGGGGGTGAGAACCGTCTCTTGTGTACGGGCTTAAGAACAATGGCAGGTCTAATGTTGTTCTCTTCTGAACAACAAGGGGGCGGGGTGAGAACCGTTTCTTGGCGAACGGGCTAAAACGAACAATGGCTGTTCAACGTTGTTCTCTTTTGAACAACAAGGGGGGAGAACTGTTTCTTGTTAACGGGCTCAAGGAACAATGGCTGGTCTACGTTGTTCTCTTTCTAAACAACAGGGGAAGGGGTGAGAACCGTTTCTTGTCTACCGGCTCGAACGAACAATGGCTGTTCTAACGTGGTTCTCTTTCTGAACAACAAGGGGGAAGCCTTGTGGACTTGGCTTAATGAAAGGCTCGAACCTTTGCACTTCAAGGGATATTGTCCTCCTTCTGGACAAGTGATGGTGAATCTCGAGGTCGAGGTGCCTTGGCGCACAAGGTGAGAGTGGGACGTAGTGATGTTTCGCGACGAAAATCTGGATCTCCAATCTGATCTTAGTGGTAAAGTTTCCATCTAAATAGTCGAGACACCTCCTTGGCGTGGAAAACAATGGAGTGGGAGCTTCGAGGAAATGCACAGCTGAGCCTGGAAACAATGCCTTATCTGCCCATAAGCCTAACTCAATCTGGCCAGGTCGGCGTATGGGGGCGAACGGGGTCAGATAAACCCCCTTGTTTAAACATTGACTCAAGTGGCTGCGATAAGGCGCCCAGCTTTAAAGCGAAGATGCACGTGGGGTGCATCGTGGTTTCAAATAACATGTGATAGTGGTTGAAATTAACGCGGCCTCAACCTGTTCTACACACCTTTCGAGAAACTCTATTTCAGATAGCGATTAATAATCAATTATTTATTTTTTTGTGTGCGTATCTCTTTGTATAAATAATTATTTCTTGCCTGTACTCTGTATGTGTTTAGCTTTGTTTTGTATATGTAAATTAGAGAAACTGACGTAGTAGTAGTATTTTGTAGCCATTAGATACTAAGGTAAATTCGTAAGGGTTTTGATAAAATTGCGAACTCAATTGTTCGATTCGAGGAAGATAATTACAAATTTCCCCGGTGAAGTTAACTTTCCCATTATTCCTTATTTCATGGCGGAATAATTTTCCTCGAAATAGGTAGGCGTGTGAGGGTATGGAACGTACATACTCTCATGCCACCAGACAATCGTGGGAACGAAAGAAATTTGTCGTTTGAGTTGACCTTCGTCTCTTCTCTCTCCCCCCATTCTCCCCCGATATTTTACCGGCCTCCTCCGCCTTCCCCTTGACCTAAGTCGTTATCCGTGCAAACTTCCCCAACAGGCGACAGAAGGTCTGACGAAAGAAGGCCTATCTCATAGAGAAGCCTAAATTCTATTTGCCTTCTTTATGATATAATGGAGATTTTCCAGAAGGCGCTGCGATAAGCGAATTGTCGTAAATGGAATCTTTCTCTTGATTTCACAGACGCCGTGGTATAAATGACAACGCCGTTCATCCCCTTGAAGAAGTGTTCTAAACCTACTCGCGTAACCCTCACGTTAAACGAGAGTCGTTGCCGTAACGTATCGACTGCCAACGCGCCGCTGAGTTAACTTGGTCGCTGTCTCAAAGTGTTGAGAAACGCTCGTAAAAAAGTGGTGTAATAAGAGATGTAAAAATATTACGTAAAGACTTTCATTTTTTCAAACCACGATAAGAGTTAGCCTCAATAAAAATTTCATAGATTAGCAAAATACTGAATAATATCTTATCTTGTCTTTCCCTTTCGAAATTTTCTTTTCTATACGGAAATTTAGAACATCGAAACTTGCAGTTTTTATCCGTAACTACGCGGATAATCGTTATTCATCTCTCCTTAGTTGGTGGAAGAGATGGTGTTATTCCCCATCCTGATTTCTCCTTGGGTCAATGAGTTTTACCCAGTGTTTCCTTTTCTGTTTTTTGCTGTCGAGAATTAGAAACTCACACACGAAATACTCCAGGGCGAATGGTTCGTTTGCGCCCATCACCCCGCCCTGCTCTGATTATATGCAAACACCTGACCGTGCCACTCTGCTCTGCACTACTCTCCTCTGCTTGTAGTGCGAACGAACCCTAAAGGTTATGCGGAGACAGATTTCGTGGTTTTTATGCTCTATTACTTGAAATCATTGAGGTATACCCTTCACATATTCGTGAGACCTGTTACATGAAAAGAAAAATGATATCTATAGGATTTTATGACTCCTCCTACCCCCAATTACAAGGTGTCCATTAATTCTGGAAACAGTCAAAATGCATCATTTTTAATAAAAATTTGTTAACTACATTTTATTTAATTAAAATCTTAATTAAAAAGAAGAGCTGTAGAAATGGTGTTTTGGTCTAAACCTATAAACAATTCCAGTAGGTATAGTTCTCAATAATTTACTCTTGTATAGTATTTTTTCAGTCCTATGCTTATTTTCTAGACCTAAAGGAAAGAAAATACATTTATAAGAATTCGTTCGATATACGCAAAACATCCTCTTTCCCCTTATTTCCTATCTAAATTTTATTTTTTATACCTACAAAAAATACAAAAAAACGACCATGCCTTAATTTTAATGCATTTTATAAACTTTAGGATTTGTATTTTTTTCTGTTTTAAAAAATTTAAAAATATTTGATAATTATATTGATATTTATGACCTTTTAGAAAGAACTTGGAAAAAGGCTTCAAATATACCTCGGTGACTCATACCCTAAAATTCAAATTGTTAAATTAATTACGTTTCCTAAATATAGTGTTATGGATAACAAATTTGATGTGATTGTCATTATTAGTGATGCAATTTCGATGCCGTTTACGAGAATCACTCTATAAACCTGATGGATCTACTGCAAATTCAAATCAACTTAAAGTCATTGATTAATATGGAATGCCTTCTCTAGGGGATAATTTATCCTTAATTTTCATTAAGTACATATTCTCCTTTAGCATAGACGGGGAAATAAGTGAAAGATGGTAAGGTATAGTAACCTAGGAGACCATTGAGTACCCCTTCCGTTTTCATCATAAGGTGCAAGGCGATGTGGTTTTCTGGCCGTCACCTGAAGGGACTCAAGAGACCTGTCCGGCCTGACCTTATCCTCCCTCTCCTTTTATTGCTAACCCTTACCTCTTCTTCTTTACCAATTCTCTTTTGCTATGCATGTTCCTTCCAAGCACCATGTTTACTCCTCTACTTATTCTACGATTTCTTCCTTACATTCTTCTCTTTTCCATAGAGCCCATCGATAACCACCCGGCAAATCAAAGGAACTGAATATAAATCATTCTTGTGATCTGATGTTATGCGTAGTCATCCCAACCCCTCTGAAACCAGTCACAAACCAGATCTGTCATTCCGATCTGTCTACTATTCCACATGTCTTTCCCAAGAGTTGGTGGAAAAGACGTAACCCAACCACTTAAGTGATAGCTGCTAGAGCCAAAGGCGTCGAGTTGGCGGCACTGTTCTCCGTCACGGGCTGAAAGGGCGAATCTAATATACTCTAGCATCGGAAACGGAATCAAGAAGGGTACCTCGTTCGAATCTCAAGAAGCCAAATAAATTTTCTAAAATCGCTCAAAGAAGAAAACGAAGATGATGGACCAATTCAAGAAGAATACACAAGCTAAGGAAAACGGAAGAAAACGTTAGAAGAGCCAACTTAAAGAAAAAGGAAAGTTAGTCAAGTAGATTTGATAATAAGACAACAAGCACAATATTTTAAGATGAAGCATGCCCCCCTTTCATAACTGGTGACCCTCTACGGCCGAACAATTTTCTGATCAACTGACAAGAAAAAGTGCTGCAAGTGCTGCGGTGAACTTCGGAGAGCCGGATAAGGAGAAGCTATTACTCTTTGATTACAAACAAGACTTCGTTCGCTCTTCTCAATCCCTCAAAATTCGCTCCACTAATGCAGCAGACTTTGGAGGCCGATAAGGAAGAGTTAACTACACCTCGATTAAGATATCCAAGACTAGTCTCTCCCCAATCCTCAAATTTGCTCTGCTATCTGATCGTGTACTATTCGTTACTCTGCACCTGCCCTACAAGAAAACAAAAAAGTGCTGCGGTGAACTTCGGAGAGCCGGAGAAGGAGAAGCCATTATTGATTAAAAAAAAGGCTTCTTTCGCTCTTCTTAATCCCTCAATATTCGCTCCACTAATGCCGCAGCCTGGAGTCCGGAAAGGGAGAGCTACTACTCCTCGATTAAGAAATCCAAGACTAGTCTCTCTCCAATCCTCAAATTTGCTCCGCTTTCTAGAAAGGGATGGCCATTTATATTTTGGAGTTGGAACGAATTTCTCCAATGGATTTCACACCCCTATAATAGTAGGCCATTGTTAACAAAATAAAAACCTTAAATACAAAAAACATAAGGTTCAAGCTATTAATGGAATCAGATTGCTGGTCTTGATACAGCACCATGAAATCTAAGGAAATGAATTTTTTCACACATTTGAAACACGAAGAATACTTAAAGGACTCATTGGAGAAAACCAACTAGAATTCTCCATAAGGACCGATCGCACTAAACTTTTAGTTAGAGCCATTTTCGAAAAAACTTCTTGGTCTTATTACTCTCAATGTCACCCCAAATAAAAGCACTTTTATGTCAGTTTATGCTAGGATAAATTCATCTGCTAAGGAATTATTTATTTTTTTAAAGATGAGGGCGACAACATAGAAAGCGTATCAATATACGAATGAAAAATCTAGAAACTAATCTATACCACTAAAAATTGTCAAATTAACCTTTATGCCACTAACTATACATCAAATCGTAAGATTTGCTGAACCCACGATTACATTCAGATAAGAGTTCCCCATTCACTTGCATTGCCTCAAATGTTTGTGATCTGGGCATTTATCTAGCATTGCAAGTCCAAACAACATCAGAGCTCCAACAACTCCTCATACATCTAAGAAGTGACAAGTCGCATGCTCAGGTTCACTATCTGGCGCTAACAAGTGGTACAGGATTTGACAGAGGAAGGAACACGTTTTGGAACCGCCTCATATGCCAACATCCATCTCATCGACATATTATCTCCCTGCAGAATAAACTCCACCTACATTTTGGCACTATAGTGGAAACTAAAACACTACCTAAATCATGCAAACACACTCGCTCATCAAGCCGATCCCGAACAGTAAGTCTCATCAAAGACAAAACTACCGCTACTTTTCCCACCCTCTTCACAATCACTATCTCATCCCCACTCTAATTCAAATAACTGGGAATAATACCACATAACGGTAGAATCTTCAAAGCCTAAGCCACAAAACAAAATTATACGGAGCTGTAAGCGAACTGGGCCACGAAACGGTAACGTTTGAACTTGAGATAAATCACGATACTAACCTCAAAATTGCGAGGAAAACTAGAAGTACTTAAGAACCAGACAACCAAACATTTCAAGTAAGTTGCAGGGAAAGTAATTCTAGTCACATAGAAGCTTTTACCAATATTTGGAAGAAAATAAAAAAATACAGGGAAACAGAACTACAACCTCTCTCCAAATTCTAAAGATAAACGGGGACTTAATAAGCGAGCCTGAACATGTATCCAACACAATTGCGGATTCTCTAGGACTAATCTCAAACATCCTTTCATAATAAAAAACTCAAAATAGCATTAATGCGGTAAAGTTGCACAACTAATCACATTTCCGTCTGCATTCATCCTTTCACTACGCTTAAACTAAAATTAGCACTAGCAGATTGACCAAACACATCTTCTGAGGATGAGCAAATCATCCTCAAACATACATCGCGGACTGTTTAATCTAACTATTGCAGCTATACAAAGCGATCTCGTCATATAATACCTTTCTACATGAGGGGTGCCAAGACAATAGGCTTCATCTTCTAAAGCCACAAAAGGACTCCCTCCGTTATAGACCAATTGCCTTCCCCTCTTCTCTATGCAAGATACTAAAAAAAAAGGTCAACGCATCTAATAACCTTTCCATGAATCATACCACACGCAGAGAAGAAACTTTCGAAAATGACTTGTTTTGTGAGCCGAAACCATTCCGCTATTGGACACCGGACTGCTCACTTCTCTGAAGAAGGATACTAGCTTTTGATTGAAAGCTCAAAAATGAACCCAAGAAAGCTGATTCGTACATAATAAGGTCACTGAAATAACAATTATTTACGTAAAATGTTTAAAATATTTAAGACTACCCCTCTACTATTTTGTCCGTTAAGTTTATATATCCATTAAGTAAATAAATTTTAGTCTATCAGCGATTGTCAAGGAATTTAGGTTTTCTGATTATCTGTGGAATTCATTTGCCTCTATGAAGTGTTATGTATTCCGTAACATTCAATATTGTGATGTGTATTTAAAAAATCCTGCATTAAATACGAAAAGAATACAAAACGCCGACCAGTTATTAGGAAGTATGAAATTTTTAATCAATGAGTAAAATTGGAAATTTATTTTATTAAAAAATGGTTTAAACATCAAAGTAAATAAAGATTTAAGAACGTGAACTTCAGATACATGTGGGATTGAGCAAAGGATAACAAAGTATTAATTAGTTACAATTCAAGGGTAGTTTTAATAAATTAGCGTAATTGAAGTAAGATCAGGGTAGGACAGAAAGTAGTGGTGAGACTGCTACCTATGCTTCTCAAGTTGAGAATATACATTAAGACACTGAGAGGCTTCTTGCCTAGTTGAATTTCTTTTTAACATCGATTGAATTTCGATTGTATTTTTTTAAAAGATTAAGTTAACAAGGAACCATCTTATTTCCATGAAGCTACAAATAGTTTCAGAAAAAAACTCATTTATATTAAGAAACGACGTCAAATTTTAAAAAGTGTATTTAGTTAAAAAAATTCAAATATTATACTTAGATATATCCATAGAAATATTATTATTTCTCATTACAGTAATTATACCTCAAATTAATCTTCATGGCTCTTTAAACAATCTACTTTTAAATTTATTACTTAAATAAGTATAAATTTAAAAGAGGTATAACAGCTTCAGTTCATGCCCAGTAACTTTCCCTTCCTTTATCGAACTTCGTCCAAGCAACTGTCATTTAATTCTCTAATTACTTTATAAGGGGTGTATGTTTATAATGGCCCAAGCTTATAGGGATGACGAGTATATGGTGAAGGGGAATTAAGTATCTGGCTCCAAAGATGATCTCTTCATTGTGTTCTTATTTCAGCCAGGCTTACCGAAGGTTTCAGGCTAAATCGAGGTAAAGAAGGCCGTTGCAAAAATATACCTTATTCTAATATTAGCCTATTAACTGGGCTAATATTACTTTGCGGGCGACCAGCAGTCTAAAAACAAAAGGTGTTCCAATCACTTGGACCGATTTTAATTGTGAGTTTTAGTTTAGGCGTCTGATGATTTTTTTCTTTTTCTTTTAGATTTAACCTCAGTCTTTGGCAATTTCAACCATGGAAAGATTAACAATCGAGCCACGGGTTAAAGTTATCGAAGCCTATTACGAAAATAAACGTTCAAACAGAAAAAAATTCGGGCACTTTGCGATTATTTTGGTCAACATAATCAACTAACCGAGAGTGCAATTGGAGAAGGTGGTCATAAATTCAAACAAACGAGGTCGGTGGTAGATACGAGAGGCGGTAAATAAGTTTTGCAATTCGGAGATAAGGAAACGAGATATAAGGAAAAATGTTTTAATATTTTTCTTATAACTACCCTCGACTTCAATGCACATGCGCCACTTGTCCCTGATGATTCGAAATCCCGACAACCAGAAATCTACCGACTGCTGTTCCATCCACTCCTGAACGGCGAGCTAGAAATCTTCATCGTCCCCAAACCAGCGTCCACGCAGTGCAACCTTGATCTGGCGTAATAAAATATAGTCGCTAGGGGCCAGATCTGAACTGTAGGGGAGGAGGGTTTGAGCTCGTCGAATCCGTACTCGCACAAGGCAGCTTGTGCAACTCTGGCCTTGTGGACTTTGACGACGTTGAAGTTGATCATGGGCGTGACGTTTCTAGGGAACCAACTGGAAGAGACCTTGGCCATGGCCAAATTGTCGTAGATGATAACACTTCCATGTGATATTCCAAGTTCTTGCTCGATTTTTTCGATCTTTACCCGTCGATTTTCGAGGATCATCCTCTCCACACGGGCCACATTGTCCTCGTTGGTCACGTCTGACGGGCGTCCTCGACCAGGGTCATCTTCAAGGGACTCACCACCATGGTGGAACTCCCTATTCCAGCGAGCAATGGTTGCATAGGAAGGGGCGTTGTCGGTGTACACTGCAACCATGCGTTCATGGATCTCTTTTGCATTCTTGTCTCTCTTGGTCAAAATTTGGTCATTGCGCGGTGCCCAACCTTCTAAATTGTTGAAATATTTGTGACTGACGATCTTCGATCAGCTAATGCTTCT
Source organism: Ceratothoa steindachneri (assembly GCA_963969495.1). Classification (NCBI taxonomy): domain Eukaryota; kingdom Metazoa; phylum Arthropoda; class Malacostraca; order Isopoda; family Cymothoidae; genus Ceratothoa; species Ceratothoa steindachneri. Next base: position 172,929,479 of record OZ018326.1, read on the forward strand.
TAAATAGACGATGCAGGAGCGCGCGTCTGCAGGACTTGACTTGTCATAACTTTTCCTCTCACCCCAACAAACAGCCATCCCCCTTTTTCTGTTTTGAGCTACCGATTCGCAAAACTTATTGACTGCTCCTCGTATAGAAAACCTCATTGCGTGGTCATTTACGCCCTTTAGCTGGAAAACATTGCTGCAGTGCGTGAGAATGTGGCCGAAGATCCAGGCGTCTCTATTCGTCATCGCGCGCAGGAATTGAACCTCTCCACAACAACGTTACATAAAACTTTGACAAAACAATTTGTCTCTACACGCTTACAAAATTCAATTGCCGCAAGAACTAAAGACTGCTGACCATTTGAGGCGCCGTACGTTCTCCACTTGGGTGCAAGAGCAAAGACAAGCGTATGATGATTTTTCGAAAAAAATCATCTTTAGTGATGAAACCCATTTTCATCTTAGCGGATTCGTTAATAAGCAGAAATGTCGCATTTTGGTTGATGAAAATCCCATGAAGATTGTTGACAAGCCACTGCATCAACACAAGGTCACTGTTTGGTGAGCATTTTTTTCTAGCAGAATCATTGGGCCTTATTTATTTGAAAATGATGCCGGGAATTCTTTTATGGTGACAGGTAAGTGATACCGTGCCATAATAACCAACTTTTTATGGCCTGAATTGAATTCTATGGCTGTCGAAGATTTGTGGTTTTAGCAGGACGGCGCCACATGCCACACAACCAATGCAACAATGGCTTTATTGAATGAAAAGTTCCCAGGTTGCATTATCTCTCAAAACAGCGACGTCAATTGGCCACCATGATCGTGTGACTTGACGCCTTTAGATTTCTTCCTTTGGGGTCATCTCAAAAGTAAGGTCTATGCCAACAAGCCAACTACAATTCAACAGTTGAAGGATGAGATAATAAGGCATATCGGTGAGATCGAGGAGCAACTATGCAGAGACGTCATCAAAAAATTTTCACATCGAGTGGCAGTGTGCCGCTGAAGCCTAGGCGGACATTTAAGCAATATTGTTTTTCACCCATAATTGCCATGACTTAACTAACCTGATCCAATAGTGAAATCAATAAATTTTCACCAAAAACACTGTTTTATTTACTGCTAACCTCAATCTGTCTTAAGGGAACACACTTTATATATATATATATATATATATATATATATATATAGTCATGGCTCTTTAAACAATTCACTTTTTAAATTTTTACTTGAATAAGTATAATTTTAAAAGAAGTATGACAGCTTTAGTTTATGCCCAGTTACTTGCTCTTAAATTCTGGAGCGACAAGACTTGGTGAATTTAAAAGGTGGAACATGAAAGAGATCATATTCTTAATGACAGTAATCTAACAATCTTAATAATACAACAATCATTCAAACTGAGCTGCTCCCACTATATATATGCTTATATTCTAGACGACGTGGCCTAAAATCGTCTGTGGGATGAGCTTCAGTTGACGAGTTCATTATTGTTCACCACTAAGGCGGAGCTACCGAAATCTGTGTATGTCGATTTACTTACATATCACAAGTTTTATCTATATAACAGGATACGTTTGTTGCAGCTTTGTGATACACCTCATTTTGGTCAACGGGTGTGTTTACCCAGGGGCTTTGTAGAAGCTCGTCTTTTGATAAATCTATTCTCAGACACGAATTGTTTGTTTATGCGTTGTTGTTTTATTGACACAGGTATCTCTGATTTTTCACGTGTTCGTATATTCGTGTGTACCACACGCACTTTCAACGGTCGCTTGCTTTCATTTTATCAATCTTTCGCGTTCTCTCTTTCATAGTCCCGATTGACCTTGCGAAGCGTACCTTAAAAGCTTGTTTATTCGGAAAATGATTTGTCTTCCAAGTAGTGGAGTGGTCTAATGGATAATTTAATTGAGATCAAAGTGGTTGCTCGCAGCCATAGTGTGCACGGTTCGATTTCCCCCCTGTAAGGAATTTTTGCGAATTAGCGAATAAAATTTCTGAAGAAAGATTTTCCTGTTGTTCTGTTTTTTGCGGTTTGCTAGATTCATTTGATCATTCTTTCGCGTTCATTAAAGATTTATATATTGTATATTCGATACGTTTACCTTAAGTCTCTTTTGTCCTTTAAATTCCCTATTAATATCTATTTCTTTCATAGTCCCGATCGACCTTGCGAAGCGCACCTTAAAAGCTTGTTCATTTAAAAGATTTTTTGTCTTCCGTGTGGCCAAGTGTTCTAGGGGACGATTTAATTGAGATCAAATTGGTTGCTCGCTGCCTCAGTGTGCATGGTTTGAATTTCACACCGGTACGGACTTTTTGCAAATTATAAAATAACATTTCCGAAGAAAATTATCCTCTTTTTCTGTTTCTTGCGGTTTGCTAGATTCATTTCATCATTCCTTTGCTTTCATGAAAGATTTATTCATTAAAGAATATATTTACATTCCTTATTTTTGTATTCAAATTCATACATGCAAATTTATCTATCATCCTTATTTCCTTATTCCAATTTTAGACATATTATTTTATATGTGTAGAGTATGCTAGGATTTAATAAGACCAGCGCGCGTCAATTTTGTGGAGGCCTATTGAATCCTGCAATTTGTTACCAGTAGCTTACCAATCCGATCACCACAACTTCAAGATCAAATGCTGATTTGGGTAAGGTGGCTGATAAAATGTTCTATTCTAACATTTTGCTGTAATTAACAAACTTTGATATGAAACTAAATTTACATCACAGAATTTTTTAATTTTAACATATTATATGGACACAAAATGTGATATTTTGCTTACATTATATCTTGAGTACACGTCTCTCTATAAAAATCTTGCTTAGATACCTTTCATCGCAATCCTTAAGGGGATAACAAATTTCTTCTTTAGTTACTTTTCACGTTGTTTCATTCGAAAATCACATTTTTTGTTTTTGTATATCATTTATTGCAAACTTTATGCACTTTTTTATGGTTTAATTAATTTTTAAGCATTATGAATAGAACGTAGTGAAAATTAAGATAATTCAAAGTTGTATATATTCGTGGAAAACCTTTCTTAGATTTTTAAAGTTAATTTGTAAAAAAAAGAACAAACAACACCATTGATTTTTATATCAACTTATTGCAGATTTTATGCACTTTTTATATTATATATTTTTTTTAGCAACATAAATAGAACATAGTGAAAATTATGATAATGCAAAATTGTATACATTTGTGGAAATTTTACGTAAATTTTAATTTTAATTTCTAAACAAAACACCAAACTACAACATGCGAATTTAAATATTTGCTTAAAAAACAGCGAGTGTGAACTGTTTTATATTTTTGGCATCATTCGAATAGATATTGAACTAAATTCGAGGGCATTCAGAACATCAAAATAATTCACCTAACACCTCTCCATTAAACTGAGAACAAAGCCTATAGTTGACCATGTATGAAAGATATATGTTTCAGTACGCCATTAAAACAGATTTTCATGGAACTAAAGAAAACTGATTTTAAATGATAACTAAATCATAATGACATCTTTTGCTGCTGAATTGAGTTCAATTGCTTAAATTTTTAATGATGAAGTTATTTATTTAATATCAGGTTTCAATTGACGGGGAGAGGGTTCTGATGCCCCCATCCCTGTATCTTAAAAACGACGCCGGAGGTTGGTTATTATGATTTTGGCAGGAATAAAATGACTTTAAATCAGCTTTAATTTCCTATATGATAATCCAACGTAGTTAAAATTTGTAAAAATGAATGTGGTATCCCTTTAAGGAAGTCTGATTTGTTGTGTGCAGTATAATTAATATACATATTCCTTATAGGTACATATAATATGCGAAATTCTTATATAACATACATACACACCTATTTCCCCCTCTTCCTAAAACTATAATACTCGTATCTATAAATATTAGCATTAAAGAATTTACCCTTCCAAAGTTATTAGAATTTTTTACCTAAAAGCCTTCACATATGTTATGTTTAGGTTCAACATAATTAGAACGTAAACAATTAGACCTACTATCATCGATGCTTGTTTAAAATACACAAAAATACGCTACGTGTACTATAGAAATTAGTGTTTTTGTCAAAGAGTAGCTTACCAATATTTATGTCCTCTCATTCACCAAGAAAATTTTGAGAGCAAAATTTGTCAATCGCTCTGTATATTTCCTCATAGTTCAGATATTCCAATTTTACAGTTACATTTATTTATTTATCACATTAAGCAATTATCTTATCAAAATTGTATTGTTTAGTTACTCAAATAAGCTTTTTCAAACACAAAGGAAAATGACACTTTAACAAATGTAAATATAAAGTAATGTCGATTATACGCAGAAAGTGGTACTTTGTCACTTACGGTAGTAAATTTATTTCGATAATTCTAAACTAACTTTAAAAAGGCCTTAAATAAATCTAGAACTTGCATTCATTTATAAATCTCGGCAAATTAAATTAAGTGATATCTACCATTCAGTTTTTATTTCCACGTCCATTTTAACATTTTTAGTGCGCCTATCTAGGAATAAGTATTTAAGCTCGACATGATTCTATGTCCATTTGGGGTAATTTTTTCATAATATACAAGTGTATTGTAGATGATGTATAAAGGTCAGAATTAGTTTATCGATCTTTCCAAATCTCTAAAGTTTATCCAAAGATGAATCAATAAACATAATAGTGGGCATTGAAATATAATAGTAGTTTTTATGAATATGGAGGGAAGTTAAGATACATAATTAGAATTATTGATTCTAGCTAATAAATTTAAAGATTGTCGTAGAGTAGATCGTCGATGCAAGCTGAGAATTGACTCTGCAGTGACGCGGGAAGGGAGCACGCCAGAAATTGGCGAGGGAGGATATAGATCTCAGTAAGCGGGTTAATTAATCAAAATCGAGTGCGGTTGGCATAAATAATCAATTCTTAGAGTTTCTCAGTTTAGAGAAACTGATTGCATAAAAATAAGTTTACTATGCACAAAGATAATATTATTAGCCACTTGCCCAAGTTTATCTCGTCGCTCTGATGCTCGATCTCTGCGCACTTTTCTAAAATCTGCATCAAGTCTAGGAGGTAAACGTAGGACGATCGAATCTCCTGGTTTAATTTCGAATTGGAGAAAAGCTTCTTAAGAATGCTGTGGGGCCCTATAACATTATGTCCATACAGAAGCTCAAATGGGGGAATTTCACTGAATGTACAATGTCTACCGGCAAGAAACGGTGCCATTCTCAGGGTTTTTTGGCGCACAATTTCTTGAGGATGGATTTGAGTGAGCGGTTGAGCCTCTCACACATCCTGTTATCAGATGGGTAAAGAGGAGTGGTAAGAAGGAGAATTATGATCAGAAGCTTGCCGACGTAGTCCATTAGTTGCGACGTGAATTGGCAACTACGATCAGACAAGATTTTCTTGGGTACACCAACGCGGCAGAAGATGGAAATTAGTACTCGCGCGCAGGATATGGTCTCTATATTTTTCAACAGCACGGTTTAGGACAACCGAGTGGAATAATCCATGAAGTTTAGCACGTTACTTTGACGTTCACTCGACGGGGGGTGTATCAGACTGATGCGAACAATTACGAGACGTGAAAACGGCTCTAAGACTAGGGGTCCTTTTTGCAAAGGTGTGAGCTCAAATCGCCCTTTGACGGCAGTCTTTTGGCAGAAGTCGCAAAACATGCAGTAGCGAAGTATTTCTTTATGGCCCCCTGGCCAATAAAAATATTTGAAGTTCCTCTTGTCGGTTCTTGTGTAGCTAAAATGGCCTATAAATACGCTGTCATGGTCAGTGGTTAAAATGTAACCAGCGTGGGAACTCGCGTCGGAGTTTTACCGTTTTATAAGCACGCACGGTAAAGTAAGCCGTCCTAACTTGGTAGGAGATCCCCTTGTCTACTCGGGCTGACTCTTACTATTTTTACTGGGCCTTAACCCACATGGGTCGGAGAAAATCGCATTTATTTTGGGTCATTAAGAAATTCCCATTCTTAAGAATTCAAGGAGATCAAGAACTCCTTGCATCTTAAGAATGGGAAGGTTTTGTGGGCGAAGGCATCTTAGAATCTTTTACTACTTGCGAACGAGTAACTACAGGTTTGGCCACGGAGTTGAGGGAGACCCGTGGACACTGGCCAAAGAGAACGGATAAGAATTTGAAAGGGGCTGCTACTAATTCTGCCCAGCCAGTGAAGTAAGTACAATCGATGTAGCACAATTGGGGGTACTGAGGTACGCAGCTTGTCCGACACCACTATGCAGGTGCACCCGGTATCTCTCACAAGAGAGGAGATACAGCAACCATTAATCGTTCCGGATTCGAACTTAAGACATCCAATGGTAGGCATTTGGGGAAGGAGAAGATTCCGATTTTGTTGACGGAGGCGTAGACGTGGCACAGATCTGGTGTACTCGGTGAGAAGAGTTATTCCTGAACTGAAAGTTGTGGGGGCAGTTCGTTTTCAAGTGGCCCTCCACACCACAGGAAAAGCAAGTGATGGGTCTCCTGGGAAAAAATGACGTAAGGGGGCCTGAAGAGAACGGTTTTACATGCCGGTTTTCGAACGAAAAGAGTGGTTTCGGCTACGATGGCCCAGTTACCTTTACTTAGGTTTAGCTTAGGTTTTGTGGAAAGGGCGGCCTTTTTCGTCTCTTCTTTTCGAGAAAGGTTGTTGCTTGTTAAAAAAATCTCGAGGTTCCCTGTGCTCTCTATGAATGTAAGGCACTGCCTGTCTTTTACAAAAGATCTGAATTCAGCGGAAGTAAAGCCAACAACTTTTCTCTCGAGTAAAGGTCAACGAAGGCATCGTATTCATGCGGAATTTTAGAAGCATCGAGCCAAATATGAGGGGACGCTGGAGGATGTACCCAAACGGACGGTATGTTTGGCCTGGTTGAGGGCAGTCATGTCTGAATTTGGATCGGTAAGCGTCTGGGGTGATGTTATATGCCACCAGTAACTACGATTTTAGGGTCGAATGATCAATTGATGCTTCTGAGGGAAGTGATATGAATATATCTCAGAGTTTGGAATTCAGCAAGAGCAACAATTGAGCCAGTCCATCTGCCTTGATGTCCCAATGGTTAATTTCAAAGATTTTCTCGAATTAGATTAAGAAGGCTCCGAAATCCTTGCCTTCCTTGAAAACAGGAAGCTTAACAGACGCTGTGGGAGGACCTTCGGACTTGGAACTGATGGATAGCGTCTCGTTCCTGTTCTGTCTCATTTCAAGTTCATGTAGGCCTATTCTTTCCATTTTTACGTTTCTTCTCTTTCCTTCTTTCTTCTCGTTCTTCTCTTTCTCTTTTTTCTTCTCGTTCCTTCTCTTCTCTTTTTCTTATTCTTCTCGTTTCTTCTCTTCTCTTCCTCTTTTTTTCTTTTTGTTCCTTCTCTTCTCTTTCTCTTTGTCTTCTCTCTTCTCTTTCGGTCCTTTCCGCCTCTTGGATATAAACTATGAGGTCCTTGCTAGTGAAGCGAAGAAACTCTCTTTGCAACTTAAATGTGTTAAATAATGAAGACATTTTATCGAGTAAGACCATCTTTAAGGAAAGCACCAAAAGAGGAGGAATTATTTAAGCGCACAGTGGGAGTGCTGGTAGGCTTTGGCGCACCAACAATCCTTTACTTTGAAAACAAACAAACACAGCGATGATTATTTTGCACGACGCGAATTCCTAATTATACTCTAAATATTCACTCCGGAATTTAGCGAGAGCTTATTTTTACCAATACGCAATGAAACGTTTCATGATGCTTGAAAAGGTTTAAAGTTTCAAACGTTCAAAAAATTCATATTAAAATTCACACACAAAAGGGAAAATGGGAAATGGGTTGGGTCTTTTCTACAATTTCTATAGAAAGAAACTTTAATATACAAGAATATCGCGCTTTAGAATCTGTTACAAGTCTAAAAGAAATGAAATCAGACACTGTGGGTGACCCTAAAAAACTGTCATCAGAATTATATAATGTTTGTCGCAGAATCGAACGTCGATGCTACCGAGGCTTGGCTCTGCGGTGAAGCAGGGTAGGAGCACTCCATAGATTGGCGGGGAGGGGTGGATATAAATCTCAGCACGCGGGTTAGTTAATCAAAGGCGAGTGCGGTTGGCCTAAATAATTAATTATTAGAGGTTCTGGGTTTAAAGAAGTTGATTTTAGAAAAATAACTTTACTATATACAAAGAAAATATAATTAGCTAAATTAAATAATTGACAATAAATAAGATGACCCTGGGGTCCTAAACGGGAGAAGGGATATAAATAACTTGACAGGGACGAGAGTCCGAGAGAGGATGTACGGTGATTTCTTCCAGGGAAAGGATGAGAATGCAAATAACGGGGAGACACGTAAAGCGTAATTGACCGAAGGCTTTGGAGACGATGAGAAAGCGGGGCGCTGCAAGGTTCCATTTGAAAAATTCCATCTTCTTAAACCCCGCTGAGAAATGAACGAGAGAGTACTCTAGACGAGGGGACAAAGTCGATACCCAGCGGGAACTCTGGCCTTAGGTACGAGCGATGCCGGGTCCAGAGGTGTCTCGTTACGTTCGTAGCTGGAAGCCGTTGGGAGGCAGATTAGGGTTCACGAGACTGTACGTGGCTGATATACAAGACGAGGCTGCATGGTAATAATTTCTCAAAGTTTTCCCTAATAATTTATACTACCTCGGCGGAAATGGGTCGCTAGATGCATCAAAAAGGTCGAGGATGATGTCATTAGTCTTGGCACGCCAGGGAGTAGGGGATATTCTCGGCAAGCATTACAGCTTTGCGCGAAAGTCGTCGACGCTCTAAGGCTGGCACTGATCAGGCGTTGCCACGGGGGAGAAGGGTAACCTAACACGGATCACAAGGCTTCTCGACATTGTTGAGGCGGCTTCTTGGGTTCGACTGGCCTGACCATACTTGATTAGAGCACCGGGGTCATCCGACTGCGCTAAATTTTTGCTACTCCCTTGGGGCTGTCTAAGCGTGGAGGTGCATCTTTTCTCAGTTGCCAGGGGGTATACGGTGGGTTCCAGGTGGGGGCAGGTAACCTTCTCTCTCTGGCAAAGGTGATTTACCTTTAAAGTTCTTGGATTGTTAAAATTAAATGCGTCTTACTTAATTCAACACCCTTACTAAAATAGTTAAATAACCTGTTCCCTAACTTTATTACAGCTAAGTCATGTTAAAAAGAAAACCGGGGAAAATAGAGTTTGAAGAAAGAAACTGAACAAAGTGGTTAGAGACCCTATAGGGATTTCCTGAGGTTAGCAATTTATGGGAAGGGATCCGGTGATACCTACTTAATAGGTAGCCAATTTATCGTGAAGGTGAATTAAGTTTCTGACTCCTTAAATTATTCCTAACGGGTACTCTGATTTATGTTGGGCTTACCGAAGTTTTTGGGGTAACCAAGGTAAACAGGTAAAGAATGACTTAGATAAATACTAAGGCACCTAAGAAAGCTATTGAGGAAGCGAGGCGTGTTTATATTTATGCCTCTTACTCTATCAATAAATGTGTCGCTACAGTAATGCCTAGAAAAGGATTCAGAAATACTTGAACGACAGATTTCTGGCAAACTTGACTAGTCTCCCAGAGCGCGTCAAAACGTCCGTCCTGCCGTTAGTCTTTCCGATTCCTGTAGAGTTGTGCCGTTCACTTCTTATGTAGTCTTTCTCTTCCATGCCATGCACTCTACGAGGTGAAGGGCACCTGGTCATTCTCTTGTTTTCTACCTGAGGATACGAGCGTTGTTTGTTATCCGGCACGTTTATATTATGTGATGGAAGTAATATCGCCGGTTGTATTCTGTCCAGTGAGACAGTGTCTTTTTTTCCGGCAGGCAATTCCAATTTGCAAACTTTGTTGTCGCGCTCGATTACGAGGAAAGAGCCAGCATATCACGGTTCAAGTGGTTTGCGAACGCGGTCTATTCGGACCCACACATGTGTTGCTTCACGAAGATTTAGGGGCACGAACGGCTTGGGTACCAAGTTAGGTGCCCTATGGATGCCTCTGTCAAATCGACTTGTGCCTTAGTTGATGCCAATTCTTCAATAAACCTGCAGTTTTCATAAATCACGATTACGAAACTAAAGGTTTTGACCACAAGAGTTTGCTTCCCATTACAGCCGTGGAAGGTGAAAACCCGAGTCATTGTGCAAAGAGAAAATTCCTTAAAGGACAATTGGGAGCGCCACCAGCCAGACTTGTCTACGGGTCATTAGGAAGCATTTCAATGTCATATGTGTCCTTTCAACCATCCCGTTGGTGGACGGGCGGTACACCGTGGTTTGGAGACCATGAAAACCACCGAGGGCAGACAGATCCTTGATAGTTCTGATTCGAATCGTGCGGCTCTGTCGGTCAGTACGTAAAACGGGACTTAAAATCTGGAAATCCAGCCAACTAAGAAAGCTAACGCAACAGTTGTGGCATTTATGTCCGGGATCGGTAGTGCTTCGCTACATCTCGAATCATTGGGTAGTGGGTGACAGAGCTTAACGGCTGATTCGATATTTTCAAATGCCACTCGTGCTCATTCATCCACACGAGCTCATCAGGCTTAGGTTGCAGGCGTACAAGCTCCGTCAACGGGGCTGGATTTGGGGCAAAGTTAGAAATCATTTCTTCGGTAGTATACAAACATGCCCAAAATATATTCTAAGCTCCTGTGGTCATTTGCTAATGGCATGTCACCAATTTACTCCATTTTTTCGCTGTTGGAAAAATTGCTCCCACCGAAATGTGATGCCATAAAAAATTGTTTTCTCCTTTGCCCGCTCGCATTTCACCTGGGATATTCTCAGATGGTTTTCGACCAGGATTTTAAAAACTTGGTCGTGCATATTCTCAAAAAATATCAGGATGTCGTCTAAAAAATTTATTGTAGGAGAATCGTCACTCCCCCGTTCTCTCTCAGTGGAGACATGAGGCGATTACCGCAAAGACATCCGGCCACAGCACCGTGGGTTTAAGCGCGTAACCACAGCGCTTTGCCTCTTGTCTCTATGAAAGTCCTAAAGGTTAAAATGCAAGATCTCCCCTACCAGCGTGAGATTCAATTTCACCTCAAGTAAGAAATTCAAGACGTGTTTCTCCCATGCTCGAAGGCAAACGGAAGCCGATGTTAGACTTGGTGAGAAAACCATTTGGAATAAAAATCTTCCTGTGCCCGTCTGCAAGCCTCCTCCGTCTTACCCGTTCCCCAGTGGGGTGATGAGGTATAAATAAGAAACACTGAGGAAAATCAAGGTAGAATACGTGTCTCCGGGTGACGAAGTCCCTGAAATAAGACCCCAGGCTACTGAGACTGGATAGGTAGAATACGTCAGTCTCAAGGTCACCAAGTCAAAGAAAAAGACCCCGCGCTACCGAGACTGGATAGGTAGAATACGTCAGTCTCCAGGTGACGAATTCCATGGATTAAGATCGGGCTACCGAGACTGGACAGGTAGAATACTTGGGTCATCATACTACGAAGTCCCCTGAAAGAGAGGCAGGGCTACCTCAAGGGGCTAATAAGCAGTTCATTCTCGAGCTATTCCCTGGTTATCAAACCGAACGTTAAGTTAACTTGTTCAAGGACAACTTTCTCTCTTCAGAGAGACTTCTCCTATCCTGGTGCATCGTACATGCTAAGTGAAATTCCTCGCCCTTGAGGAATTACAAAAAGAAGAGGAAAAAGGCTCCACCTCGAGCCCATTACCCTGTGGCCACACCAATCTCATAAGTTAGCTTGGTTGAGGAACTATGTTCAACTTATTCTCGTCAGAGAAACCCCACTCCGAAATATTCACCCTTTAGGAAGACTGGAACTAAGAAGAAGCTCATCCTCGAGCTACTTCCTGGTTATCTAACGACCTTCAAGTTAACTTATTCTTGTCCTAGAAACTCCCCCCTAATCGATCCTCGCCCTTGAAGAAGACCCCCCCCCGAGTACAGTCCTCTCTCATGAAGAAGTAAGTAACAAAGGAGAAAAGCTTCTCTCGAGCCCGTTACTCGGTGGACACCCCAAAATCTAAGTTAACTTTGTTTAAGAACCAAGTTCGCCTTACTCTCGTCAGAGAGACCACGCCTACCTAGGAGACACCTAAAGCACCGTAATTGTTCTCGTCCTTGAATCCCCTCCCCCTTGAATACAGTGTGGGCCCCCAGCTGCTACCCTCGCCAAAAGTACCTCGTGATCTCGACCACCTCTATCTGGCCGGGCGGCACGCGTCGTGGAGTCAATAACATTTCTGAGGTATTTAAACTCCAGTATAGTGAATAAGCATAAATCTTGTATATTGAAGTGCGTAGCGAATTTAAACAATTTTAGAGGGGCAAGCTAATTAAAATAATTATTGTGTATTATAATATTCGGAGTATTTCTGTGGTTAATGGTTAATTTTTGCGTAGTAAATTGTTAAAGTTAAAATATAAGTTTATTTTAGGAATTCTTGTGCGTTTCTTTATATCCTTACGTTTTTCCAACAGCTCTTCTTTAAAATAACAATATTAGCACTATTAGCGCTCTTAGAACAAAGCCTACTTCATCAAAGAAGTATATCACTACCCCCAAGATTACCATGACAAAAGTGGTTTGTGTGAGGAGGGATTAAAAAGGGGCATTCTCCTACATAAATGTGGTGTCTGGTGTGTAGTGATCAGAAAAGGGCCAAACTACGCCATTTATAATGGGACCCTAATCCCTGAAACAGGTTGTGCGTGTATCGTTGGAAGGTGCCGCTTGCATTTGGAAGGCCAAATGGGAGCTTTATATACTCTCACAAACCAAACAGAGATGTGACCGAGGTCTTCTCTATGTCTGCCTTTTTCATATGGATTTGATGATAAGCAAGATCGAGATACAACCTTGAAAATATCTTTTTGCCATGGAGGTGGTGCGTAACACATTGAATCAGCGGCAATGGAAACCTGCCGGGCTTTGTGATCGCATTGAGCGCTCGTATTCCGAGAATACCCTGTAATCGCTTGGCAACTTCTTCGGCACCATGTGAATCGGCGAAGCCCAAGGTGATTTTAAGGGGCTCACGATCCCTTCCTTCAATAATATTTCGAAAGTTTCTTTGGCCAGCTGTAGCTTCTCGATTGAAAGAGGCCTCAGCCTTGCAAATGTTGATGGAGCACTAGTAGTTTTAATTGTATGCCTCACTGAGTGCGGCGTTGAAGTGTGGGATGAGTCGGGGGGGCAAACTAAGTCTTTTATTTCTCTAATATAGCTCTGCAATGGGACGTTAGGTGCTGAAGTTCATTGATTATTAAGGCTAACGCAGGCTCTCCGGCAGGGACTGAATGAACTTGTGTCCTATAAGTTCTTCATCAATTCCTACCTGAAGGGCTGTTTTTTCGAAGTTTTTCTAAATTGGCGGCCTATAAACGTAGGGGATTCAGGAGCTTCTCCAATAACTTGGGTTTGGTCTTCTAGAATAGCCCACTCACCTTCGCCCTTAAAAGTTGATAATTTTGGTTCGTTATAATGGACGACGGAAGAAGATCGGCAGTGTCAGGAAGAACTGAGGCTAAAACATGGAGAAATATATTCGCTTACTTCTTTATTCCGCAGATGTAAAATTGGGCCTCTACAATTTGGAACCAACCTGCGACGGCTGTTCAGTTAAAGATGGGTGGCTTGATGTTAATAGCTTTTACGAAGACCTTTGCACATTTTCGTGCCTAACAATGGCTTGATGCCCCCATTTCTTTGATATCTTTACTGTCCATCGAAATGAAGGGTCGCCAATTTATAGGAGGTCCTGGGTTACCAATTTACATAAAGGGATCCGGTGTCACCTAAGTAATAGGTAGCCAATATAAGGTGAATGTGAATTAAGTTTCTGACACCTTAAATAATTCTTCACGGACACTTTAATTTAAGCCGAGCTTATCGAAGGTTTTCGGGTAATCGAGGTAAAGAAGGACTTTGAGAAAGGGCAGCAAAAATATACATATATTCTAATACAAGCTTATTAAAGGGGCAAGCGGTACGTCACGAATTACTTTGCGGGCGACAAGCATGTTTTTCTATTAAAAGCGATGTATGGAATTCAGGGCAACAGGACGTAGGCAAATTTACTGATTCGGTAACACTAATCTGGAAACGAATTAATCTTAATGTCCTAATAATTCTTATTGACCCGTTTTACTGAATTGCTTGTCTATATATAGTTTCTTTTCGCAGGAGGCATGGCCTAGACTGTTTCAGGGAACAAGTCTCCGTCGTTGACTTCATTAGTTTCCACCCTAGGGTGGATCTACCGATCAGCCCTGTATGTGAGGTTTACCTATATATTTCAATAGTTTAATCTCTATTACAGGATTCGTTTCTCACAAATCTGTGTACAATTTACGTATTAGTATTATTATTTTATTTGTTTCCAGTTTCTCATTATTTAATAAGACCACCACGCGTCTATTTTGTGGAGTTTTGCGCTGGGCTTATTGAATACTGCAATGTGGTCACCTTAGCCTACCTATTACATAATCCGAGCTCTACAACCATAAGCATTTGGGGTTTAGGGCTAGGGAACTGCTTTGTGAACTCAAGGAAGCTCTCGAGCCAGTGGCAGCTCTGATATTTACCAGGAAGACACCCTGGACAGTACCCCATTAACTATTTGTTGCCACACTACTTTTCTTAAATCATCTACAGTGTTGTCATTATTGTTTGCAAACGTTTTGGAGCAGAAATCGTGGCATGGTAATTTCCGTTCCAGGATAAACGGATGGCTTCAGAAGAAAAGGTCGGTTATCACGCCATTTTCTCATTTGTTGAAGTCTGTAGGGCTCTACTAATGTGCCTCGTCTATCTTTTTCAGCCGAGATGGTTAAAAACTACGGCTCGCTACGGGAGATACCGCGTCATGCCCAGTTCAAAGAAAGGGATGTGATATATAGCTACTCACAAACTGCGCTCAGTGATCCCGGGGATCTGAATTTTCGTCCTCTATGGCTCGCGTTAGCACTGTCGCTACTGGTGCCACAAGCCTGGAGATTTCTAGATTATATTCTGGGCATGTAGAGTGCTAGGTTTAGAATATGAACTACAACCTATAGAACTTAATGTTGCGAGCCAACTCCCACGAATGTTCCTGTGGACTTTCCCATTAATATCTGAACGGATCCCTGCCACTTTCTGTCGACTTTAAATTGGACACACTCCGGCACCTACTCCTATTTCATGGAAAGCTGACGTCAACCTTACTAGAAGGAGTGAGTTGTCTTTCACTCCGTTAGACAATTTCTTATTGGGTGTTCCAGTTTGATGCATCTTAACGCAGTTTACTTTTCCTAGTGCTGAGATGAACAGAGTTGCTACCACATGTCTCTTCTACTCGGGAAGGGTTTGAGCACCCAAGACAGTGAATACTGGGAATTTAGAAGGAGGCTGGATTCCTGCATTTTATTTGTCGGTTTAATGCTGCACCGAAGGAGTTAAGTGGACATCCTTACAAGACAGAATATCCAGTTTTACTTGCTCTTTTTATTAATTCGCTTAATAACTTTTTTTCTTGTTCGCTTTCTTTATGATTTATTTTATTTTAGTGTATGACTAAGCTACGTTATTTTTCGACGACTTATTCGCTCATAGACAGACGCTAGTAAAGCGCTTAAAAAACAAGGTATGCTGACCTAAAAGTCGCGTACCCTCACATATTCTGATTGTGGTCACAACGACTTTTAAAATTTTCAATAATTCCTGGAGTAACCGTGGGAAGACCTTGAGAATTCTATCATTCGAGAGAAAACGTAAAAACCATAAAGGTTTTAAATTTCGTTTAAATCGGCCGAATAGTTATGATGTTATTGAAACACTAATTCCTGGGCTAACCTTAGGAAGACCTTAGCAATTGTTTAATTCGAAAGAGAATGTAAAACAACATGATATGTTCAAATTTCGTTAGAATCGGCAGAATAGTTATGATAATATTGCCAGAAGAAAATAATTTCCTGGCTAAACTTGGGAGCACTTTGATAATTATATTATTCGAAATATAATGTTAAATAAAATAGGGTTTCAAATTTTGTTAGAATAGTCGGAATAGTTATGATACTATTGCCAAAATAAAATAATTCCCTCGCTAACCTTTGGAGGACTTTGTCAATTATATGATTCGAAAGAGAATGTAAAACAACATAAGGGTTTCAGATTTCGTTAAAATCTGCCGAATAGTTATGATGTTATTAGAAAAGGAATATAATTCCCTGGCCCACATGGGATGACTTTGCCAATTGTATTATTCGAAAGAGAATGTAAAACAACATTAAGGTTTGTTTAGGAGATGCCTCTCGAAGGAACTGCGTGAGAAGTAGCCCCGCGGTATAACCCTTTCTTTTCCTTCGCTCCAAACTACGTGCCCTTTGGCGTGCGAATATTAGAACCTTCGAGAAGGAACCAGTCCCGTGCTGAGTCGCTCGACCCGATGGTATTTGCTTATGCGGGACGCACCTCGCTCTATCTCCCCCGCGATAACGCTGAATTCTCGCCCCGATGCCTCACAGGTAAGTCCTTACCCCGCGGGCACTCCCGTACCAACTCAACCCCATATCCTGATGCAACCTTCGCTCTCTGATCCAACACGTTATCTCGAAGTAAGTTTCCGTAGACTGACGTCAACAATCCTCTGGGGACGGCAAGGCCTTGGAGTTCACTATCGGACCAGCCACCTGGCTATTTAACCCTGCGTGCGCCAGTCCTCAGGGAGATAAATAGTCTGCCAGTCCCTCCCTTCAGACCGTTTTGACTGTTACCCCGCGAAGTCTCGCCACACTTGTTTGAGTCGTATCTCGTCGTTAGGATCTCACCAGCAGATCACCGTACTTCGTGAAGCTTTGTCACTTGTTCAGAAGAAATTATATCAAATCACCTGTGTGGCTTCCCCCACCTCACACTTCCCATCCAAGACTCCCGTTCCTCGTTTCTGAGACTTCTTGCCGAGTCGCAGAACCGTATCGTGTTTGAGATTCAATTGTCTTCGAGCAGCGAAAATCTGGTTCTTCAATGAATCCTTCTCGTCGTAATTCTCAGAGGTATCTTCTCAAACACCCGTGCCATCGGCCTTCCATCAAAGAACACCTCTATTCTCCAAGGTGAAGCGATTTTGCGTTGTAATCCCTTGATAACACCCCCTCGTCAATCGCCACCTGCATCCCCTTTGGCATTGACTTCCCGCTCAAACTTAAATAATATCCATTGGTCACGATCCAATTAACTAACCTTATAGAACAATTTGTTCCCCTTTTTGGATATATATATATATCTTGCCCCGTTTATTATATATATATATATATATATATATATATATATATATATATATATATATATATATATATATATATATATATATATATATATATATATATATATATAGCAGGAATATAAAGACATAGGCGATGGTTTTGAACATTTAATTTTCCGGACGTTTCGGTCATTGACAATGACCATCATCAGCGAATTCTAAATACCCAAAAATATTTTTATAAGAATAACTAAACACAGAAATAAAAACATTACAGAAGTCCAAAAATGATAACCGAAAGCAAGAAGTTAAAATGAAATATATAATCTTAAACAGTTGAAAGCAAATTGGTGAAAATCTATTAATAAGAAATTGATGTAATATCTTAAAAATTAACTAAATTAAATAATAATCCAACGAGTTCAAAATATGCATAATAAACATGACTTAAATGACTATCGAAATACAAAAATTATAAACTATAGCAATAAAGTCGAAAGCAAGGCATGAAGAAATCGATTAATAACAACATTTCCATCTCCAAACCCGCACACTCCTCTATACGAGAACATTCACTAAAATTTAACCACCCGTTTGACCCTGATTCCTTTACTATACTCTCTTCTGCCTCCTCTTCTCTAAGTTTAAAAATTCTTGAATCTCTTTACATCAAACTAATTAACCCGGAACTCAACGATTATTCCTCATCCCTTAAATTATTCACTATATAGACAAATGTACAAACAACCACATCCCCCTTAATAGTTTTCTTTTTGCCTAATTTTGTCCGTACTATCAGTTGTTACTCCCAGCTTAACCGTTATAAGGTTAGTACTCGTGCAGAGAAATTTTTATTTCTATTTTAGTTTATTCCATTAATATCTAAACGATCTGGTTTATTATTGACTTTTCCTTAATTTAATGTTTTAGTCGTCCTTTTGACCCCTCCATTATTGATTATTTACTATTTAAACTTTCTTGCCTTAGTCTACTCGTATTACTTAATGTTCAATCCATTTATTAACATCCGCTTCGATTACATACCCCCTGATCTAACTTATTTTCGATTGTTCGCCCTGCCCATATAATTCTCTCATGCTGTGTTTTATAGCGATTTTTTTTGTATTGCGCTTGATTCATGCTTATTATTCATATTTGCTGCTCATGGGATTATTTAATCTTCTTTTTTTTCTGTTTTATTAATCGATTTCTTCATGCCTTGCTTTCGACTTTATTGCTATAGTTTATAATTTTTGTATTTCGATAGTCATTTAAGTCATGTTTATTATGCATATTTTAAACTCGTGGAATTATTATTTAATTTAGTTATTTTTTAAGATATTACATCAATTTCTTATTAATAGATTTTCACCAATTTGCTCTCAACTGTTTAAGATTATATATTTCATTTTAACTTCTTGCTTTCGGTTATCATTTTTTGACTCCTGTATTGTTTTATTTCTGTGTTTAGTTATTCTTATAAAAATAATTTTTTGTATTTAGAATTCGCTGATGATGGTCATTGTCAATGAACGAAACGTCCGGAAAATTATATGTTTAAAACCATCGCATATGTCTTCATATTCCTGCTACGAATAAGGTTCCCACGGAACGACTCCATCACTAATTATATATATATATATATATATATATATATATATATATATATATATATATATATATATATATATATATCTATATATATATATATTAATATTATATTTTGGCTCTTGATCTCTATATATCCTTTGAACCGCAATTTGGCAAGCCATTAAATAAATCTCGGACAATCGTAAACGCACTCTAAAAATCATGGAGGCGGTCTTCTACTCCTCTAATTGCTCCAAAGCATATGGCAGACGGCCTCGGGCCGGCTATCTGCCTATACTTGTGTATGCGCCCTTACTCCGAGCGGGTCTTCACAGGAATACACCGAGAAGGATTAACCTTTGGTCACACCTCATTTTTGGAATTGGAAAGGCGAAAAAATGGTCACATCTTAATTGCATAGTCTAGAAAGCATAGCATAGCACATTATAGCATATTATTGCATAGTGGTGCTTATCATATTATATCATTGTATAACATGGCATAGTATATTATAGCAAAACATAGTATAGTATAGCATAACAAAACATAGTATAGTAAAGTATAATATAGTATAATATATGTAGTATATTATCTTCTAGCCTAGTCTACCCTAGTAAAGCATATCCTCGTATAGCCTACTATTATCTAGAATAGTATAACATTTTATATCATAGCATATTATAGTCTCGAGTTGTAATCGGGCCTAATCTAGCTTACCGTAAAATATCCTACAATATTATTACCTCACCTAGCATAATACAGCCTAGTCTAAATTGCCTAACATAGTAAACTCTGCACTACCTAGCATAGTATAAAAGAGTAGATTATCTAACAGCATAGCCTACCATATTATAGCCTAGCCTAGCAACGGATAGCCTAGTCTAGCCTAGCTTTGCCTAGTATAACTAAGTCTAGCTTATTATTCCCTATAAGAGTAGAACTTACCATATCATACTCTAGCGTAGCTAGCATAATATAGCCTAGCCTTACATAGTATAACTTAGACTGACATAGTATGACTTAGCCTAGATAAATCTTGTTTAGCCTAGCAGAGAATGTATAGTATGACCTACCTTAGATTAGACTGACATAGTATGACTTAGCCTAGACAAATCTATCTTAGCATAGCTGAGAATGGATAGTATGGCCTATCTTAGCCTAGAAACCATAGTAAAGCCTTGCCTAACACAGCCTAGCCTAACCAAAACTAGCCTAACAGAGCCTAGTACAGCCTTGCATATATAGGATAGTAAAGCCTACCATAGTATATCATAGTATAGCTTATCATAGTAAAGTATAACCTAACCTATAACAGTATATATAGTATAGCATAGACTAACCTTGTTTGGTTTAGAATAATTTAACATAGTAATGCCAAGCCTATCCTCTGATTGCCTAGGTTTGAAAACCTAGCATAGTTAGTTTATCTACCATAGCCTACCTTACCCTAATCTAGGTTGGCCTAGTATAGTATATGCGTAGTATAAGATAGGCTATTCTAATATAAACTAGTCTAGCATGTATAGCTCAGCTTAGCATATTATATCCTATCCTATTTTCGCACGGTATATCTTGGCATAGCAGACCCAACCATAGTCTAGCCTAGCCTACCTTAAACTATGCTAGCATATCATGGTACGCTATAGTCTAGCCTAGTATAGCGTAGTATAGTCCAGCATAGCCTTGCATATCATAGTATGGCATACACTTGTATATCCCTGCCTAGTATATCATAGTATAGAATGGCTTAGTATCCCAAGGTATACCCTAGAGTAGCCTAGTATAGACTTTCAAATATAGCCTAGCACAGTATATATTAGAATAACCTAGCTTAGTATAGTATCCCTTGGTCTATCCTAGTGTATCCTAGCATAGCTTATCAAAGTATAGCCTAGCCTACCATAGTATAATTCAACCTAGACGGCCTAGCAGAGTATGATCTTACCTAGATTAGCGCAGCCTACAATTGTATATTAAAACTTAGTCTAGCCTAAGTTAGCATACCTTAATCTACTATAGCCTATCTTAGTATAGCCTAGCTTAATCTAGTTCACTGGAGCCTAGCCTAATATATTCTATCCTATCCTAGCTTAGTTATAATATTCTAGCCTAGACTAGCATAGCTTAATATAGTATATCATAACCTACCTCTCCCTACTCTACCCTAAGCTAGTTAGTATAGTATAGTAAACATAGTATTTCCTAGCCTAGACTACATTAGTAGATCTTAGCCTAGGTTTGACTAGCATGCAAAACATAGCCTAACCTCCCCTAGCAAAGCCTCGCTTATCCTAGCCTGGTATAGCGAAGACTAGCCTGTGTATCATAGATTATTATATCATAGCCTAACCTAGCATACCATAGGGTATCCTAGCCTTGTACAGCTTTTCATGCCCTGCCTAGTCTAGTATAGCATAGCATATCCTAGCCTAGCATTGAACATCATATATATGTATAGCCTATAGTATACTACTATACCTTAGTCAAGCATAGCTTATTATTGTATAACCTAACCTACTACATATATGCTATCCTATCATAGCATATTATATCCTTAATTAGTATAGTACAGGGTGACCACGCCCAAAACGGGCCTGCACACACTTTTTGAGATATATCCTTCATTCATTCACTTATCACCCTTACATTGCGGGACACGACAGGAGCAACGCCTGTGACCACAACTAGATCTCAATGGGAGCTCCAACAAAGAATATACTGCATCAAACATTACTATAAGCCTAGCTCGTTCAAGAAAGTGCAGGACACTTTCGTGCATCAGATCGAATGTGAAAAAGACACCTTTAAGAGCAGAATTTAGGACTGGGTGGACTACTTCAAGAAATATCGGGCAGTGGAGAACCTCAATGCCGCTAGTGACAATCATCCAAACCATTCAGGACACCCCAAGAAGCGTACAGCTGAGCTGGTTAAGAGCGTGACAGTGTCAGTTCAGCAGAGTCCAAAATGCTATGTGTGCAAGCGAAGGGGGTAATTCGGTATTTTCCGTGAGACTTGCAAAAGAGTGCTAGTAATAGATGTAAAGGCCCCTCCATAAAGAAGAAAGAGGAAGCAGACCCTTACCTCCCCAGACAAAGAGCAGAGAAAGGCTATGGCAATCAAGATACTGGAAAAGATTCAGGAGACGCCAACTTTCCTGAACCTACTTTGGACCTCAGATGAAGCTCACTTCTATCCTAAAGGAAAGTTAAATTGGAAGACAAATGTCTTCTGGTGGAGCTCTAGACCAAATGAGATAGCCACCAAGGCCCCACACTCCCCTAAATGCACGTAATGGACTTCAATCTCACCCAGAGGCATCATCGGACCAATCTTCTTCAATGAATCTGGCGCGACAGTGACAGTCATCAAGGAGCGGTATGTTGAAGTCATCAAAACCTACAAGAGGGAGCTGCAGACACTATTCTGGTCCCTTTTAGGGAAGTTCTGGTTCCAGCAAGATGGAGCAAGCTCTTACACCTCAAACTTGTCCCATGATTGGCTTAAAGAGAACTTTGGTGGTCCAAATTCTTTCATGTTTTGATGTAATTTTTGTAAACACAATAAACTAGTTATCATCAATGTTTCATTCAATATTTGCATAAAATTAAGAAAGTAGGCCTATCGAAAGTTAGGGCCTGTTGCATAGTATAGCCTACATTTAATAGCATAGTCTATTCAAGGCTTGTTTAGCAGAGTATTAGCTGAATAGTTATGATGTTATTACCAAAACAAAATAATTCCTTGGCTAGGCTTGGGAAGACTTTGACAATTATATCATTCGAAAGAAAATGTAAACAACATAACGCTTTTGAATTTCATTAGAATCGGCTGAATAGTTACAATGTTATTAAAAAAAACAAAAAAACAAACGTGAACCTAGTGAGATATAGAGTCGCTCGCGACCTGACTCGCACGCGCCTAATAATAGACACTGATCGAAGAAAAAATTACAATCCATGATATATCACCAAAAAGGATTCTTAGAGGCAGCTATGAGCATATCAGTGTAGGGATCTTCCTATATGTTGGATTTGTCTTTATTCTTTTATATTGCAAGGGATAAATGAAGATCATTTTTAAAGGATTTTTGTTCGAAACGTGATTATTGGTTTTAGTTCTATTTTTTAAATTGTAACGATTTAATGAAAATAATTTTGAAGGATATCTTGACGGATAGCTGTAATTAGTTTTTCATCATCATTAACTCTATAATTTAAGGAGATTTTTTTTTAGTATTTTAATAATAATTTCATCTTAGTTTGGTTATGACTTAGGTTTTTTCATCAAAGTTATTTCTAATAATTCTTTTATAATTCTTTTATCCAAAAACAAAATGGTGAAGTTCCAAAATAAATATAAGTATCGAAATTTTGTGAATTTTTTAAAACCCAAAGAATTACAAATGGTGAAGTTGAGAATTTTTTTTTTCTCTTCTATAACTCTATATTTTAGCAACGTGATAATTTGAAGGGACGAAAATTTAGTTTAGAGTTCCTTTTTAAAATTATTATAATTGGCGAAGTTCAGAAAATTTATATAAATTTTACCATGGCCAATTTTTTCAAATTTTAACTTTCAATCTTAGTAGCGAATCGCAAGCTTCCCCTGTAGAGGGGAGTGGCAAAGACATTGCCTGGTTCTTTTATATGCAACGGAACAATGCTCAGCTTTTTTAAAGTTTCTTTTTAGGAGTGTTCTCAATGGTGTAAGCTTTTTCTATTAATTGTTGAAGCATTAATGAAGATCATTTTTAAAGGATTTATGGCCAAATAGACATCATTCAATTAATTTATCTATGTAAATTTAAGCATTACTGAACAGAATTTTTCAAAGATTACTAAGCTTAGATCTCTCATTGATTTATGTTTATTCTTTTAAATTGTTGGAAATTAATGGATAAGATTTTTACAGGTTTTAAAGAAGGTAGAGCCATTATTGGATTAGGCATTATTCTTTTAAATAATACCGGATTGATGAACACGATTTTTGAAATGTTTTGGGGTGAAAAACATTTCTTGGTTATACTTTAAACTTTTAAGAGATTTCTTGCCAAAGAGCGATTAATTATTGGTTTTATGTTTATTTTTTTAAATGGTACTACATTAGGACTATAATTTTTATAGGATTCTTGAGGAAAAGCTATCATTTTTTATAAAGTAAATCATTTAAAAATCGTTTTTCGAATCCCCACCCCCTCTCTTCATCTGCCACCTTTTCCTCAAATCCTGAGCGACATTTTTAGTCGATACAGGTTAGAGTCTCAAAGAAGAGGTTGATATCGAGCCCTTTTGTGTGGATCTTAACTTTGAATTACTGTTTTCTTTGATTCTCTCTTCGCCCTCAGAGAGATAATGAGGTGTATGAACACCATGAGCCAGTACACACAAAGCAACTGCTGCCAATGCACGATCTTTGTCACGAGGCTTAGAGAGATCCCGGTTGAGAACCACCTGGAGGTTCTGTCTCTCAATAGAGTCACGTACGTATATATATTCCAACGCTAGGTTATAAAGGTAAGTATATACTCTCCCAGACAATTATCATCGTTTAACTTCGTGCTCATGCCTCACCTTTACTGTGGTTTATGCGAGACCGGTAACTGTAAAAGGAATCTCCGCGCCTTTGTACCATGCCCCACCCAATGCTTTAAATACCACAAGTTTAGACTACCCAGCTCTGGTTTCAAAAAGACCTTAGCGCTGTGAGAAAACTGCGTCATTTAGTTGCACCATCTCCTGTATAAAAAAAACAGAGCTCTTTACACAAGTCATGGGAGGCCCCATCTTTCTAGCGGGACTGTCCGATATTTAAGTTTAAGTAAGAAGATAATCCTACAATATACTTCGATTTTTCGTACTCGAGAACCGCGTAAGCAACTATACAACCACAATGAGCCATACAGTTCGTACGCTAACGACTTTTTGCTGTCTTCTTCTGTCAAACCCGCACACAGCTACTTCTTCTGCGCTCATTGCTGCCTCATCTGTTCTATTTCTCTCTCCAACCGTTTTGACTTAATTTTCATTCAAAGTACTGAAGGAAACTTCAATATCCTCAGAACCTCTACGGAACCAGAGTCAACTAAGTTTAGCCCTATTCCCCCTTGAAAATCAAATTGCAAGCCGAAGCTCTGGGCTTCTACAGACACAGGAAATTCTATCGGCCTCCCAGGCTAAACACACTTATAAGTGGCACGCGCATTGTAGCATTCTCATGTAGCCTCCTCTGTTTTTGTCTCCCCCTACACAATCATACCTCACCACCATAGTCATTATTACGTAAAGAAGGTGCATGGACTGTCTAGCTTACTATGAAAATGTTACAATTGATCCATTTTTAAAGAAGAAATGATAAGGCTATTTGTGTGTTCTCCGCTCCTTCGCCTGAAGCGAATTCACGGCAAAGCGGGGAAACCCGCCAACTAAAGCTCGTCACTCCTCATTGATGGAATCTTACTAATTTTTGGATAAGGTACATCTTTTTCAACGGTGATCAGAGAGGTCAAACTACACATCATTGAAGTCATTGTTGAGTTTGCTGCTTCTCATAGAATCTACTTATCCTACCACAATTATTCAGGTTTTTTCTTTCGTCCTCGCCAAAATCGACATTCCGAAATTTTGAGTTTATTTATATCTAAGAACGCAATATCGGCGAAGTAATCCAATAGGTTTCTAGTAATATCTTTGAGGAGAATCGTTCACGAAAGCCTGAAGTCTTACACACGCTTAGCATCACCCAATCCCTTTAACCATTTATTTCTATTGTTTAATAGCACACTAGGCGCTGAATGCAGCACGTTACCTGGACTCCACAAGGACTTGGTCCGGTCCAAACTTGACTTTCGTTATTCTTTGTACAACCGCGCTAATTTTGAACACGGATTTTTGATTGGATAAAGGATTATTTCGAGTCTCACGAATAGATATTCTCCGCACAGAATGAACTTATCTTCCTAATCGGAGAGGCGCACTCTTCTACCTATCAAACTTTGTCTAACCAATGTTTATGCTGCCCTTTTCGCACATATTTATCCCCCAAATACTGCAATGAACCAAGAATGGTACAAAATATTTTTAAAAAAACTTATAACGATCCAAGACCAATTTGGTGAAGATCCTAAACAATTTAAAAAAGATAGAACACCGTCTCGTAGAGGTAGATTTTTAGCAAAGTAGTTTGAACACCAACGCGCTGAAATATTGAGTCTTTGGGCAAAAAAACACTCCAAATCTTAATCCGATTGAGACCCTGGTGGTGATTCTTATAAAGCAAATGCACAAGTAGAAACCCACTGTCGTAAAATTAGGCAGTTATCTTTTATATCTCAATTCAGTCGGTTGTTGTTCGGGGAAGGACTACAACAGCTCAAAATAATAATTGGAATTGAATTTCGTTGAGTGCGCGGGGTTTTTGTTATTCAAATACTTTAAATATGGTTGGCCTTGATTGGTTTTATTTAATTAGGCTTAGGTGGTTGGAGGACTTAAACAAGAATTACAAAAATAATCTTCAATTACACAAAAAAACATATAATGCAAATAATTACACTATCCAGTTATAAATTAATTCAGCAATGGGACAATTATCAATAATAACTATAAATTACTGATGCCGTATGGGCTCAATACTCCGAATTCTAACACGATAGGGTTTAGGAAGAAACTGCGAATGGAATCCTAGCCTTAGGGGCACAATAATTTACTTTATTTATCCGAGATTACTCGAAAGGAGACTAC
The DNA here is from genome assembly GCA_963969495.1 of Ceratothoa steindachneri. Taxonomy (NCBI): domain Eukaryota; kingdom Metazoa; phylum Arthropoda; class Malacostraca; order Isopoda; family Cymothoidae; genus Ceratothoa; species Ceratothoa steindachneri. Next base: position 172,956,053 of record OZ018326.1, read on the forward strand.
TTGACGATTATTAGTTAGAGGGCGTCGCACCACCTCGACGAGCAAAGAAATAGGGGGAAATATCTTACTAATTTAGGGGTTACCACAAGTAGACGTCGGGGAAGATTCTCCAATTAGACCCTCGAAAGGAGAAGATTCTCCTGTAGACTCTCGAGGGAAAAAACTCCTGTGGAGCTGAGAGTGTGGGCTTCTTCTGGACGGGTCCTTCGATCCTGACGCGGTCGTTCCAAATAAGATCCTTGCTGGGGGCTTGTATGACACCGTGTTCTATCGCTCGGGAGCAACGTAGAAACAGCTCACCACCACGACCTGAAGTCTTTTCCAAGGGAGAGGAATTGGGAAGTACGTCTTCGGGAATCTTTCTTGGGCGGATTGTGACGGAATACTTCAACGATTAATTTTGTGACGGGAAATATATAGGCGTCCTCCAGAACTCCTCCATTTACTAACGGAAGCAATTGAGCCTTGCCTCACACCCTCGGTGTTTATTACTGGGTGGCGGTGTTTTGATGGTCCAACTGAACGAAGAAATTCTCGGCTAATCTCGCCGGAGGTTTGCTGACGGGGATAGAGCATTGCTCTTCCCGATAACTCTCATTTCACACGCCCCTTTAAACAAAATCTTACACGATCTTTCTTTCTTCGACCCCTACAAACCGTGACACTGACCTATCCTTGTTAAGACAATAATTAAAGAATATTGATAAGAATATTCTCCACAAGTTGATATCCACCTTGCCAGAACGAGTTAGGAAATCATAAAGAGAAATTGCCAACACACTAAATATTAGCTTAATGAATAACATCGTACTTGGCCCGTATTTATCTTTTATTTATGTACATATCATTTTGGTTGTCATCTTTCTCCTTTATAACCACCCACTTAGTATTAGACAGTAATCTGAAAGCTTATAAACAATAAACCTTGTTTCTTTGGCAAAATCTTGACCAATGACTGCACACTTTTTTTTTCAAGAACATCTATAAAATTTGCTAGTGGCTTTGTCATTAATAGCTTTGATATTTTTGTAAAGAATATATGACCTTGTCAGGATTAGATTCTTTCCATTCTTTCGAAATTACTATCCCTCTACCCAAATCCCAGAATCCCAGAGCGAAGCTTGCAATCTTGCTTTTACTATTTTTTTAAGCTAATTTTCTCTTGATGTGCTTCTGTCGTAGGTTAACCACACACCTGACACGAAATTAATATATATATATATATATATATATATATATATATATATATATATATATATATATATATATATCCTAGTTTAATCCCGCACATCTTACACCAGATTAATATAGATGCCTTAGGTTAACTCTACACACCTTACACCAGTTTAATATAAATGTCTAAAATATGGTCAAGTTCACCCTTTCTGGTTTATTAGCGCGTGAAAAGTTTACAACTTAAGCAGAGTGCGAATTAACGGAGAGTTGTTTTGCTAATAGTCGACTATGTTAGAGTTCCGGGATAACAGAAAAACGGGTACAAAAATAACTTTACTAATATGCAAATGAATATAATGTTACCTGATAAAGAGAAGTTTTAGAATGAGCTATGCATATAGGAGATTTACACGGGCCTTCAGCAGCTAAGGGAGGATGGGGGGAGACGTGGTGAAGAAGTCACCGTACAAACAAACGGACAATATTGAGCAAAGGACGCTCGAACAAACTTGAGCGTAAACTAAGCCGATGATGAGGCTTACACTGGGAAGAGGGGTCAGAGAGAGAGAGCACTTACACAGGAAAGTTGCGTGTTGCTGTTACCTCAAGGATTTGGTTCTAGGGAGTAACCCTTGCCTTGGTGCAAAGTTCAAACAATATTCTCTGGATAATGACTATTAAGAGGGTGAATTTTATCTTGCTTTCTGGTAACACGAATCAAGATTGAGCGTGCTGTGTTCAAGAAGCGGGGTAAGCGGGTGGAGGTAGACTCACGTGAATTAACGAGAATACCAGGAGCTTGAAGGATTTTCTGAGAATTGTGTTGTGTTTAACGTAAGCTAAATAGCGGGTACCGAAAGAGGATAATGACAGGGCATGGAGGAGGGTGGATACTCCGCGGATACTGACGGGGCAGGGAGGATGGCGGATACTCCTTCCAACTCTGGAGCCAGAGGATTTATAAGGATCCAATGGTGTTTTCCCCCTCAGTCCGACAGAGAGGGTTCTTAGGGTCAGAGGCATCAGCCGACGAGAATAGAGTAGACCTTTTAGCGCGAGAGCGAGAAGGTTCATAAGCCGGCGAGGCAAACTTTTCCGACTTCAGACGGTACCTTTTGGACTCTCATACTTGTCGCAAGTTTCTGTGATGCAGGTATTTCAGGTCATCACGGTTTCTTACGGCGTCGCATAATTTCGCACCTCCATTAGCGCAGACAAAATAGGTTACCCAGGTGTCTGTTCTCTCTGACTCTATTGAAGGTAAGGTGGCGCGTATCTAACTGCCTTCGTCACTATCCTCAAAATGTGAAATTTTATTCTCTATAGATTAAAAAATATTATATTTATGATAATATAGAAAAACATCAATGGCTCTTCATTAGGCAATTTGGAAAAATATGTCGCAAATAAATTGGTAAAGTTAGGATAAACGATATAAACAATAGCGATAATTCTTAATTCCTTCCTGAATTGGTACAATATATCTCAATTTGAGCTCTATGAGTCATTTTGAACGTCACGAGATATCTGAGGCAATAAAAAGTATAGTGTATCTACACCATTTCTGAACCTTTATTTCACCTATAGCCTTATTAATATTTGACCAATTTTGATAAAATTATGGATTGCTAAATTTAGTATTGGTCATACTAAAAGGTTTTAATATCACTTTGAATTTAAGGTTTATAATATCAAAAACAAAATGGTGAAGTTCAGAAATAAATATAATAGCCGTATGCTAAGAAAAATGTTACATGCACTTTTATCAGATTTAGTGTAGCTTCACAATTATTTATAAATTTATTATATGCAAAAGGCTAAAATGTAAAATATATTCATTGAAATGTTGACCTTGAAATATGAAAGAGCTTAAATAAAGGGCACATTTCATCAGGTTCTGGTACGATCTCATAGAAAAACCGGTTAGTTACTTCATTGCAAATAAGCCCTTGCATTTCGGCACCAAATGTAATACTTTAGCTTTACTCTTTATATGTTGTCACTTTCAAGTTTATAGCGTAAAAGATTGGCTTTCGTGATATATGGGTGTTAATATTAGAAATAAGACTTAAAAATATCAGCCGTCTTACACTATGCACCTTTCATTGTGCTTTTTTATATGCGTTTATCATTATTTATACCAAAGAAAATTGTCGCTGAAGTGTTTCCTTCGCTCATAATGGCTTTCTATTTCTTCATTAAGGCTTCCTATCTTTCCCATGCCCAAACCTAGTGAAAATTGATCCGCTCACTATTCTAGAAAAAATAAATCTGCTTCGATATAAAAGCTGTGAAGCTTCATCGATTTCGTGGCAATATTTGAGTTAGGATTCAATGATTATAATCTATTGCCTAAGGTTAATCAATGGCTAGGGTGAGTAGTTTTCTCAAATTTGTGTTAAATTGAGAAAATCAGGTACAACTGCTATAAATGTATGATCGATTTCATAACTAATCGGAGTCGTATAAGATAATTAATTAAAGCGTAAAATGCCTACGTTTATCGAAACTAAAAGATCTGTTCCATCTTATTTTTCTACATACGAATGATGATTTCAGGATAGCATACATGAATAAATATATATAGACAACGGCATTCTTAATATTCAAGCTTGAGCTTTCTTATATTTAGGATCAATGTAGCTGAAGATATGATTGCGATTTGATATAAAAGAATATTTCTGAATAATTACAAACAGTAGAATATGCTCTTCCAATTAGTAGTTCAGCAATACCTCAACTTTTCGCAAATTTATATAAACACGCATATTTAAAATATGCCTTGTTTTTTTCATGTTTTCGAAGGAAAGCGGAGTCAATCGTGGTTAAAGGGAGATTGGACATGAGTGAAGCATAAAAGAATTTGTGGGGAAAGATAATCAAAAGCTCTCTATAGTAAACATGTTCAGCCATTATAGGACTTCGTATAGAAGACGAAAAACATCTAAATTATCGTAGAACACGAAAAAATAAAGTTAAATATTTACTTGAAAACGTATGAACTACTAGTTAAAGACTTAGTAGATACCAACTTTGTGGTTTCGAATCTTTATTGACCCAAATTATATAGCTAAGCCTTTTGCATGTTATTATTGTAGAATAAAAAGACGGATATGAGATTTATACAAGTTTCAAAACCTTATCCGCATTCAATGAAATTTCTTGGTTGAGACAATGTTTACCCAGTGGACATTTAGCTGAAGGACTTCTGCAAATTACCCTCGTATGGGGATAACAAATTAATGTCCATATTGTTAGTAATAGTGTCTTTCTTCCTGCCTCAATAATGTTTGGAAATTGTATCAATATTTAAACCTTGAACTTTTATTACCTATCTTCATAGATGCTTGATCAGTTTTTAATTTGATGATTTTCAAACCATTGATCACTTTTCTAATTATTTTTTCTAAGCCACCTACTATTCAAATCTACTCTATAGCAGGATACTTTCGTAGTGGAAAATGTTCATATCACTGCCAAATATGTTTTGGTTTGCTGATAAGAGTTTCACTTGGGTGATATTTAAATTATCTCTAAAAAGCTTTTATTAAGCTCTTCAAAGTTTTATATTTGTCACAATATAATATCAATTAGAATGTGAAATAAGAGGTTTATAATCAGCAATTTCGAAGCAATTCGCAATTAAGAGCACTCTTTGACGTCAAAATGAAAGGACGAATTGGTTTAAAATGTTTAAAAGTTTTTATTTGGATTCCTGAATGTTATCTCTCCGGAAACTGTGTAGCTCGTTGCTAAGAAATACACTTTTAATATCTTTGTTTCCCGCAGCGTACAAGATATCATGTAGAAATGTATTTACTCCTTGTTCCACAGTGTGTCTGGTAATAAATAAACACTATCTGATATTCAGCCTTCAGAGATTATTCATTTATTATCTCGTGCTTACTCACTCATCCCTTCCCTCTTTGTCGATGTTAACAGTCCCCATTTTTTTTCCGTAGTTGTGTGAAGAGTAACAATTTGCGTTTCAATTATAATGTTGCCAAATTATGTCAGAATTAGAAGTGTTCTAGGACTTATAGCACACTTGTATTTTGCATCTCACTTATAAATTATATTTGACGGCTTTAGACCTTATAATTCATTCGTTTTCATACTTTTGTTCGTTTTGCTCTTTTCTCTTTTCCTGTGACGAGACTGTAGTGGAACAGGGCTAACTAAATAATAGATCAGGTATTGTCTCTAGCACTTCTAGTATTCTCTTTTTCAATAATTAACGTTACACTACGTGCCCCTTTTTCACGTTCCCTTGCTTTAATTCCATAAGAAATTCTTTGAACGCTAATACTTCAGATTTGGGGCGCACTGTATGTGGCACTGTTAGTAGGCTACAATTTTAGGCTACATTATATCTTTTATGACGTCAGACGGTAGCTTCAGACGTGACCAATTACGGCGTTATATTTTTTTGTTGTTTTGGGGATTTGAAACTTTTAGTCTGTATTATTTACTAAATATCTGCGCCTCTGCTTGTTTATAGTTTTTTCTAAGTTAGGTAAGGTTTCTTGATGTCTTTTATTGTTTTTATTGTTTATTTGCATGACCGCGAAAAACTTTACGATTATTTAGAGGCACATAAACTAATCGAGAAACCTATAGAGGTAAGTATTGTTTGTCATTAGGTTAGGTTTTTCTGCTAGTAAATTCTGTTGGGAGAAAAAGACAGTAAATTCAAAGGGACTGCTTGTGGGGGAGATATCACTGCGGAGAGACCACCCTGCGATGATCCTGAGTTTCAATCAATTGGGGTGGGGGGTTCTGGGGGACGCAGCCCCTCAGTATATACTCCTATACCGTATATACTCCTATGACGCTACCGTCTGACGTCATAAGACATAAATTGTAGCCCAAAGTTGTAGCCTATAAACAGCGCCACCTACCGTGTGCCCCGAAACTGAAGTGTTACCCTTTGAACAGCCTTCCCAGTAGATACTCATTCCCTCGTTAGTTTGGATGGTTATTTTTTCCCAAAAATTTAATCGTAGCCCCTTATAGAAGTTTCAGCATTGAGTCTGGACTCATACTAGCCAAGGCGCAGGGACAGGTTTTGCGGCCATCATATCCGGTATATCTTTGCAGGTCAAATATCCCTTAGGATTTCTACATGTCTTCTTTCAGCGGAAGAGTAAAGGAGGCACTTGCCCTTTCCTGACCCACTAGAGGCCAACGTCGTAAATTAAACACACCGGGGTAAGAAAACAGAAGGGACATATTGTTTCCCAGAAAGATAAAAAAAAGAATGACAGCAACTCACTCGAATCAGAAGAACGAAGACAGAGCTCATCAAAAGGAGGAATGACAAAATGAATTATATCGAGAGGATGATCGGTGACTCGACAAAGCAGGTCTACCCTCGGTTGGAGAGAAATATTTACAAATGGATGGATGGTAGGGTGGTGGTCTTACCATAAACGTGACATGAGAAGATTTGTTTTAAAGACTAATTAAACAAACGTCTGGTCTCAAGTAAAAAGGTGCCTTCCCCGTTCGCGCAAATCTAATTCTCAATGGTATCTTTCCATTTATTTTCCTTTCTTTAGAAGTTCGACTAAATCGCCTCCACTTAGAATAGTTAGAGTACTCTTTATTAAATTATAGATGATGGCACAGCTTCCCCTGAGCACTGCGTTGGCACGAGTTTATATTTTCTACTTAACAAAAACACAACAAATAGCATGCTAAATACATAGAACTTTTTCGTAATTCTCAGTATTAAGATCTTTCATACAGCTTTCTACGGACACAAAATCGTCTTTGTAGAGTTTTTAATATGCTTATCCAATCTAAGTGGCTGTTTTTTACATTAAGCAAAATGAAATTTATTTCTAATGAATGCTTCGGCACGAGCTATGAGTAGCACAATATTTACTCAGAAGAAAACGGGAAGAGATGATGACATGAAACTTCGTAGTCGCAAAGCGTCACGTCATTTCGACGGTGATAGAGAAAAATGTAATAAGCTTACGAGTTTACAAGAATGGGAGAGGGACTCGAGTGGTTGTTCAAGGGAATATCCTTCCTGGGCACGGAGAGAAGCGCGTTATTCAAGAATGAATCCTTAATTCTTGACTGGCGTAATCCTGAACAACTGATTTTCTTGCCAGCG